>CM063111.1:17568314-18015814 GCA_031841125.1 Acanthococcus lagerstroemiae | reverse complement strand
TTGAAGTTCTCGGAGTTTAGATACGTCAAATGCCCATTACAAAAAATTAAAAACCAATAAACAAGCGTCTTGCATTTCTGGCCCCCAGAGAACAAAGGTCGTAAAAACAAAAATACCATGAAAATTTTTATAAAAAATTTTAAAAAAGGTTTTTATTAAATTTTTCATGGTTTTTTGATTTTAAAAGACCATAGTTTCTGTCCAGGGAAAGCCCGACCTTTTTTTATTGGGGTTTAATTTTTTAAGGGGGCATTTGGGCTATCAAAAATTTCCCCAGAATTCAAAGTTTGTTTTTTTAGATTAGGTGAAAGAAAAGAAATCCATTTGGTTCTTTGTTTTCCCGATTTGGACTGCTCCGAGTCCCTTTTTATTTTTTTCCCCTTTAAAAGCCATTTAAAAATTTTTTAAAAATTTAAAACCCGACAGAACTGAGTAAATCTCGCACCGCTCCCCTTCCCTTTTGCCCTAGTTTTAAGTTTTCCCATCATTTTACGTCCCTTTTATCTGTACTACTCTTTCCCAATTTTTCCATTGAAAAACACCCAAAAAATTTTAAAAAATTTTTTTTTTGAACTCGGTTTCATTAAAAAAATTTTCCCATTTTTTATTTTTAAATTTTTCGATTTCATCTTCTGTAGATACTTATGGTGTCTACCAGTTTCAGAAATATAAAATTCATGTTATTTTCTTTTTGCTTCATGCCATTTTTTATGCTTCAAATTTTCTCTAAAGAGAACCCCCCTTTGTATACATATTTCTTGGCTTTCATTGCGAAAAACCTTTTTCTACAATTAGTTGTGATGTTTTGATTCTTCAGATTCTTGCAATGACCCTGAAAGTGTAGGCGTCCGTGCTCCGCACGATTTAGCCCAATTTATGTCTCCTAGCAATCGAGTGCTCGGGTGTACGACGGCATGGCGTTTATTTAGTTTACATCCTATTCGATTCGGTCTTCGCTGTTGTTGTGTTGTTGTTGTAATTACTTTAAAAAAAAACTGAAATAAAAACGGGGCTATATTAATTTAAATCTTTCCAAAATTTGGGGCCGAAACCCGTTTTTTCTCGAAATTTGTTTTTACAAACCTGACGGGAAAATTGGATGATCATGACCCATGAGTGGGGAAAACACGCCAAACATCCCAAAAAGTCAATGAAAACAGAGCCCGGAAAATGTCCCCCAAATACCACTGATGGAATTTCTCCGAGTACCGGCGGTGTTTAACAACCAAAAGCCAATTTTAAACAGTTCGCATTTTTAAAATGCCCGGGAATTTAACGCCAACGACCCTACTCTATGGTTCTCAATTTTTGGAAAACCAGTTCCACACACAAACATTAAAAAACCCATAACCAAAATCGTCTGCTGTTATCGGGGAAATTGGGGTCCGAAAAATTCCCCCGCGCCCAATGAGTGACATCTTACATCATCATCTGGGTGGTTACCCCAAAAATTTTTAAAAAGATCAAAGAAAGGCTGGTTAAAGCCTATACACCCAATGCCGACCGAATTTAGAAGAATTCTACAAACAACTAAACTTACATCCCCGGGCTTCACACGTGTTACGGGGAAAATGGGAACTTGCAACAACTGCAGGGATTAAATATGTTTAAACACTTTCCCGAAAGCATTATGGTTTTAAAAGTTTTCCCGACCGTTTTCGGGGAAAACTGTCTTCCATGCCTTCGGGTATTTAAACACTACGTCCACAGCAGATAAGTTTTCCCGGGCAAATTTTTGATTTTTCGCGAAAAAGCATCATGGGGCTGCTAAACCGTTCGGCCACACCACCAGGATCATCAGAGATAGTGGAGTTACGTGCTGCTGTTGAAGCTTTAACAAAAAAAATCGAACAGTTGTCAACTACCCAGCATCGCAGTCAGGCAGATCGGAATTGCAATCGATCACGGCAGCAATCAAGATCACGAACCCGGATATTACGATCGCCACAACCAAAAACAGGTGGCAAAGAGGAGGAGAGTGACGGAAAAAAGGTTTGGGTTTTATTCCCCGAAAATTTTGGCGAAAACGCCCGCAAATGTCGTTCGCCGTGTAATTATGACAAATCAAAAAACGAGTGAATGAGACCGTGATGGCGATGACCGGTACTCCGCCCCTTAACGTTAAATTTGGGCCCCTTTTTTAAGTGTAACCCGAAAATTTACCCGCTAAAAAATTTTGAGATGGAGTAAAAAAGTTGGGCGATAAAAAATTGAAAATACTTTTAATTTCCAACAAAAAAGTGAAGTAACATTTTTGGCCCATCCCTTGAAATTGAAGGCGCTATACAACATCAAAAAAGAAAAAATTTGAAAAAATTTTCCCCTAATTTAAAGGGGGGGGTGAGTAATTTATTCAAGAAGTGCTGGCTAGGGGGGCTTCCAAAAAAGCCATCATTGATTGAATTTTGGGTTTTGTGTATCCAAAGCTTTTCATCCCAAAATCAATACCCTTAATTTTTCGAAAAACAAATTGCAAACTTTAAAATTTTTAAAAAACTTTTAAAAATGCAGGGGAAATTTATTATGGAAGAATGCAGTAGGATAAAATTTTCCTACTCGAAAGGGAAAACAGGCGTAATGAAGGTACCGACCCCGCAACAGTACCCCAAAGTGGGCGTAATTTTTGTTTTCGAAAAACCCCAAAAGAGGGGAGACCATAATTTTGTGAATCCTGTTTTCCCGGGGGGAGGCAGATACATAGAAAGGTTTTTGGGAAACTGTATAAGAGCAAGACTGTATTCAAACCCGGCGATGAAAAACGTTTTTTGGTTTTCAACTTGTTAGGCAAAATTTAGAACAAACCTCCCGGCGACCAAAATTTTTTAAAAAAAAGTTCAAAAAACGTCCACCAAATTTTCATTTTGCATAATTTTCAGCCCCAAAAATTTTGGGACTTCCCCAAATTCAACAGAACCTTAAAAAAAAAAAAAAAAGGGGTTTAAAAAAAAAAAAAAAAAAAAAAAAAAGGGAAAAAAAAAAACGAAAAGGGGGAAAGGGATTTCTAGGGCCCTGGGTTTGGGGGAAATGAATCCAAGGGATAAGTTTGGACCATTTTCCAAGGGGAAAGGGAGGGGCCCGTGCAAGGCGCGCCAAAGGCCTGGGGAAACCGGTAGCCGTTGAAAAGGAGGGTAATCCTAAGCAACAAAGCCACCGGCCAGCGGCGGTGCAAACGGGTTTCCCATTGGGAAAGGAAATTTGGGAAATGTAATTTTTCCACTTTTTTTTGGGCAAGTTTCCGTCTTTTCTTTTAAATTTTTAAATTAGGTGGTTCAGCTACCCAAAAGTAAACAAACTTCCCCTTTTCCTTTAAAGTTTCAAAAAATTTTTGGGCCCAAAAATGTTTGTTTGTATCATTTTTTCTGGGGAAAAAAATTTGGGGGTTTGGGGTTTAAAAAATTTAAAAAAAAGGAGAATTTAATTAAAACCAAAAAATAAACCCAAAGTCCCGGGAAACCGAACAAGCTTCCAATTTAAAAGCCAAATTGGGGTAATTTATTTTCCAAAAAGTTTCCCCTTTAAATGGTTTTTTGTTGGGGAAACCAAAAACCGTTTTTCCCTAAAGTGGTTCAGTTTCTTTGAGGGTTCCAAAATTAAAACCCGGGTTTTTTGGAAAAAATTTCCCACCCAATAAAGAAAAAACTCAAAAAAAAGTTCCAATTTCCCTAAAAAAACGGGATTCCTTTTTAAAGTTAAACAACTGTTAAGATTTTTTCCATATTATTTCATGACAAAAACAGTTGATTTTGCAAAAAGATTAAGCAAAATGTCCCCTGTTTTAAAAGGGCCTTTTCCCTTAAAACCGGGGAACGTGAAAATTTCCAAATTTTTTATTCTTTTGCCGATTTTGCCTGTTTTTCTTCTTTCAAGGGCCCGGGTTTTTCCCTTCAACCCCAAAATACCCCTTGGAAAAAAACATTTTTAACCCATTTATTTTAACCAAATTTGAAAACCCTTTGCCCCTTTCTGAAAAAAATTGGGTTTTTGGAATTTACCCAGTAAAATTATTGTTGATTTTTACAAATTTAAAAGGAAAATTTCGTTTTTTAAATTTTGTTCATTAAAAAATTTCCCCTTTTTGCAAAAAAATTTTAGGTTGGTTTTAAAGGGTAATTTCCTGTTCATTTTCAAAAAAAAAATTCTTTGGGAAACCCAAAAATTCTTTGGTTTTAAAGCCCCGTCCAATATCTAATTTCATCCTCGCCCCCCATTTTTAACCCCCAAAATTTTTTCTTTGGGTTTAAGGCCCTTTAAACAGAAGGGAAAAAATTTTCTTTTTTTTTTTGGGGAAAAAAAAATTTAACCCCAATTCCCTTTTCATCCAAAAAAAATTGGGGGGCCTTTGGAAAAAATTTCCCCAATTTTAAAAATTTGAAAAAATTCTAAGGTTTTTTGGGTTTCGGGAAAAAATTTAATTTAAAATTTTTAAACCAAATTTAATGTAAATTTTCCTTGAAAAAATTTTACTAAAAACCCAATTTCCCCAAATTTTTCAAAAAAAAATTTTAAAGGGGGTTTCCTTTTAAATGGGTAATCCCGAATAGTTTTAAAAAAACAAAAAAATTTTAAACTGAACCAAATTCAAAAAAAATGAAAAGGGTTTTTGAATCCCCCCCTTAAACTTATTTGAAAATCAAAAAAACCCCCCCCCCCTAAATTTAAAAAGGGGGAATTTTTTTATCCTTTTTTTAAAAATTGTTTTTGGCCTTTTCAAAAATAGAAAAAATGTTAAAAAATTTTAAAAAAAATTTTTTTTGTTTGGGAAAAAAAATGTAAGCATCAAAAAACCCCTTTAAAATCTAAATTTTCAAAAATTTAGGTTCCTTTCCCAAAAGGGTTAAAAAAAACTTTTTAAAAATTTCCCTCCTTTTTGAAAGAAAAAATTTATAAAGGTTTTTTGGGCCTCGGCAAAATATTTCCCAATTCCCGGCTTTCCCCAAACGGGAAACCCCGGATAAAATTATATTTCAAGGAAATAATTTTCACAACCCCAAAAAAAAATTAAAACCAAAAATTAAAACAGAAAAAAACGAGGGGGTACAAGGTATTTCATTTTGGAATGTTGGGATAAAGGGAATTTTAGGGTTTAAATTAAAAAATTTCAAACCCGGGGAGCAAATTGTGTGTAAACAATTAAATTAAAGTGACGGGAAAATTTTTGTTTCCCTAAAATGGAAAAAAAGAAAATACAAGAACAAGGCCCCTACCTTAAAGGGGAAAAAAAATTAAAGGATCAAGGGTTTTTAATAAAACCCGGGAAAAAAAATTTTGTTTGGAAAAACCGGGTTTTTCCCAAAAATAAAAAAATTGTTTTGGGGAAAAAGGTTGGGGAGGAAATTGGAAAAAGTAAATTCAATTTTTAAATTTAAAATTTAAAAAACAAAAAAAAGGCCCCTGAACCGAATATTTGTTAAAAAAATTCCTCCCCCAGGAAAGGACCAAAAAACCTAATTTTTAAAAACCTTTTAAGGGGTTTTTTTGGGAATTCCTCCCCTTTTACGGGAAATTTTTCCCCTTTAAGGGGATATGGGGAAAAATTTTACCTTCTTTTAAAACCCAAACCAATTTCAAATTTCCCCAACCCAAAAAAGCGCGGGAATTTTCTGCCCCCAAAGCAAGGCATAAACCGGCCAGGTCTAAAAAGGAATGTGGCCAAGGGGGAAAAAGACTTCAATTCAAGGGAGAAACCAAAATTTTTAAACAAGGGGCCCGGGAAAAAAATTTTAAAATGCCATTTCCCCCTAAAAAGCCCCAAAACGGGATTTAAGGAAAAGGGAAAGAGTAGAGGTCCCCTTTTCAAAGGGACTATCCTTTTGGGGGAAAAGGCCCCAAAAAATTGCATAGGGGGGAAAAGGTAAAAAACAAACCTTCAAAAAAAAGGGGCCAAAAAAAAATTTAAATTTTTTCGGGGGTTTTTAAAGGGCAACCCCCAAACTTAAAATAAATTTTTTCCAGGCCCAACAAAAATTGGGAAAGAACAAACAAAATTTTTTGATAGGTTTGGCTGAACGGGGTTTCCTTTTTAAATTTCGCCAGGAAAAGAACCAAAATTGGTTCCCCTTTTCCCATTTAACCCCGGTGGGGCCCAAAAAAAAATAAGTGTTTCCCATTAATTTTTTGTGCCCCTGGTAAAAAGGGAGGGCTTTTAAAAAGTTTTGGGGGGCCTTCCCCCAAAATTTTAAAATTATTTTGAAAAAAGTTTTTTTCCCCCCGAATTTAATTTTTGGATTTTATCCAAAAAAAACGTAGCCCTAGGGGGAGACAAAAACCCCCAAAATTAAAATTTTACGTGTTTTTTTAAAAACCAAACCCCTTTAAATTTTCTTTTTTTGTTTCCCAATCAGGTTTAGCCGAAATTTTTTTAAGGTGGTTAAAAAAGTTGGGAAAATTATGGAATTTTTTTTACATCCCTCCCCCCCCCAACCAAACCCCAAAAATTTTTCCCCGCATGAAAGAAAGTCGGTTTTTTCTGAAAATTTTTAATTGTAAAAAGGCAAAAAACAATTTTCCATCCCCGTTAATGGGGCAATCCCGGCCAATAACGGCAAAAAAGGGGATCATTTTTTTAAACCCAAGGGAAAAGTTTAAAAACTTTTGGGGTTTGGACGAAAGCGAATGCCGATAAATTCATTTTAAAAAAGGCCCGCAACCAAATTAAAAAAAAAGAGAAAGGAAAAGAGGCTTTAAAGGCCAATGGGAAGGTTGTCTGTTTCCCCGAAAAAAGGTAATTTTCCAAAAATTCCCGGTTTTGGGGGATTTCACAACCTTAAAAAAATTTTTAAGGGCCAAAAATTTTCCCCCCTTTTTACGTGGGGTTATTTAAAATTCCCCGATTAATTCTTTTAATTTTAAATATTTTCCCGAATTAAAAGGGAAACCCAAAGGGAAAAATCTAAAATTTTTATAAATTGGGGCCCCAGGCCCCCGGGGGTTTTAAACCTTTTAAATCCTCTGTTTCCCGGAGAACCCCCCGAAACAACCAAAAGGCTAAAGGGTTGGGGTTTTTTAGGGGCCAAATGCCTAATTCCTAAAAAAATTTTTTTCCCATTCTTTTTGCACCCCGGGGGTTTAATTTTTTGCTTCCCTTTTTAACAAAAATTTTTCCCCTTACAATTTTTATTTTTTTTAAAAAATGTTTTTTTTCGCCTGAAAACTTTTTTTTCTTCAATTTTCAAAAAACCCTTTTTTGGGGGGCCCCAAAAAAAATTTTTAAAATTTTTTTCGTTTAGGAAATTTTAAAATTTTGATTTTGTTGTGGGGGGTTGGCGGAAAAAATGAAGGTGGGAAAAACCGAACCCCCAAGGGAAAATAAATTTTTCGGCATTTCCCTCCCCCCCCCCCCCCAATTTTTTTCCCGCCAAATTTTTTTTAACCCCCGCATTTTAGAGCCAATATGCCCCCCAAACTTAATAAAATTTGACGTTTTAAAAAGGCAAATTTAAGGTTTTTGGAATTTTATTTAAAAGTTTAGTTCTCGTTCCAGCAAAGGGCAAATTTGGTTTTTTTGAAAATTTTTTAATGGGTTGCAACGTATTTTTAAAATCACCGAAATTAAATTTTTTTTCGAGTAAGGGGAAAGAAGGAAAACCTTTTTTCTTTGGTTTTGATTTGGGGGTATCCAAATTTTCATTTTTTTCCTTTTAAAAAATTTTTAAATTTAAAAAATTTAAAAATTCCCGAACCTATATGGTTGCCCCCCCCCCCCTTTTTAAAAAAAAGGGGAATTTTCCAAAATTTTTAGCGGTTTTTACCCTTACAAAAATTTTTTAAAATTTGGGGCCTTGAAATTTTACCCCTTTAAAATTGGGGTTTTCTCGGGTTTTTAAAAACCCCCTTTTATTTCCCCAGAATTTTATTTTTTTTTAAATTTGGGGTTCTCATTTCAAAAAATTTAAAAAAACAGGGAATTTTCTTTTTGCTTTCCCCTTTTTTTGCTTAAAATTTTTCTAAAAAGGCCCCCCCCTTTTTGGGTTTTATTTTTTTGGCTTCTTCGCCATTTTTCTACCAAATTTTTTGATGTTTTTTTTCCCTTAGTTTTGTTTGAATAAAAGGAGGGGCCTGCCCCAATTTACCCAATTTTTTCCAGTCTTTCTTTTGGATCCAGGGCATTCTTTTTTTGTTTCTATTTTCCTCTTCCTTTGTTTTTTTTAAAACTTTTAAAAAACTAAATATTTATTCCTTTTTTTTTTTAGTTTTTCCCAAATTTTCCGGCCCCGATTTTTTCCCCTTTTTTTAAAACAGCAAATTTTTTGATTGGTGGTTTGGGGAAAAGCCCAAACATCAAAACCAAAAGCCAAAAGTGGCCCTGGGGGAACCGGACCCCGGGGGAAAAACCAAAAACCCTTTTCGGGCATTATAAATCCGGGGAACGCCCCTTTGGGCCGGCCCAAACCCCCAAATTTTTTCCCGGGCCCCCAAATTTTTGTTTGGGATTTCAAAAACCCGAATATTTACACCCTTCCACTACTTTCCCTTTCCTAAAATTATTTAAATTTAAAGAGAATTTTTTTTAACCCATCACCCAAAAGGGGAAATTTTTTGGGGTTTTACACCAACCTTTTCCAGCCGGCCAAACGTTTTTTAAAGGGGGGGAAATTTGAAATGAAAGGATTTAAAAGGGTTAAAACTCACCGAAAAAATTTAAAGTTTGTTTTTTTCAGAAAAGTTAGGTTGGGAAAAAACGAAACCCGGCTTGTTTCCGGGTTTGGTTGGAAAAAAAAAAAAAATTTCCGCGAAAATCCCCGCATCCCCTTTGTTTTCCTTTTTTTCCCCCATTCGTTTTTTTGGGTTTTTTCCAAAAAACCCAAAAAAACCCCGGAATTTTTTTCAGAGAATTTTGGGGGAAAAAAATTACGTTTTTTTTGCCCCGGTTTTTTAAAGCTTTTAAAAACAAATTTTTTTAAAAATTCGAAAAGGGGGTTGTTCCCCCAAACCCTTTTTTCCCCAGCCCTCGGGCAGGCAAGGGGCCCCCGATTTTTTTTTGGGGGAATTCAAAAAAAAGGAAAGGAAAAAATTTTGGCCCCGAGAAAAAGGGGTTTGGGGGTTTTTTAAAAACCGGGGTTAATTTAAAAAAGGGGGAAAAAAACCCGCCCCCCTTTTAAAAACCCCTTTTCCCCCGGGTTTTAATTTTTTTGAAAAAAAAATCAAAAAAGGGGAAAGGTTTTGGGAAAATTTCCCCCGGGTTTTGGGCGATAAAACCGGGGTTAAACCCCGGGGCCCCTTTAAAAAGGGTTTTTGGGGCCCCCCTGTTTTTAAGGGGGATTTAAAAGGGTGTACCCGTTTTTTTTTGGGGGGAGGGAAAATTTTTAAAAGGGGTTGCCCCGGGAAAAAAAAATTTGGGGGGAAACCCTATTTTTAAATTTTCCCCCAAAAAAAAAAAAAGGGGGGAAAAATTTTTTTTCCCCTTTTCTTTTTTAAATGGAAGGCGCAAAACAACATCAAAAATGAAAAAAATTTAAAAAAATTCTCCCCTAATTTAGGGGGGAGTGGGGTAATTTATGTCAGAGGGGAAATGCGATTTTGGGGCCCCTTTAAAAAAGCCTCTTGATTGAATTTGGTTCAGTGTACCCAAAAGTCATTACGTATCCAAAGTCCCCTCCCCTTAAATTTTTTCCCCAAAAAAAAAATTGCAAACAAAATTTTTAAAAAAATTTTTTAAAAAAAGCGGGGGTTTTATTATGGAAGAAAGTGAAAGTAGGTAATTTGCCAAAATCGAGGAATACGGCGTAATAGGGGGACCGACCGCCCCCAACCCCGAAAACCCCGTGTTTTATTTACTTTTCGAAGAACCGCCCCCAAAAAGAGGGACCATAATTTTTTAAACCTGTTGTACGGGGCCCGCCCCCGATACATAAAAAGGTTTTTGGAAAACTTTTTTTAAAGGGAAACAAGACTGTATTCAAGCTGGTCGATAAAAAAAGTTATTGTAAAAAAATTTTTAGCAAAATTTAGAACCCCCCACAGGCCCCAAAAATTTTTTAAAAAAAAGTTAAAAACGTCCACCATTTTCATTTTACAAATTGCCCCCCGAAAAAAATTTGGGCTTCCCAAGATTCAACAAAAAAACCCCTTTTTTAACGTTAGGTTTTTCATGAGATAAAAAGGCATTGTTTACGTACAGTGTATCCTAACGTTGATAAGAATTCTATGGCACTATTTCCTGAAGTGCGGAAAGGGAGGAAGGCCCGATGCTAGCGCGCCATCGGTCTGGGAAGTCCGAATAGCAAGTTGATACAGTAGTGTTATCCATTAACGCAACAGGAGCCACACAGCGGCCAGCGGCGCGCTGCAAGGACGCGCCCTAGTGGCATGGAACCTGGTACACGTAGTGCCACGTTAGGGTCAAGTCCTCCAGTCTATCTAAATTTTTAGTCTATGCTCGGTCTATGCTGACGAAATGTAAACAACACTTGGCTTATCCCTGGGAATGTTATCAGAAATTGCCGAAATGTAAGTTGTTTGTACTCATTTATTCTTGAACAATGTTTCGTCTTCGTTTAAACTTTTATCAAAAAGTGAGAAGTGAGTTACCGAAAAAATATCCGAATGTCCGGATGCCGAACAAGACTTCCATTATGCGTAATTGCGTATGCATTCAAAGTTTCAAAAAACTGGTCGTGTTGGGAACCAAAAACAAGTTCGTAAATGTAGGTACAGTAGTTCTTTCCGGAGAAAAAGTGTGCGAAGTTAAAACTGTTATGAAAAAATTCCCAGCCAGATCATTGAATAAAGCTCAACAAGAAGTCAATCTATCGTACGGAAGCATGCATCAAGCTACACAACTGTTAACGATGAAACCATATTATTCAGGAGCTAGCAGTTGATTTCGCGGAACGAGTTCAGCACTGTCCACTGTAAATGGTTCCTTTGCTTCACACGTAACGTGAATATCCTAAACTCTGTATTCTTCAGCGATGAAGCCTGGTTTCATCGTTTCAATTGAACGGTTACATCAATTCCCAGAATACGCGTTGATGGTCAGCTGAAAATCCGCATCAACTAATCGAAAACCCGTTGCATTCTGCAAAAATTGGAGTATGTTCCGGAATTTCACCCAGTAAAATTATCGGTCCTGTATTCTTCTCCACTACAGTTGATAGCGAACGATGTCAAGATTTAATTCGTCAGTTCATTTCGCTACTCGCATCAGAAGATCGAGATTGTTGATTGCTACAAGATAATGCAACATGTCATGTTTCAAATGATACTCTTGAATTCTTAAAGGAATTCTTTGGTGAACAGCTGATCTCGAATGATCTATGGCATCCTCGTTCGCCTGATTTTAACCCGCTAAGTTTTTTCTTTGGGGCTATCTCAAGGACCGAGTTCACCACAGCAACCCGCAAACAATAGCTGAACTTGGAAAGAACATTTAAGACCTCATTCATTCGATTCCAAATTCGATGCTGAAAAAAGTTGCCCGTAATACAATACGTCGAACAAAATGCTGCTTGGAAGCTGATGGTGGCCAGTTCGAATACTTATTGTAAAGATTATTTATCAATTTAATGTAATTATTCGTTTCTTGTACTCTGCTTACTTATTAAACCAGATTTCCGTTTGTTTGTTCACTTTTTAAATTTTAGGTTGCGTTTTAAATGGATAATCCTGTAACTAACGATTTTCAAAAGATAATGACTTTGGATACACTGAACCAAATTCAATCAATGATGGTTTGTTGAAGTCCCCTAGCTCAACACTTCATCTGACATAAATCACTCCCTCCCCCCTAAGTTAGGGGAGAATTTTCAAATTTCTATCATTTTTTGATGTTGTATAGCGCCTTCAATTTCAATGATAGGCAAAAATGTTACTTTACTTTTTTTGTTGGAAATTAAAAGTAGTCCAAGTTTCATCAACAACATTTTACTCTATCTCAAAAATTATAGCGGGTGCACTTTCAGGTACACTTAATTTCCTCCGATTTGAGAATTCGAAAAAATGGTACTAAGGTTTTTTGTTTGTCTCGGCGAGTATTATCACCACCTCTCGGCTTTCCCATCCAAACTGGGGCACCCGGTAATATGGTGACAGTTAAGAATTAGTAATTGTACCCTGCTTTAGCTTCCTCATTACGTCAAGGTAACGCACTTGTGATTGCGCTAGACTGCGCTAGAAAGAATATAACCCTTCTACCGCTTCGGTACAACTACCATACTGTTTCTCACCAGATATTCTTGGATGATGAGGGACGTGTGACTGGAAGTATTATCAATGAAAAAACCTGCACCGCAAAGCGTACTTCACCAACGCGACTATTTGAGATAACTGTCTCGGCAATGGCTAGTTGAATGGTAGAAAGTTCCAGTCTTCCATCCCCCCTCCCCCCATGGTTAACATCGTACGATAATTACCCGCCGCATGAGAGCGATAGCTCCGTTTTTTTTTTGATCACACCTCGTAGATCGCCGTCGAGATGCTCAATTTATTGTTTTCCATATTTTCGAAGGACACTGCCCCTTCCCTTCCGTCCCCCGCGATCGCCACACACACGTACGCACGCCCAGGTGTAATACTGCCAGATTCGCCTGTTTTCCCCTGGCACTTCCTCGCACATACGAGCCCTCTGGTGTAATGTTCGCCAGTACGCTGTAGATATTCGTATCTACAATTGGCGCCAAAATAATTTGTAAACTGGAAATGTTCTTCCGATTGACGCTATTAATAATATTAATGTATCGTACGAGAGAGAATAAGTGTCAACTGCAACGCGGATGACGGATTACAGGTATAATAAATGTCTGCTTACAGATACAAATTGAACAATATATCACTCGTGCAGTGTTACAATCGATAAGCTTTCCCATCACGTGCACCTCTCCTCGAATATTGAGTGACGTGTTTCAAAAACATTTTTTTACCTTTGTCGTTCTTATAATCTAAGAACCTACTCTACCCATCGCCCCACGCCGTGGCATCACCTGTTTAACTAATGACGTCGAAAACACGCCGTCTTTTTATTTTCGTGCACCGCGGTGACGATGGCGGTGCTTTTCGTCATCCATCTGCCCCTGTCGTTTTTCAGTCCGAAGAACTATTGTTACCCCTTTCCAGAGTAGGATGGTCGTTGAAAGTTACAAATTTAATCGTCTGGTCGCTCCAAAACCAGACCGGACAGATTGGACAAAACGCTGTACGGGTTACTATGTTGAAAACGAAGGGCGTTTACTTCGGCTTGACGACCCTCGAGTATCCTCAGCTTGGAAGTGTGCCCAGTACAAAAAAAAAGGGGGAAAAAATGTATAACAAGAATTCTTTATTTTGAGAATGTTTTCCTCTAAATAAGGTGAACCTGCGTCTGCTAAATGTACTACATTCTGTAACGGTTGAAGAATGTTTCGAAAAGATTTGTCATTGTTCGTTATATTTTAATAAATATGCGGACCCCGTCGAGAAGCGTTTTCTTTTTACGATTATTAAAAAAAAGTAAGGCAGGGAGAAGAGGAAAAGTACTCGCGGACTGTGTATCGTTCGTCTTATTGCGTTATGTCGAGTAGTTGGTTGGAGCTCGTGGTGATTCACCTTCATTAAATGAGGTTCAGCTTCATTTTGATTGCCAATTTGCCTGAAGTAGAAGACCGAAGATGAGAAACGCTTTATTTTGCTTTTTCGTATCGCAAGTCAGAAACAGCGCCGGTTTCAGAAAGCCATCGTGGGAGGGGCGATTCAGCATATGTAAGAATTTATTAGTTGTGGCCTGTCATTTGTTTGCTCTCAAGATGGTAATTGAATGAGTGAGAAATAATTACAGTTCTAAACGATTTTCACTGCTGACAATCTTCCATTTTTTAAAATAACAGTCTATTTGTTAACCGTCTTCCATCCTATTTACTAATCTTTTTTATCAATGTAACCAGTAACCTATACACTTTAATGGCACTGATGCGATGCCCGAATAGGGAATTTTCCGGTGCTGGGGGTGCGGTGTCGTAGGGGCCACTTTGGCATGCGTGCATCGCCATACGTCCCACCATACCATACACTTTAAATTATTCCAGTGTTGTTTTAATTTTAATTTTCTACTTATAATTAGTTCACCATTAGGCATAGGCCTCTTCCACCTTTATCAAGTGATTACGTTCTTCCGCATCTCTTCTTCCATGCTACCACCGAACATTTTGATTTCATCTTCCCATCTGGCTGCTGATCTGCTCACGTTCCATTTATAGCCCAAGGGTATTCGGTCTAGCATTTGTTTTCTCCATCTGTATTTTTGAAGTCTTGAAACATGCCCAGAATATTTCAGTTTTATCTTCTTTATGCTGTACCCACTATCCTTGGCTTTAGTTATGCTCCTTGTAAACGGTATTTTTATGTGGTTTTTTCATGCTTTTCCTATCACAGACCTCTCCATTGGTATTGGTTCTTCTGCAGGTATATTGCGGACCTAATTAGTATACACAAATATTTTTCGTTGAACTAATGACAATATTTTGAAGTTATTTATGTATTATTGGTGTGGTGGGACGTATGGCGATGCACGCATGCCAAAGTGGCCCCTATGACACCGCACCCCCGGCCACAGGAACTACCCTTTCGAGCATCGCGTCAGTGACCGGAGGGACGCCTTGGGGCCGGGCCCGAGCCCCCATTTCTACGTGCCGGAACGGTGCGCGCGTCCTACCAGGGCCACCATGGGGTTCCCTACTGACCGTAGTGAATGATTTGGGAAACGAAGATTCCAATACCCATATTATACTATTCCTGAATCCGTAGTAGCAGGACAACTTCTCTAATGATCTCACAGCATGTGTGAGGGTCTTCATGAGCTGTCCCTTGCTTTTTGTATATGTTGCACAGATGACATCCAGCATATCCTCTCTAATTGTGCCATAGTTCTAGAATTATCTAAGTATCTGTATCTTGCTAGATATCCAAAGTTGCGAGCACGCGCTATAACTTTCATCAAGTGACCGTGAGTGATATTCAGTAACATCACACTTAACAATGGGTGTACATGGACATGTTGATATTCAAGTATCCTCCTATAATCCAGTGGTACTCGGACCGCGCGATAGATTGTATGTGGACGATTGGTTATCTGGTTTATACTATAATCGTTATAAACTCTTTTTCTAAATGTTTCTATTTTCTCTATCTGATATGCCGATATGATTCTCTTCCTCATCATATTTTCGAACAGTTGCCCTGTTGGATGTATATCCGCTATACATACAAATATACATCTCATCATTGTCTTTTGAACTATCTAGACGGAGTATTATGACCTCTTCGGCACAATGGTTGGAAAACGACAATATAGGGAACCAGATAGAAGTCTCTTGTGCATGTATCTTCATTATAAAGAGACATCCTTCAGATGAACAGTAATGGACTATTTCCAGCACATTCCGGACTATATTCATACGTTGGTTGTCATATTCGTAAACATTGATATCACAAGTAATAAGATCAAATTTCATTCCAGAATGCGTTACTATATCTACCGTGTGTCTTTTCTCTAAATCATCTGCGTGGGCTGTTTGGAAAGATAAGTCAAGTGTATGTCTATTTCTATCTAGCATGGTTAACGCAGTAGACGGTACATTCTCATATACACCTGATCTCTTCTTAGATATATAAAAGAATTTACAATGCGACGAATATGATGCTAGCAGTTCAGTAAATCCTCCTTGACCCTCCCCAATATTAAGGATATTCATGAATTGTGGATGAGGAGGATTAATACGTAGATGGTGAAATATTTCTATCAGTTTGGATCCTCCTCCTGTTGTTGAACCTAGAATCCTCTTGTGGAATCCAGATCTTATCCGGAATCTCGGCTCGACTGGAGGAAATTCTTCAAAATGGACGTCTTCCATAGTATGTCTGTGATTGCTTGTAAGAATTACCGATACGAGATTTGTGTTATCCAATCGTCCTATACTGAATCTCCTATTGGCTAGGTTTGGTTGTAGTTCATCTCTATGTAATGGTTCGAACGATTCATCAGATGATATATCGAACGGATCACGTTCTCTTTCTAAACTCCATTCTTCAGGTCTTACACCTCGTATCATATCAATGCATACGTCCAATTGAGTGTAACATACACCAACTTTGATATCTCCTATCAATGCGTCTATATAACTATCAATATCATCTTGATTCTCTTCATATATGCTGATGACAAGTTCCCATGATATTTTACCTATAAGGGATTGTAAGTGTCGCATCAAAGGGCATACAGACCATACATCATCTGTTATCTCTGGTACCATGTTTTCTTTATGATAACTCGGATCTAGCAGTTGTATCATGTTACTCTGAAGGTTCTTCATTTGGTCATTCCAGAACATTATGTATTCTTCATTATGAAAATCGTGAAGTGCTAGACGAGGCCTCGATTTTGATTCAAATAAACAATTCTCACCTATGTGGCAGAATTTCAGTGTAGGCACTGCCAATTCTCCTACACGTAGTCGAGCACGATCACAGAGATCTTATATGTCACTGCAGCTTTGACACACTTTGATGGCCACTATTGCTATGCGCTTTAGTGGAAGTTCTTGTCAGAGCAAGCAACTTCCTCAGGTGCTGGGACTGGACGATGGCCCTTACCAAGTGTCACTCCAGCAGTTACCCTAGCTTTCTCATAGCTTTCTTGGGCTACTCATGCCTCTTCGCGCTCTAAGGCTGCAGAACGCCACACTGCATGAGCTACACTCTTCTCCACCAAGACGCTCCAACGCCAAGGTACTGTGAGAAGTGCAAGGAGCTGCGATCACTGTGAATAACAAGGTCAACGACCTTTTTGAGATGTGAGCTTGCAACTAGCGATCTCCTTTCCACGCGCACGTGAAAAGTCAACCTTCCAAACTTCAGCACACTTCAATAAGCATGCATCCATAAGAGGTTCTTCCTATTTAGCTGGAATCGCTGGAACTAAATTTTCCATGCTGACTGCGCGCACAGACAGATCAACACTTACCAGAAGTGAAACCTGCCAACCACTTGTTGTTATCAGTTCCCATACGAGTACACTGATAAAAACTGTGTTGTTTGCATATTCACTTAATTTTATCAGTGCCAGACAACTGGCGCAATAGTTTTACCCAAGTGCATTCTCTCGCAACTACCTTTAATGTCACTTGGTTAACAAAAGCCAATAACTCACAATGCGGTAGTCCATCATGAATTTTCACCCGACCTGAATACAGTGGTAGGACCTTGCAATCATCATAGATAATTCTTGTGATTGGTACATTTAACAGATATTACAAATACAATGACTTTCTAATGAGTCTGCTAGCCAGTTGTTAGAAATGAACTCCTGCAGGAAGCTCTTCCCAACACGCAACACAATTTTCCTAACCCGGGTTAATGAGAGCAAATCAGCAAAGTAAAAGTTACTGCGATTTATCTTCTCAGATAGGCAATGTTGAATTTAAGTTGAGTCAAAAAAGGGGAATAGTTCATCTACATAAGTCACTCCTCACCAAATCCTTGCTACTTAGTGAGATGTGAGCTCCTCACAAAGAGACCTCCCTTAAACAAATGATCCAAACTCAGACTTGTTTCAGTCATAGTCTTATTCCAAAACAGTCTGAATAATCAAATTATGTGAAAAATTCCACCATTGTTGCCTGTTCTAGCAGTTCCCAGTTATAGATTAATCGTTATATGAGTGAAAGTGGCAAATTCCATGCACCCAATAAACAATACATTCGAGGTAAATCTGGTTGTAGGTGCGCGGAAGATGTGAGTTATTCCCACAGTCCAACACATTTATTCAAATTTAACCTAACATTCCTCATAACTGAATGAAGAATTTTTCAAGATCACTTAGCGGTTTCCCATGCATTTTCTTAGAAGACTTCAATACTTAAACTTAGGCAACCGATTAAAAGTGCATTCTTAAAAGTCGCTGAGCTACATAGTAATCCTTAGGAGCGGTAACCACGCTCTGCTACCATGTCGACGAACGTGTTGTTATCAGGCGGGCCCAAAACCTAGAACTACATTCGCGACTGACAGAGTGCGCTAAAAGCATACTATGCGTTGAAATAAATTTTATAGGAAAGAATTAATTATTACTGTTAGCTGATTAATGAACACAACGATAAGAGTCTTTTATTTCGTATTGAGAATATAAAACAGAATCTTATAATTAAGAAACACCAAAATATTCAGGATAGAATAATCGAGGAAGATAATCGGATTGCGATCTGTTCACTCAGGTCCTCAGCAGCTCCCAGTTTGTTGTATTATTATGTGAAATGTTAGTTCATTGATTGTTGCCAGCATCCGATACAGTTAGATAAATACTTATTTATTTGAATTTGAGTCCCCCTCAACAGGTGCCCGAAGGTCCCATTGACAGGGAAGGACAGTAGTTACAATATATAATTATTATTCTTGAAAACAAAAACAAAAAATACTTCTCGAAGGAAGGGTGGAGGATAAAGAAAAAGAAAGAGATGACAGAATAAGGGAGTGGGAGACAGGCACCAGAGCAAGGGTTGAGCGAGAGGTGAGGAGCGCGGAGGTCCACAGATGGCAGTTGAGAATTGTGAATTGAGAGCTGAGGGTTGAAGGAAGCCGAGGAGCCGAAACAAACCACACTTGTACGGTATAAGGGAAAGAACTGCAGAAACTAGGACCTATATACCCTCGAGTACTTTAATGACTGATTAAATATACTGTTTCCTGCTCATGAAGAATATGTCGATCCCAGGATCTTTTTGGGTAATATTATTATATAATGCTGGTATATTGTCCATACTTGATGCTGAGCCTGTACGTGTCATAAATAGATCAGTATTTCTTGTATTAAATGTAGGGACCCTGAATTGAATCGTATTAAATTGTTGAAATCCAAAATTTGGTTATTCAGAATATCCCTCAAGAAGATCAACTTTGCCAGACATCTTCTGTTTTTTAGACTCGTAATCTCAAAGCCAGCGAAAAGTTCTTTGTATACAATTTCAGAAGGATAATATGTAAAAATTTTTTTTGAATGTTCTCAATTTTATCCTTGCCTTGTTGAATCTTGGGATCCTATATAACAGAGGAGAATTCCAATTATGAACTGATAATTCCCCATAAGCTGGCGTATTACTTTTCAGTGCAGCCTTCAGCTTCAAGTATTTTTCCTATGTTTCCCGAGTTCTGCTGCCCACCAGATGGTTTTATGTGGTATCTTAGCCTCACCATTCCCCTTGTAGGCCTCTGAGTACGTCATCCAGTAATTCTCGTTCCGAAAAACGCGTATGGTTTCCGTGAAAACTGCTTCCGCCGTCCTTGCTGTCATAAAACACCGGCTGAATTCATCGGTTCTCACTTCCTACGACTTTTCTCTTTCCCCTAAGACGAAAGAAGTCCTGAAAGGGGCTCATTTTCTTAACGAATTAGTGTGGGGGGGAGGGAGACGTGTTCAGGCGTATTCTCGGTGTTTATACATAGTCGTTAAACTTCGTGTTCTGCATTATTAAAGTAGAGGAATTAAAAAAAAAAAAAAAATTGAAACGTTCTAGTTCTCTGCAGCTGGAGTTGGTTCTTGACTTGGTGAAGGCACAGTAGGCACCTATCCAATGATTGTATGTTTCGGCGTATATTTGTAAATGACAAAACATTTCTCTCAGAGTAAATTTCTTCTGTTCCATAGAAATAAATGAACACGTTTCGTTTTTGAAATCCTTGAAATCTTTTGATCGGAGTGCCAAGGTCCTCCAATATGAATTTTCGGAGACGGCTTTCAACCTAGGGGCGAAATCGTTGTACGTAAGCACCTGGCTGGCCGAATCCGCCTTCATTTTGTCGGCTCTTGGCGGCGCAATATCCTCATCCGAGCTCTCCGAAGTTATGTTTTCTGGGCTTGGCAGTTACACCTCGTCAGACAATTTTAGGTGCTCAGGTGGCAAATTCACGCATCTTAGTAACTATTTTTTTTTTTCCCCATCACACTTGGAAAATGTTTGATTTTTTCACTTCAACAGTCAGAAAATGTTTGAATGTCACGTTCTAGCCCCAGCAATAAATTTGCCTCTACGGCTGTGATTCAGCATCATCTTCACAACTCTGTGTATTCTTGTCCACGAATGACCGAATGGCCTGTCTTCGAGACGATCTTCATGTGAACAGGGATTGGCTTAGCCACTTTTATCAACATGGGCATGAAGGCAAGTTTTAGACAGTGGACCTAGGTCGAAGATACAGGTTGGCACCTTGGCACGTGACTTGTACGTTCGCATTAGGGTCGCGCTGACCCGGTCAGTTTCAGCATTCGGGATCATTTTTTCTATTTGTAATTTTTGCTTGTACTACGCCTGTCTACTATTGAAAGGTTGAGAGTGAATGAATTCCGCGGAGAATGTCATATAAGCCGAGTGGCACGCCCACGCTACACGATTCTCACTTCCTTCGTTCATATGAAGTTTCTAATACATTAATTTTGAAATTTTTGAGAAAAAGTTGAAAGTTGAGTGTAGGACGAAATAGAGAGGGAAGCGTTGACGAGAGAGAGAGAGAGAGAGAGAGAGAGAGAGAAAAGGAATACGAAAGAAGAAAAAAACGGTTCGAGTTATTGAACTAACGTTTCCTGCGGCATCTGTTGCCTTAAAACGTCTTCCAAATATAAATTGATTTTCTTTATACGTTTAACTTTGTTTTGCGAGAGAGCATCTTCCCGAACTTCTTGCGGTACTTCACGCAACGCACGCGGCTACGGTGTTGATGTACCCACAAACCACTTATCTATGACTCCAGAACGTGACTAAAGGGTTGATTCTTTTATTGAAGTTTCTCTCCCGATCAAGGGCTGCATATCAATAACTTCGCCAACTTTTGCTGTCCGCTTGCTTCTCCTACTGCGCTGCTGCTTCTTTTTCTGTACACGCTGCCGTCGTTCTTTCATTGAAAATTTTGTTTTTTTATCATCTGCGAAGGATCGGTAATAGCTAGTTATCGAGTTAGCCCTCGATTGCGTGTGTTTGCGAATCCACAGCACGATCCTGTGCAGCGTCCAGAAAAGTTTTCATAAACGATTTTTTTCCTTCTTCTTCTTCCCATAAATTGTTGTCTGCGAGGTGCAGAGCAAAGCTAGCATCAGATGCGGATGACGGCACGTGGGAGAAAATGTAAACTATGGAAAGTATTAGAGCGCATCTTATCTAGTCTAGTCGTTCAGTAAACTTAGAAGTGGAAACATTTTTAGGTTGGGAATTTGTTTCGAATCACCCTCCGCCAGTACATTCCCAAGGTGTCTACAGGACCTGGAAAGCAGGAAAGTCTTGAAAAGCCAGGAAATTTAAAATCTGGTCTGAAAACCTGAAAGTAGAAGGGTTATATTCTTTCTGGCGCAGTCTAGCGCAATCACAATTTTTCTCCATTTTTAAATTAATTTTCAGAGAGTAAAAAAATCTCAATTTTTACGAAGTAAATATTTGTTATTTTCAGGAGAAAAATGGAACTTCTCGTAATTTTTTGTGAAGTCAAGTTATAAAATTTTTGAATGTTTGTATCAATTTTCCGTTAATTTCCTACATTTTTTCGAGTTTTCTTCAGTTTTATGTAGATGGAGATTTTCTTTCTGGCGCAATCTAGCGCAATCACAAATTTCTCTACTTTTTAAATCTATTTTCCGAATCTAAAGAAATCAACCAAATGTGTGTAGTTAAAATTTAAACATTTTCTTAGCATAAATAGATTATTTTCTCCTAATTACACATCAAGACCATTTGTAAAATTTTATTATTTTGTATTACTGTTCATCAAACTTCCTCTCACTTTTGCTTAATTTTTCAAAAAATATTGGATTTCTGAATTTTTAATTTTTAATCCGTTTTTGATCGATTACCATAGTATTGTCACCACCTCAAGGTTCAGAAAATTCTCGTTGTTTGTATCATAATTTTTCTTAGAATATTAGATTTCTAAAAACCATTCTCTTCTTATGTCTCTATATCTCAATCCCTTAATTTTCTATCTTTTCTTTCTGACGCAGTCTTAGATTTCTCAATTTTCCCTCAACTTTTCATCACTTTTAGAGATCTCAAAATTTTGTCAAAAATTGTCAAAGAATATTTGTCAGTTTCTTAATCAAAATGAGACTATTTTCTATCAATTTTTTATGAAATTGAGTAATGAGATTTTTGAATGTTTGTATCAATTTTCTATTAATTTCCTAAATTTTTTTCAAGTTTTCTTCAGTTTTAAATAGATGGAGATTTTCAGTCTCAAATTTATCATTATTTTTTTGTTCAAATTCCATCATTATTGAAACCCTAAAAAATCCTCAAAATTTCAATATTTACCAATTTTTGAAAGAAAAACAGATCATTTTACAACATTTCTAAACTCTTGAAACTAGCTATGGAATTTTCGGTTTTTTGTACCCATCTTTCATCAATTTCCAACCTTATATCCCTTTCTTTTATAGAAATCATCACTTCATAACAAAACATTTTCACCAAGGCACAGTAAACTTCATCATCCTTTATTTTCCCCTGAATTTCATAGATTTTTCCAAGTATTTTTAAGACGTGACGGATGTTGAACCCACACACCAATCTGTCCAAAAATTGATATCATTTTTACAGTAAACACACCTCAAAAATATAACCTAGTATAATAATTTAATAATACCTATTGTATATGCTCCATATATTTGGCACGTCGTGCGGCCGCACAATGAATGTTCTTGTTATGTCTCTTGCTGGGTACCGAACACAAATTTTGTAAAGTGCGTTGTGCAGGCCTACGGTTATATCCACCACTGAGTACTCGTACACCAAGTATCTCACTCCAGATTCGCCTCGACCATGGAGGACGTAATGTCGGAATTGTTCCGTGGTCTCCCACTTCGGCTCTGCGACGAATGGATTCATGGTGGCGAATACAAATCCGGTAAACAATCGTAATTTTTGTACAACTGTTAAGTTTGGGAGGGTCTCCAGCCATTGGGACACCGCTACAGCTGTAGAGCTGGCCGCCATTATGTAGCTCGAGTGGGTAGTGGCCTTTCAAAATACGTAAGTCACGATGACCAGAATAATCACAACAAAATTTAACTTTTGCATTCGTGATTCCGATTCCTACACCGTGGTCATTCTTAGAGGCATCTGCAAACCGCACATTCTCCACTTTTCCTAGAATGCTTGGCCGTCTCTTTTCCCAAGCCTCCCGTGTGGGTATGAGCGCCAGGTACGGCTTGTCAAAGAAGTGTTCCATCGCGATTCCATCCTTTGGCATCCCAAATATTTGTCTATCGTCCCCACCATCTCCCATATCCTTCTATGACATGTTTTTGAACCTGAGGGTTTGGTTGACCCAGACGATAAGCCCTCATTATCGCAGCTACTTCTATAGTAGTGTGAAGTGGTGACAAGTTTAGGAGCCTTTCCAGTGCCCCTCGTTGTCAGCACGCACGTGAGCCTTTGCAGGTGGTCTAGTTCCTATCTGACTTTGGCCAGGTGGACCCGGCCCCACCACACAATTGCCGCATATGTGATTCTCGGACGCATTACATCGGTATATATCCAGTGCATCATTTTGGGAGAGTCCCCAAGTCCTGCCGACATAGGTGCGGCAAGCCAAAAGAGCCTCAATCCCTTTTCTTATTTTATCTGAGACGTGATCCCTCCAGGAGAGTTTTTCATCAAGATATATTCCTAAGTACTTCACCTTTCCTGTGAGGGCTAACGGTCTTCCCTTGTATTTCACCTTGATCAACTCCTTGCCTTTCCTTTTACAGGTGAAAAGAGTGATCTCAGTTTTATCCGGGTTTATCCATAACCCCTTTTTCACACGCCATTTTTCCACACATCGGAGTCTCCATTGTGTTAACTCCGCGATGGTTCCCGGAAATTTGCACGGTTACCACCACAGCCAAATCATCAGCGTAGTCCTATGTGTATATTTTTTGACCGTTTAACTCTTCCAACAAACTGTCCACCACCAGGCTCTACAGTAGGGGAGAGAGCACTCCCCTTTGTGGGCAGTCCCTGATGGTCGTTGCATGGATCCGTTCTTGTTGGTATGTTATCCGGATCTCCCTGGCTTTTAGCATAGATACAATCCAGGTTATTAAACTTCCCTTCACTTCCCTTTCCCTCAGAGCTGTTTCTATGGATTCATGAGAGGTCGCGCCATACGCTCCCTGTATATCCATGAATGTTGCCAGGACCTAATCTCCGCCAGTCATCCCTCTCTCAATTGCCGCAACAAGCGAGTGCAGTGATGGCTCTACTGATCTGCCTGTCCTATATGCGTGCTGGTTCTCGTGTAGTGGGAATCTTTTCAGGGTAACCTCTCTTAAGTGCCTGTCTATCAGCCTTTCCAAGGTTTTTAGCATGAATGATGAGAAACTTATCGGCCTGTAGGATTTGACCTTATAGGGGTCTCTGCCCGGTTTAGGCAAAAACACCACTCTCACACCCCTCCACGATTTTGGAATGTGCCCTAGGGCTAATGATGCCCTGGGGACCCTAATGAATGGTCCCATTATGGTCTGCAGTCCTGTCTGTAAGCAGACTGGATAGATTCCATCTGGGACCGGTGCTTTGTACGGCGAGAATGTGTTTACCACCCAACATACCCTGTCTGGTGTAACCACGTCCTTCGCCTTTTCCCAATCCGTTCCGCTTTACACACAGTTGGCTCCTGGCTGCGTGTTTTCCATGAATTTTTCTCCGGGAAAGTGCGTGTCAATGAGGTGCTTTATCGCCTCTCTCGGGGTTGTAGAAAAACACCTGTCGGGAGTTCGAGCGGCTCCTCTTGCACCCTCCTTTCCTTACTGAGAAGTTTTTGCAGGCGTGCCGTCTCTGGTATCATTTCTATAGATTCGCAGAAACGTCTCCACCCCTCTGTTTTGGATGGCTTCACCGCCTTTTTATATGCTTTTTGAGCCTCATGATATAGTTCCCAGTAAGCCGATATATTATTTTTCAGTGCAGCCCTCAGCCTTCTTCGAGTGTCTTTCCTACGTTTCCCCAACTCTGCTGTCCACGAGATGGTTTTGCGTGATTTTATTGTCTTGGGCTCATAGTTCTTCTCGTAGGCGTCCTTGAGTGCACCATTCAGTTTGCTGGCTTGTGCTTTCAGGTCATCTACGTTCTGAATCCGTTGTCAGTTGTACCTCGTCAGTCTTTCTAAATCATTTTTGACCCCCCCCCCCAGTTTGTTTTTCTAGGGTTCCTAATAGTTGTTGGTTGCTCCTTATGTGCCCGAATCTGGTATTGGATATATCGGTGATCCGATAAAGACGGGTGGTCCAACACTCCATCCCTGAACTCGGCCCCTAAGTTTGGAATTACAGAGTGTTACGTCTATAATTTCTTGCCTTACTTTCGTGACAAACATTGGTTTGCTTCCCTCATTCAGAACCAGCAGATCCTGTGTCGCAAGGTAGTCCACTAGCCCTTTCCCTCCCGGATTTGTGCCTGTACTCCCCCAAATAGTATGGTGCGAGTTGGCATTGCATCCGACAAAAAGGCTCAGATTTTCCCTCACACAGTATTCCGCCAGTTCCCTGAGCTCATCAGTTGGGGGAGGGTCCCGATAGTCGGATGGGAAATATGCTGAGTATGTCACTATCTTCTTCTTGTTCCCTCCCTCCTCATATTCTAAAATGGCTGCCACAAGATCCCTTAGGGTAAATCCTGGTATTACTGTGCAGCTCTTTTGATATGTAAATATCGCTGCACGTGGTCTTCCTGCATTTTTCGCATAAATGAGGTGCCCCACTACCATCTGCATGTATGCCTCTCATTTGTTCTCGATGGTACCATGGTTCCTGTAACAGGCATATATTTGTTTGCCCCTTTTTCAGCCTCCTGCTCAGTAGGTAACAGGTGGCTTTGCATTGGTGCAGATTAATTTGCAATACCCTTATCATTCAGTGTATAGCTTTTCTCTGTTATCCTCTTCCACCCCCCTTCACGGTTGGCATTAAGTCACATGAAAAAAATCTGCGAAGTCGTTTATTGACACCGCACCACGCTGCACCCCATAGAGCGCGTTTTCATTTCCATCATTAAATTTTTACACCCCTTCTGCCACAGCTTCATAAGCAAACAGTAGTGAAAAAAATTTCTGGAATATTGAAGATATTCGCCGCTCACGATTTTCGAAAAAATTTGACCCCCCCCCCCTTGCATATGTAATTTGTATTTGAAGAATCGGAAAAAATGGGGAAAATGGCTTGGAAAACCTAGAAAAGTCAGGGAAAATCATTTCCGAACAAGAATGGACACCCTGGTATTGATAACAGCAATAAGAAATTAGAATGACGACTAGATAAAATAACAAAATAAAATTTACCACTTCAACACTGAGTTCCTTTTTGTTGTTACCTGTTTGGCCGTATTTTTAATATTATCGCTCTTAAGGTCGGGAGGAAAGTTAAAAAATTGAAAAAGAGGATTAACAGAAGATGAATATAATTTCATAGGGTGTACAGGTTCTGAGTTCGTATTTGACATCAGTTTGGGTGCGTTTTATTAACTGGGACACCAAGAGGTCAGGAAGAAAATAATAAAACGTCCCCCTTCTTCAGGAGACGATGCAACACAGCTACAGTTTCGAAGTCTCTCGAATGCCACCTAATGGACCGCCATTGTGGCCGTTCACAACCAATGGGAAAGCTCCTTTTGAGCGGAATGGCTGCCAAAATGTGGACTACCATCAATTCCTCGTGATAACGTTAGGCTAAAGTATGGTGATCGACAGTGGAACTTTCTAATTGGTCGCGGAATCGCCCCGATGGCAGTCCATTAGGTGGCGCTTATGAGCCTGAATTGTGGCGATATTGAATCGCAGTCTCATCAGTCGAGTTACGTTGACCGTGTTATCTCCTGTGTGCTTCATTTTTAACGTCAAATGCGACTGTATAGTGATGATGGTTCGCCGTGTAGGGCCACGAGCGTATTTTCATTTCGAACTGCGAAGAAGAACGCTGGGAAAGAATGGTGCGGGCGGGTGGAGCGAGCCGAAAATTGAAACAAATGAAAACGAAATAAAATTTACGATAAAAATAATAATAAAAATCGCGTTGTAAATCGAACGAGGCGTTGCGGATTATAGGCGGTTTCATACGTTTACAGCGTCTTTATTGCAGCGTCTGGACAAGTAAAAGCAGCGAATGAGGATAATAAAAATTAATTGTGCTCGCGAAACGACTTTCGGCAAAGTGAAAGAATATATATAATGTTCGCGTTCGTCGTTCTACGTTAATAATTTTCGCCAAATAAAAAGTGTCTAAATTTTTTTTTTTCGTGTACGCAATTAAGATTATCGTTGCGTGAGACGTAATTATCAGCCACGTAGAACGCTTTCATGACGTGAAAATTGCTTTTCGTGTGTACGGTTTCAGTTTTGGAAAGCTCGGCGCAGCTGCATAAATGTTCAGATATCAGTAACATTGTGCAAAATGGAACGTATATCAATTGAAAGATCATGTTAGGGCCAACGGACTCGAAAAACGAATTCAGTGATTTTAAGAACCTAGTTAACTGGCTTGAGATTGGCTTCGATCTTTTGGGTGGGCTGTAAATTTTTTATTATTTCCACCAACGTTATTCTACATGTATATTCTATGTCAAATATGTAGAAAACGTAGAGCAAGCTACCTCGCAGATAGCGAGGTAGTAAGAGGGTGTTTGCTGAAGCTGAAAAACTTTCAGTTTCCTGACTTCTGGCTTCTCAAAATTATCCTAAAACTGCAAAAACTTTCGGCTAACCGGTGTTGTTGCATTAACTTCCTAGAGTATTGATAAAACAAAACCAAATCTGAAATGTTGAAGATTTGAAGCTAATATTCAGACACAATACCAATGTCTATGCGATAAAACAAATATAGACCACGAAGCAGGAACGCCAGAATGAGAATCTTTTATTTTCATCTTTCCAAGTTGCATTTGTAAATCGTAAGCGAGACACGGAGAGGATGCATTCACAATAGTAGACCGACTTATCGATAGATGGCAGCAGTTGACGGAGAACGAAACTGAGCTAAAACTGAACTATGAGCTGTAAACAATTCAGTCGTATTTAAAGAAATGAAAAAGCCTTTGCAATAGGGTGCTTGCAGCGCTGCGCGCGGGAAAACACCCTAAAAACTAGACGTGATAGAGAGAAACGGCTGATGGCACTATATTCAAAGGTGCCTACAGGTTCGGAAAATTTGGAAAGTTTGGAAAAAGTCAGGAATTTGAAAAGTTGGTCAGGAAGTTTGTAAATAGTCAGGAAATTCAACAATATTTTTAAGAAGTTTGGAAAAAAACAAAGAATGAACTCACGGAAAATTTTTTTGTCGTTCAATTATACTTCAGCACTCTATATTATGTATATCTATTTTTCTTTTAAAATACGTTTATTTTTTGTGGCTCAGCATCTGGGCTATTTGCGACGAATATAAAGGTTACATCTTAAGAATTAGTTACATATGTATATCTGTGAACACCTTCAAGACGAAACTTGACTTTTTTTTTTGGGGGGGGGGGGGGGGTGGAGAAGGAAAATTTGCCGACAAATATTTTTTTAAAGCTAAAAATTCACCGACAAAAGTTTTTAAAAGTTGCCGATTTTTTAATTTAAAAAATAAATAAATAAACAAACGTTCTTGGAAAATGAAAAATTCAAATGAACAGTTTCAAAATTTGCCAACTGCCAAATTATTGGGGGCAGGGACGTACCGATGAGGGGGGCAGGAGGGCAACTCCTCCCCCCTCCCATGGGAATGTTTTACTCAGCAGTTGGGAAAATTTACCATTTCAGTCAGGCGAGTTAAAAAAATCCAACAAGTTGAAAATCCTTTTTTTTTGTTTTCTTTCTTTCTTTGATGTTTGGAATTGAGTTGAAAAGTTGGGAAAACCCAACAAGTCAAAAGGTTTTTCATCCTTTGCATTGATACTTGGGAATTTTGAGTTGAGTCAGTTGGGACTGTCACAATTTTTACCCCCCCCTCACCGTCCTCAGGAAAAACTCTTCAGTGCGTCCCTGGACTCCAGAACTCAGAATGGGATCCCAAAGTAGATAGACTATCGACATTGATTACTGACCATAAGGGTAGGCTTAATTTTGAATCTGGTTCAAGCTCAAAAGACCCCATACATCGAAAAGGAGAAGCACTAATTAGTTTTTACAAATCGAGTATACTATTGAAGTGAAGAGTTCTTACGATCTTAAATTCAAATTAACAGACTGTTTTTGAAAATGCTACAGATTCAAATTAACAGACTGTTTTTGAAAATGCTACAGATCGTTGATTCATTTTCATCGTTACAAACCTCGAGAAAGAGTTAATTCGTCAAATGACGAATTTTCAAAAGCAGGATATGATTTTATGAAAAATGATTGAACTATCGAAGTGAAAGTTACATCTGAAGTCCAAAGATTGACAAAAATTAACTGACGTTAAAATCCCAAGTAATCTGTTGGAACCGCGACTATTGTAATTCCCAATTTTGATTCAGTTCCATGGTTTTTGATTTTTAAAGACTTGAATGTTCCCCTTATAATAACTCGTGCTTAGATAATTTTGAAATTTTCCCTCCAGTTTGAATTTTGGTAGTTTGATGGTTATGAAAATGTTGAAAGATTAAATCAAGTTCGTTCAATCTCGACTCTCATTTTGGTGTTTGGGGCTTACCCGAGAGTCAGTATCGAAAATTTATCGCGTTGATGGAATTTCCAAATTGGGGGATCTCTCCTCTTCCCTTCCTCATTTCGATATTTGATTCGGTTTCCAGGAAGTCAATTTTGATCACTTCTGGAGCAGTTTTGGCTTTTGAAGCCTAAATTGGGAATCCAAGAGGAATGTGATGAAATTTTCGAATTCAGAAACCCAGAACATTCTAATTCTTTATTGGATTTCATAAAAATGAATTTTGAATTTTGGAGCCCAAATCGCAGTTCAATGAGAAAGCTCATAGAAGTTTTCGAATTCAGCGATGCGAAAAACTGCTTGTATTTTGATTCGTTACTGAATTTTCCAAGAATAGAGGACTCTGAAAGTCAGTTCAAGGTTTAAAGGAGAATCTTCTGGTGAATTTTCGTAATCACAATACTCTGTTGAAAACTTTTCATAATATTCTACATCTAATCTTGTTTTCTCCTTTTATTTGCTTCGCCTCTTTCAGCAACGCTTTCACAGGTCCCAGCAGCTTCACATATTAAGGTAAAGTGCCAATACTTGGTCGGGGTATTTTGAGGTCCCCTGGGGGGGTCTATATTGGTCAGAGGGTAAATTTGAAACGGGCATACTAAAATTTCATCCTTTAACTACCTTTTAAGGGGGTTGAGACTAAAAAAAAATCCCCCCTCCCCTCCCCAACTACGTTTGAAAAAAACGTCCAAATACCAAGATTTGGCACCATATGCCAAATCTTGGTCACCCCTTCGAATAAAACTTTTCCAAAACGAATAAAAACTAGAAGGCAAATAAGACATAAAAGTGCGAGGCGGAATGTGAAAACTGAAAAACTCAAAGAGATATGGGGGTTTGAATTTTCAAAAAAAAATGCCAAATCTTGATCGACCAACATTTGGCACACCCAAAAATTGACCAACATTTGGCACCCTGTGAATTTTCGCATTTTTGGACAAAATTTACTTTTCGCATTTTTGGACAAAATTTACTTACAGACACTATACTTATAAAGTATGAAAAATCATACATGCACAAAAATTGTGTCTTAAGTATGTTGTATAATCAGAACAGTCCTAAAATCAGATTTCAAAATGAAAAATTTTTGGTGCCAAATGTTGGTCAAAAAAGTGGAGTGCCAAATGTTGGTCACTCAAAAAATCGAAAAGTGTATTTGTTAAAAATTTTCATCGAAATCATTTCTACTTCATTACAAAGAATGTTTCCACTCATCAGAATCGATTTATGCACCATAACATTGCAATAATTCAAGTTTTATGTACAGAATTTTGCTTACTTTCAAAACTAGTTTGTACTACCAAAAAAAATCCAAATTTATCAAAACATGAAGAAAATCATCACTGTACTATGTTATGGTCATGTAAAAGCAAAAATGTTTCCAAAATGATCATAAAATTACTTACCATCTTGATATTTCAACATTTGTCAATTTCCACAATGTAAAATTTTCGCACTTTTAGATCAACAATCTTCAATTACTGATTAAAAGCACTCAAGACACTTATTTCTGTCGGCCAAGCGTTTAAATCGAAGAGGAAGGTCTGCTCTACAAGTTAGGATAGGTGGCAGCACCAACAGACTTTTATCTGTGACGCTAGAGCGCACGGAAAAAATGACCAAGATTTGGTACCCCGACCAAGTATTGGCACTTTACCTTAATCAGTTTCTTGAAACTTTCATTGAAAACGTGCTGTCATATTTATGTGATCCTTTTTCCATAACCACTAAAAGTCATTGAAATTAAATTGTCACTCGGGAAGACAATAATGGTCATGCAGATTAAAAACCAAATGGTATCATGATCGTTTTAATTTACGGCGCTCGAGCACCCGCTGGAATTTCAAACACACAAAAAATGGGTTTCCAAATTGTAAAAAAGAAAAAATGAAAAATGTACTGAATGCACATTAAAAGTTGTGATATTTCAAGTTGTATAATTTCGGAAAGATATTATCAACTTGGAAATAAGTGAACATAGCTGGGAATTAAAAAATAAGTAGTGTAGTATCAATTTTCGGAAGATCACTTATCGAAAATGCAGGTATGCCGGAGACAAAAGACGTTTCTGAGACGTTCTTATCATGCGACGCGGAGACTAGTCAGGCAGGACGATTTATACAATAATATACATTCGAGAGGAAAGGATCGCCAGTGGTTACATTGAACCCATATTAGTGGCATTTTAGAAGCTGTTACCTAAAAGTTGTAACAGACCTTCTTTGTGTAAAATTCAATGAAGTGCAATTAATTTTTGTTTGTATAGATTATTTATACAGTTGATGTTTCTTGAGATTCATTTGGAAAAACTAATTGTGGGGGACGCTCAGTCCCCTAGGGGACTTGGGAACCTTGAGATTCTTAGATCTTTCGATTATGTTAATCAGTCCCATTATCCAACCCCCTATATCAAAATTTAGCTCTCCGGGAGTTTTTTTTTGCCTCTAATTGTTCTAGTCTGATGTGAATATCGAATGGTGAGTTTTGAGATGAAGCTGTGAACACGTCTGACTCCGGAACACAGACGCAAACTTCGCGAGCGATAATTGAACATAACGAAACACCCAGCTTCAAAACTCGCCATGTACCTCGTACTTGTACGTGAAACGTTCAAACGACCTATTAATTTCGATCTTCTTAACCTCATCCGTTATTCTCAGCCCCCGGGGGCGGCGTAGCAACGTCGCTAATGTTTCAACCCGTATACGCCTTCCCTCGAAAGTCTCAAAAACACATTAAACCGTCGGTCGCTACATGTAGAAAAGTTTGCGCGTACGCCAGGCGGAAAACTCGAATCCACGTGTAATAAATTTCATCGATAACCAAATTAGTGTGTAACGACGAAATAAGAAACTCGGCGTACTATTTTCTCGTGCCGTCGAGGTTTGCATAACTCGGTCTCCTCGAAATGTGTACTCGGATTCATTCGACACGGAAAAAGAGTGCCGAGACAGGAGACACTGGCAAGAAGATACATAGGACTAGAATTGGATGAAGAAGAGGTTGCGCGAATTCTTGTCACTTTGGTCTGGTTCAGCGGTCGAATAAATTTAAGTGGGGCTGAGTGATGTAATAAGATTAATGTCGACTAACTTACGGAGAGAAGGAGATGGAAAATGAGAGAGAGAGAGAGAGAGAGTGAGAGTGAGTGGCTTGCTAACGGAAACTTCCTAATTCAGTCGTTACTTTTCGCCGCAGAGAGCAGAAGTGTGGGCCTTCGGTCGTTTTTCGTTACTCAGTTCGCCTTTTGCTTCTGGGCTGCGAAATACCAGAACTTCTTTCGCCGGAGTACATAATCAAAAAACGAACTAACGCGAGGGTTGTTCTCGAGGGGGCTGCCCTTCAAGCTTGTTCAAGAGGCAGAAGAAGTAAATTGCCTGGTAATTTACGTTTCGATGGGACTCTTATTAATTTACCGTGTTTACACGAACGTGTATGTTAGTCAGGTAGAATTATTCAAACAGAGTTCAATGAAATCAGAAGTTCCCAATATTGGCAAACTTGGTCAGTTGTGCACGCCGATTAACATACTAAAAGTCCGCTTAAACTTTGGAGGAAGTTAAGTCAATATTAATGGGAGAAGGCCATACAGTTTGAGACCTATTGTGTAAAATATCAGCTGGATAGAATTGAGAAACTGAAGAAAAGCGAATATATCTGAAATTTTGTTACGAATGTTTTATAAGTGAAGAGTGATTCAATAAATAACGTGAATACGAAGTTTCTACTCTAAATCTACCCTTCATCTCCGGTGCTTGACCGGAACCTAACGTTAATTGGTCGAAAGTTGAAAATAAAGACCACTTGAGTGTGCTCAGATTTCTGTTAGCTGCTAAAAGAGGGAGGGGAATACATTAGCAGTCATCAGTTGCGAGTGCGAGAACTTCCACGGTAGGAAAAGGTGCAGTACGATAAATGGAGAAAGAAATGTGACCCCACAGAAAAAAGTCCAATGGGTTCAAGTCTGGAGAACGGGCCGGCCACGCCAAGAGTTTTTCTCTAGGGAAACAGTTGTGGAAATGCATAATTGTGTGCAGGGCACCCGTCACGTTCAAACCACATCTCTTCCCCCAGCTCTGCGACACGTTCACTAATGTCAGTTGCAAGTAGGTTTACGTATCGCTCACCGGTGAGTGTGCCACCAATGACTTATAGGACCGACACGACAAGGTGTTGGTCGTTAAGCTCAGCCCACAGATTGATTTTATTGGGATATTGTGTGCGACTTGCGTACCCATCATGGGGGCTTGTCTTCGCCCGATATCCGACATTCGGAGAGTTGGGGCCGTGGTGTAGAGTGAAAGAACTCTCATCTGTGAACAATATCTTGCGATGGAAGTCTAGATCCTCATCATTTCTTTCAAGAACGCACATAGCCAAATCTAATCGGCGCTCTCGGTCTCTAGGCCTTAGCTCCTGGTGTTCACTGGTTTTGAAAATGCATGATACCCGTGTTTACGTAGTTTCCGCCACACTGTTGGGCTGTGAGAGTCCTGTCTCTCGCGCCATCGCGTTGGTGCTCCTCTGAGGATTCATATGGACACTCGCCAGGACCGTAATCTCGGACATGGACTCCTGTGTTTCATATTCACCTACTGCATGCTTATTCATGATTCGATGAAACAGAAAGACGATGCTAGCAGACAATATTTATTTATTTAATAAATGACCGCCACTACTGCCTTGAGGGCCATTTTACAGTCGGCTGTTCTGCAGTTTTGCATTTACATCTTATGAGGATGGGGGGGGGCGTTAATATCTATATAAATACTCGTGTATGCAACTGTGCGTAAGAGTAAGCGGAGGGAGTGGGGATAAGAAGGAAGGGACATTGGCAGCCAAGGAAGTCCTATTTTCCCAGTTTGGTGAGGCTCCAGGAAAGAGAAAGAGAGCGAGATGGAGGCAGTAATGTCTTAAAGCGGTACCTCATGTGTGCCAAATAGTTCACGAAGAAATTCAAATCTGGAGGAATCGAAAATATCTAGGTTTCTATTTTCAAGGTGTCTACAGGTTTGGAAAATTTGGAAAGTTTGAAGAAAGTCAGGAATTTGGAAAGTAGGTCAGGAAGTTTGTAAATAGTCAGGAAATTCAACAATATTTTTCAGAAGTTTGGAAAAAAAATAAAGTATGAACTCACGGAAAATTTTTTTCGTCGTTTAATTTTACTTCAGCACTCTATATGTATATCTGTGAACACCTTCTTAATGCTTTCACCCAAAAATCAACTTCAGATTTCAGTTAATTTTAACCAGAGCCGTCTAGTAGTATAAACATAAATATATACTGTCTGCACTGTAAAGGCTTAAACAGAGACGAAACTTGACTTTCAGTTTGGGAGGGGAAGAAGGAAAATTTGCCGACAAATATTTTTGTTAACTAAAAATTCGTCGACAACATTTTTTAAAATTTGCCGATTTTTTAATTGAAAAAAAAAAAAAAATAATAATAATAATAATAAACGAACAAACGTTCTTAGAAAATGAAATATTCAAATGAACATTTTCAGAATTTGCCAACTGCTAAATTATTGAAGGCAGGGATGTACCGATAAGGAGGCAGGGGGTAACGGAAAAGTTTACCATTTCAGTCAGGTGAGTTGAAAAAATGTAACAAGTTGAAAGGTTTTTTTTTCTTTTTTTTTTCTTGCTTTGATATTTGGGAATTGAGTTGAGAGGTTGGGAAAACCCAACAAGTCAAAAGGTTTTTCTTCATTTGCATTGGTACTTCGGAATTTTGAGTTGAGTTACTTGGGACTTTCACAATTTCCCCCCCCCCCCTCCCAAAGAAAAACCCTTCGCTCGTCCCTGGACTCCAGAACTCAGAATGGGGTTCCGAAGTGGGTAGATTATCGACGTTAATTACTGACCTTAAGGGTAGTTGAATTCGAACATATGCTGAATTTTGAATCTGATTCAAGCTTAAAAAACCCCATAAATTGAAATGGACAAGCACTAATTAGTTTTTACAAATCGAGTAGACTATTGAAATGGAGAGTTCTTACGGTCTTGAATTCAAATTAACAGACTGTTTTTGAAAGTGCTAAAGATCGCTGATTCATTTTCATCATTACAAACATCCTAATTTCTTGAGAAAGGGTTAAATCGTCAAATGCCGAATTTTCAAAAGCAGCATATATGATTTTATAAAAATTGAACTATCGAAGTCAAAGTTGTTTTATTTCCATTTTCTTGTTTGAGGTGGGGGGGGGGGCTGTTACAGATTTAGTAATGACCCTTGGACCTTTGATTTGACTTCATCATTCTTAGGTTAAATGGCAATTTTTGCGTGTAATGTTGAAGAACAAACTCATTAAAGCTTTGGCATCTTTACGGGCCAACATTTGAAGTCCAAAGATCGATAAAAATTAATTATTGACGTTGAAAACCCAAGTAATCTATTGAAACAGCGACTATTGTAATTCCTAATCTTGGTTCAATTTCATAGTTTTTGATTTTTAAAGACTCGAATGTTCTTCTTATAATAACGCATACTTGGATAATTTTGAAATTTTTCCTCCAGTTTGAATTTTGGTAATTTGATGGTTATAAAAATGTTGAAAGATTAAATCAAGTTCGTTCAATTTCGACTCTCATTTTGGTGTTTGTGGCCTACTCGAGAGTCAATATCGAAAATCTATGGCGTTGATGGAATTTCCGAATTAGGTGACCTCTCTTCTTCCCTTCCCCATTTCGACATTTGATTCGGTTACCGGGCGGAAGTCAATTTTAATCACTTCTAGAGACCAGTTTTGGCTTTTGAACCCTAAATCGGGAATTCAAGAGGAATTCGGAGAAATTTTCGAATTTAGCCACCCAGCAAATTTTAATACTTTATTCGATTTCCTAAAAAAATCAATATTGAATTTTGGGGCCCAAATCGCAGTTTAATAAAGAAAAGCTCATAGAAGCTTTCGAATTCAGCGATGCGAAAAACTGCTTGTATCTTGATTCGTTACTCAATTTTCCAAGAATAGAGAACTCTGAAAGTCAATTCAGGGTTTAAATGAGAATCTTCTGGTGAAATTTTCGAAATCAAGGACCCAAAAACTCTTTTTTTTTTAACCGAAAAAGAAACTAGACCTTGCCGTCAAAGATGCCGAATTAAGGGGAAAAAACTTTCATTCTTTTCCTATTCAGAATGGGCTCATCTTTATTCTTTGCGAAAAAAAAGAAGAAAAAAACACGGAAAATGAGAGTGAATGCATTCTTCAATTCAGTGTCTCTATTTGCCTTTGGAAGACCCCAGTTTGTCCCACGTCGATCCAACTTCGGAATAAAATTGGGTGTGGGGATTATATTATCATTTTACAGTTTGTATAGAAATTAACGGTTAGTGTTTTTATTCACTAACAAAGGCTGGATTTACCTGACTGGCCGCTATGCGCTAATTTTTTTTACCACACCAAAAAATATACGTAAAATAAATCCCACTTCATTCGTTTTCAATTTTTCATCCCCCAAGCACTTACATCTGCTCACATGAGCATACCCTAATTTGGGTGGTTAAGCTGGAAGGATGTTGGAAATACTTGAGAGGAACACACAATTTCTTTTACACATTAAGATAGTTGTTATTTACTCTTGGTGATATTTTTTCCTGAATTTCCTCTGATTCGTCTCCTAAGTTGGTTCCAATAGAATTAAAAAAAAAGACACAAAAAAAAAAACTACAAAGTTTCAGGTTAATCGGATGAGAGGAATCCGTGTCACAAGCTCCCTTTTGTTCTTATGGGAAAAACACATGGAGTTTTGACTTTTGTTTCAGACTAAAGTTCCCTCCTATATTCATCAGGACCAAAGCCCGTAAATTAAACAATAAAAAATTTGCTACAGGATTCAGCTTGTGACACTGGAGAATAAGTCTTTTGCTTTCAACTTTTTAGAATTTAATAACATTTCCAACTTCCTCAAATTTTAGGGTCTAGGTCAAACAGAGAATCGAGGATGCTAGTAAGTGAGATGGGACGATATGACTTGGGTAGAAAGGCGTCTGAGGAGGGTTTTAGCATTGGTATGACAATTGATGTTTTCCAATTAGGTGGGTGGGAACCTGATTGTAGTATTTTGTTAAATAGCGATGTTAAGTGAGAGATGTCATTAGAGTGAAGATGCTTGAGCAGAAGCCCCTAAATGCACGTTCAGCGAAGGTAGGCTGAAGCTATTTAGCTCGCCGTGCACAGCACCAACGTACGCCTAAATTCTTTCCCTGAGAGGTATAATTTGATGTAGGCTTCAGAATTGTTGTGTAGGTTTTCCAGGATTTGTACCAGATCGGTTACCACCCCTTGTCCCCTTAGCGCTTTCCAGATACTATCATGTTTCACCGAATCAAACGCTTTATTGTAGTCGATGAATATAATAATAAGCTTCATCTTATACTCGCAAGCGACCTCGATTAGTCGATTTAAAGTGAAGATGTGGCCTATAGTTGAGTATCCTCTCCTAAAGCCGACTTGCTCTTCGGATTATTGAGAATCCAAAATGCCAAAAATTCTGTTTTTTTATTAAATTTCAAAAATACTTTACTTAAGTTTGAAGTTAAGCTTAAGGACCTAAAGCTATTCAGATCCGATTTGTTACCTTTTTTATGCAACAAGATGATCTCAGGCAGGTGCCACTGAGCCGGCATGATCCCGATGGTCAGAATTTTATTGGTCAGTACGGTAAAGTAGGGCGTGATGGCCTCTGCAAGAATCTTCAAAAATAAGTTTTCAGTTTTATCCGGTCCTGCCACCTTGTTTGTTTTTAGGTTCTGTAAGACTTGAACGATTTTGTTGTTTAGAAAGGGCAGCGTCTCCGCCCCGCTACTCGGGGCCTGGGTTTCTTTCCCCTGGACAACTGTGTTTCCACGTCGCTCCTCTTTCCCGACAGTATAATCTAACCTCTTGTAAATAGCCCATAAATCTGGCATCATGACTCGGCGTATTTAGTTCCGTACCATTAAGCAAGCGTTTTTACGCGCGCGGGCGCCGCCACCTCGGCGTTAATTTAGCATCGCGACTAACAAGCGTTTCCGGGCAGACGGGTCGGATCGGGTCGCGGAGGGTGCCTTCCTCGGCACCTGTCAAATGCAAACCACCTGTAATAACTTAGGCTACACTTTCGTAGAGCTGGGAAAAAATATTTAAATGTCGCCCTCAAACGGCATACGAATAAGTTATTCCCTGCGCCAGCCCCTTGGCGCTCATTCAGTTCTTCGACTTGTTCTTATATATACTTACACAGCAGTGCCGCGGACGAGCTCTTCTTATTTACCGTGGAAATTATCTTCAAAGAAAATAAGTTACAACGTGTAACGAACGAGGCTGCAGCGAGAGCTTTTCGCTGATGAATAAAACGTTTTTGCGTAATTTCGGCTTCGAATGAGAAGCGAGCGCGCGCGAGTCGAGCGAGTTTTCCTTCGTCGTGTTGTCGTCGCGCGTTTTCGACGACGGGCTAAAAAATGTCGCGAAACGCGAAAATAAATTTAGTTTCGACAGCGGAATTGGATTTCGACGAAGAATTGAATTCATTACGGCAACGAAGACGGCGTAAGTTCTTCGTGTCGGTTTTTTTTTTCTCTTCGCATTTTTTTGTTCCTCTTCTGCCGCTGCCGTCTTCACGCCCGCCTTTTTCGAACTCATTTTCATCCGATGTAAGACGATTGCAGAAACAGTGTAGTTGTTGCGCCGCGAATAAGTTGGGCATTTGTTTACGGAATTTGCGTCAACTTTGAATGGGAGGCATTGTGAAAGCGTGATTTGTGACGGAAAATTTTGGGAAATTTGAAGGTGGTAGACCCGCGAATCTGACAGCGTGATTGTTCACCGGTGTTTCGTAGAGCTGCTTTACTAGTTTCCGTTTGTCGTTTTTGTGAAGGGAGGGGGCGGGTGGAAGTCGACTGTAGTAAAAAACACCGGACATTATCCGTCCCGGAGGACCAAGAATGTTTCATTAAAACTAGCGTTAGAAAAATAATTCGCGAAAAAATGTATGTATTTATTTTATTTAACAGCACGGTGGACTTTTTAAACTATCTATACAGTATACTTATGGTATTATACGAGCCGCCGTGGCGTCTGGTACGTCGGCCCCGTCGCTTCTCCCGTCCGCCGCCCACTTTTGGGGAATACGCCTCCCCGCATTTTCACCATAGTTCCCTGTTCTCTGTTTTTCTCTTCCAAATTGGCCCCATTTCCTTCGTAATTTCATCCCTCCACCTGGGTACTGGTCTTCCTCTTGAACATTTCCTGTCTAACAGAGTACGATTCTACAGGCTGACCACTCAGTCACTTTTTTCACCGTAAGTCACCTCTGGTCACCTTTGGTCACTTTTTTGAAATTTGGTCACGAAAATCACTTGAAAAATTTTATTTTTTCATAATTTTCTTTTTTTTGACTTTTTCTTGTATATGTATATTTCCACTTTCCAGACCTTTGTTTCAACTTTCATTATGGTTTCAGAGTTATAATGACAAATTATAACATTATTGAATTTTTATTTGATGTTTAAATTTTATCAACGATCTCATAAAGTCTGGTCTAGTTAAGAAACATAACTGGCAACGGCTACCCGCAGTACACATCGAATAGGTGTTTTGAAGTTGGAGGGGAAGGACGAGTTCAAGAACACGTTATCAGCACCGTGAAAAAATTATGTTTCTTAACTGGACCAGACTGTAGGATTTCAATAGTGATTAAAAAAAATTTGTTTGGGCAACAACCTAGTTTTTAGTTGTAGGCTATTACCCCCCAAAAAAAAATTTGCTCGCAATTCGTTTGTACAAAAACCCCTATTTTTAAAAAGAGCAAAGGTTCTTTTTAATGAACAAACGATGAAGTAGATCAGTTGGAAGACCAAGTGAACAAGAGCAAGATCTAATTCACTAAAAATGGAAAAGAACAAGAGCAAGTTCATTAAAAAATAGTGAACAACGCCCATCTCGGGTTCTAAGCCATTTGTTTTCTTTCAATTATAAAATTTTTAAAATTTGTGATACTTATATGTTTTTTTCAAGACATGAGAGCCGAAGATTACATAAAGTTTGAATGAGAATTTTTAGTCGAAAATATGGGAATTATGGTGATTTTTTTGGTCACTTTTCGGTCACTTTTTTAACGAAATTGGTCACTTTTATCACCTTTTTCAGAGAAAATTTGAGTGGTCAGCTTGAATTCACGGTAGACTTGCCTTTTGGTACAGTCTGTGTGTAAAAATGTCGACCCTGAGTTCAGATTGATGATTTTTCCATCACTCCTTACTTCTGCCATACCAAGGATTTTAAAATTTTTTTCGTTAAATACCACTTCTAGTTCCAATAATTTTTCATTTGATTTCAGAGACCTTACATTTAATGTTGCCAGATTAACTAAATCTTTTTGTTTTGAGAGAATCTTAAAAGATTTATCTTTCCACTTTGGGCTCGGGGTTGACTGGGAGAAATTGTTGCGAATTACTCTCACTTACAAGGCGCCCTGAGTAATGAGTTTCGTTCTTATTATAATTCTTAGGAATAATAATTGGATTATAAACATTTGTACATACAAGTTTTAGTTTTTCCGCTATACCTCGTTAGTTTCTCTTCCGCAGAGTATCCTGGGAATTAGAGTGCCCAAAAGCTGCTTATTTGGCCTCTTCGGTGTTTGATTGTGCTCACCACCTGCTGGACTGTATATTGGGCTGATTTCGTCTGGACCTCTCTTGTTTATTTGCGTCCTTTTTCCAGCTTCTTTCTTTTCTGGTTCAGTCAGAATATCTATGTCCTCCAGTGCAGTCAACTGGAAAGGTCTGCTTCCTTCCGTCTTGCGCGGACACATCATCTTCCCGTTTTTTGGGGCAATACGAAGTAGTGTTTTTTAAGCTTATTTGCATGCATGATGATCTGTTGACTTGGAGATAGGTGTTCGTTTCAATAAACTTTTGATTCATTGCTGCCGCCCAGCTTCTCCGCCGTAAGCTTTGACCTTTTGATTTTGTACTTGAATTCATCCATCCCTCTTCCACCTGTTGACGAATTTGATAATGAATGGTGGCGGTTGCTTCTTATTTCTGGAGTTCAATGGGTGAGCTGCATCAATATCTGAGGTGAGAATCTGTATTCCTGCTGCAGTGACTATTCTTTCCGCCAATTTTATTGGATCCTCTTCTTCTTCATCTATCTTAGGTACACCGTGCAGAACTACGTTGTTTCTCCTTGCGCAATTTTCCAGTTCCTCTATTCTTGTTCTCTTACTTTCTGTTTCAGATGATCTATCTCCGTTTTTACCTCACAGATGATGACTAGCTTCTGATCTAAAGTTTTGTTGAGGATATCCTGTAATATTGCCACTGTCACCACTTCTTGGCTTGTCCTCATTTTTCAGCAAAACTCGACTACTTTGGGCTACTGTTTTATTACAGAGACATTTTTCGAGCGTACGACGTGAGCACGTTGCTTAGTGTAGAGACACCCTAATAGCCGCGAGATACGAATCGCTGTTGTCAGGCTTGGAAAGGCCGTTGGCCGTGGTTTTCGCGCGAGTCGCGGGGGAACATCCGATTATACTTTCCGTTCGTCGCTTTTCGCCTCTTGCGCTAACTTATTCGTACTGCTGTCCACAACATGAAAATTTTCACTACTCCGGGAGAGAAAATGTACGTGCACTAACACAATTTTTTGCACAACTTATGCGCCTGGATAACACGAGTTTGGCTGTATAGTTTTTATCGTATTACCGAAATTTAAACATGTAAATACGAAAAAACTTCCTGCTTTTCACAGTTTTTTACCACGAAACACACGTTTGACTTTGCGACATTAACCGATTTTAATTATATTGCAGGAAGAGAAACTGAAAGCTTACAGACATGAACAGAAGCGCGAAAAGAAACGAAAGTCTGAGAGTCTTTAAAAGAGCTGAAACCGTCCGAGAAAGAGTAAATCAAATCTGCCTGATTTTTAAGGAGTTTCAAGAACGTCTGAAATAGTCTTAAAGAATCTTAACGTAAGTCTAGTAAATAAAAAAATGAAATAAAATGAAACAAACAAATACAGAGAGTCTGTACGAGACATAACTAAGCCAACGGCTCAGGTGCAAGTCACCACCAGCTTCCATCCTCGCCCCTAATGCTCACTCCCACATTACATACCATCCATATAAGATCCACGCACCTAATTCCACATTTACTCAGCTAGGCAGTAAACTCATACACGCTTAGACATAATTTTTCTTTTTTCAGAATTTTATCTCACGTGAAGTTTTTATCAGATCTCCCCTCCATTTTGAGTCTAAGATGTCTAAATGCTTATAAAGACTTGAAATTTTTGACATACCCCTTTACATCTGATAATAGCGGATTTTTTATAACTTTTTGTCTTGTGTAGAGGTAGCTGAAATATGTGACGAACGTGACCTGAAAGTCTCGGTACATTTAATGGGATTTTAAAATTGTGCAGGTTTGAGTCCACGATATGATGTCTCAGCTGGTTGCTTCCTCAAGTCAACAATTTCATTTTTGCAAAATCGCCATCTGTACTTTTGTCCCGGCTATTCTTACTCTGAGGCTTTTGTTCTCGTCGTTCAGCCTCTTGTTTTCTTTCCGCAGCTTGACCGTCTGGCAAGTTTGGCCCCGGCGTTATTTCTAGTGAAGAGTATGCTCGTCACTTTTTTACAGGACGTGACTCTGGTGGCTCACTGGAACCTACATTGGAGGCCTTCCGTCATGGTTGTCAGCCTTCCCAACAATTGACTTTCTATCTCCTTTCGAATTGTGGTTAAATTTGAATTTCCCATGTGGTTCCCGCGAAAGGTCCACCTGCGATAGCGACGCAGGTAAGCCTTCTTACGTATTGTCAATGTACATACCTATGTAGCCTGCGATATACATATATTGATGATTGCAGACATGCTTAAATATAATAAATGTGGTTGTTGTCTAATAATCAGGAATAGTTGAGAATAGGCGGACAACTTTTAAAGTATATGCAATGTATGTTGTGATTAATAAGTCGTTCCATCAACTTTTAATGAGATGACTCTTCCTTTAAATATCTCTATTAATCGTTCTCAGAACGCCTCGGATTTCAGCCATATTGCGTTCTGTAAATTCTCATTTGACAGCAAAAAATCTGACCTAATTGTTTTCACTTTCTTCGAAAAGTTTCCATAGGAATTGTCATTGATAACGTATGATGGCCTGCCATTCACCGTCACCTGGTGGACAAACATGTCGATTATTTCTTTTTCCATAAAATGGAGAATGATCTTTGGTGCCATATTGTTGCCTCTTTGGTGCTCTCCTTTCAGTGGTGCATGCGTTCACCACTCCTGTTCCTGCTGTCTCCCTTTCAGCTTTATACATGATGTATTCGGGGACATCCTTGTGTTTTCGTTTTGTATTGCGACGCAAAGATGTTTGCCTTATTTCTGCTATAAGTCACAATTATATGTCTTAGGTTACTCACCTGTTTAGTGGAAACGTTGACAAATCGCTCTGTCAACTTTTAATCATTGAATATCTCTACTAATCGTTCTCAGAACGCCCCGAATTTGAGCCTTATTGCGTTCCGTAAATTCTTATTTGACAGTGATAAATCTGGCGGACTTGTTTTCACTTTCTTCCAAAAGTTTACATATAGCAACTGCCATTGATGACATTGAATGGCCTGCCGTTCACTGTCACCACGTGGGCAAACATGTCGATTATTTCTTTTTCTGTGAAATGGAGAATGATCTTTGGTTCCACGGTTGCCTCTCTGGGGTTCTCCTTTCAGTCGGGCATGCATTCGCCACTGCTGTTCGTGCTGTCTCCCTTTCAGCTTTATATATGATATATTCGGGGATATCCTTGTGTTTTTGTTCTGTATTGCTATGCAAAGATGTTTTCATTAACTCTGCTGTAAGTCACCATTATATTAGTTTACTCACCTAAGTGGCAACGTTGACAAATCGCTCCGTCAACTTTTAATCCACCTTATCATATCCATATTCCGACGCTAGGTGTTGGGCAGTGTCAACCCTGTCCCCTGGGACATTGACATCGATCTTATTCCTTAGGCAGGATAATAAGTCTGCCACTAAGGCACCGTTTTTTTTTAAAACTGCTAACCAATTACATTCGGTTCATTGACAGGGGTATCATACATTGTTTGTAATGAAGGACTACATATTTGGCATGAATGAATAATGTCACCGTGATCCTCTATGAATTGATGGAATAAATTATTTCTGGCTTTGGAATTGGTTAAAAACGCTACATTAATTAATTCACGAGCTTTAATTCATATTTACACGAAAAAACATATAAGACATTTAAATTGGACTGTAACTCGTAACAAAACGGAACACAGTACCCTTCACTATACTATACTATACTATACATAAAATGACATGCAATAACGGTACAGCGACTCTTATCTACAACAGCTGATCGAAGCAGCTGATTACGGAGCGTCGACTTGATATTTCTCCGAACATCCTCCGGGGGAAAAGGGCTACAGGCCCTTTTAATCTTCAATTAGTGACACCAAAGAGCTCAGAGACCGGCGCTTCAATTTGTCCTTCACCAAAACATCGACAACGCGCACTTGCCCCAAAGCATCTGGGTACACCTCCTCGATTCTACCATATCTCCATGAGGAGGGGGGACCATCTTCCTTCAAAACCACGATCGTACCCCTTCTGACATTTGGCATTTCTTTTTCTCTTTTTTTTCATGATACAATGTTCTTATATTATCCGAATTATACATATACATACAAAGGGTACTTATTGAAAGGCATCGGTTTAGGAAAATCAAATAAAAAAATCACTCAACCTTATTGAAAAAAGGGGGCGGATGCGAAAAGACTTTTCAACTTCTCAAGGATTGAATACATATTATTGATAAAAATAATAATGGGTTATAGGCTTAGAACTTCCATCAATAGAATTAATTTACCTGTAAGGACACTGATATGAAAAAACTTTCTCTTGAAGTTCATTATACCGAAAAACATGTTATTTTTCAGATACAAAGAAAGCAGTGAGTATAATGACAAGGAGAAAATAAAAACAAAACCTAGTAAACGTAAATTACATAATTAAGAACGAACCATAAGAAGAATCAGTATAAGTAGTACGCGAAAAAAATACTAACCCTTTCTAAAGCTTCATTTTCTTTGGAAAAAACAAATTAAGAGTAAAATTTACGTATTATGGAAAGTGCAGGTGGCCTTTTAAGCCTACTCAGGACTACTCTGAGATCGCTAAAACAATAAACATTGATATGATCGATACATAAATTGTCTCTTAATCGCGCTACAAGTTTAGCTAACAAAACGAGAGCTTCGAGCTCCAACTTGGAATCGTTATTTCTTTCACAGGAGCGACTCGCGTTTTCGCACAAATTAAACGACAGTCCATATTCGATTCACTATTAACTGAGCGCAAATATACCACCGCACAATACGCGTACTTCGAAGCATCACAAAAACCGATAAGCTGTAAGTTCGACAGGCCATTAGAACACACATACCGACAAATACGAAAGTTTTTTAATTCGAGAAGTTCACTCCGATAAGAAAAATACTTAGTAATCAACTCTCGAGGAATAAAATCGTCCCATTTGAGCTGTTCTCGCCATAGACTCTGCATCATAATTTTAGCACGAATGGTTACAGGTGAAATGAAGCCTAGCGGATCGAAAACTCGTGAGATTTCCGACAACAACATGCGTTTTGTCCATTTGACATCAGGAAGCTGAGAGAGGTTAAGCTTGACACTGAAGTAGTCTGATCTTGCGTCCCAGATTAACCCTAGTACGCTAGGAGCCTCCTTCTCGTTGAACAAGCACTTGATTTCTTCCATGTCTACTGATTTAGCTTTGGAGAAAGACTCCAAAAACATCGGGTCATTAGAAACATATTTTCGTAAAACAAACCCAGCAGAGCCCAATTTTTTATCAATAACTTGCGTCAGTGCTACCGCTTGTTCAGAAGAATCATGTCCACCCAAATAATCATCCATGTAAAACGACTTGGATATGGATTTAGCAGCTTCTGGGGATTCGCTTTCAGCTTCTTTGGCTAAAACATCTAAACACTTCGTTGCCAAAAAAGGCGCGGGAACCGTTCCGTACGTCACTGTGTTTAAACGGTATTCGCGTATAGGTTGATCAGGACTCTCTCTCCAGTAAATGCGCTGAAGATCCCTATCCGTTTCATTGATCAACACCTGACGGTATATTTTTTCGATGTCTGCGCATACTGCTACTTTAAACATTCGAAATCGGATCAGCGTGTCGAACAGCTCGGGCTGAACATTAGGTCCAGTTAAACAGGCTTCATTTAGTGATAAGCCCTTTCCATCATTACTGGATGCGTTAAAAACTACTCTTAATTTGGTGGTTAGGCTATCAGGGCGAATCACGGCTCTATGGGGAATGTGGTAGGAAGGTAAGCTTAGATCACTCTCTGGAACAATGGACATGTGACCTAGCTGCTCGTATTCCCTCATAAATTCAACATACATGGCCTTAGTGCCAGCATCTAGAGTTCGTTCCAAACTGAGTAAACTAGAGAGCGCCCGTCGCCGATTTTCTGTGACCTCTTCTTTAGGTACTTTGAGAGGGAGGCGGACCATCAGAATTTCGAATGAACGTACTTTCAAAATGAACTAAGCATCTCTCATTTTCACTGCTAGTCACTGGGGAGGAAGGCACTTCTTCTAGCTTCCAAAATTTCGCTATCTGGTCATCTATATCAGAGAAATTCGATGTCGCATAATTGGAGTAAACTACATCATGAGGGTTAGGTTTGTACACCGCACCAGATAGCACCCAGCCAAAGTGAGTGTTACGTAAGGTCGCACTGCCTGCAGCTTTCGTTTCATTGAGGATAATTTTCTCGAAATATTCACTGCCAATAATTAGATCTACATGAGGCATATTTACCACCGGTTTTTCAAATGTAGGGTCTGCCATATGATACATTGATAACGTTTAAAAATCGACTTCCATGAAGCTTGGTTGACGGTGTGTGATAACGTTTTGGCAGGAACAACATCAGCTTCAATTTCTAGCGAAAACGAGCTTGTACGGGAAATCAGCGTGAGAGCACACAGCTGATCTGACTCGACAATCACATCGCCTACTCCTTTTGGGGAGGGGAAATAGGGAATTTCAAAACAGATAAGTTATCTAATGAAACAAAAAGTTTCATGGAAAAAGAAATTCGATGGGACAAAAACCAAAGCTAAATTGCAAAGAAAAAGTTAAATATCAGACAAGATATCCATAAATTTGAAACAGCCAAGATCTTTGAAATCGTGGGGAAACAAGATCTCTAAAAATATTCAAAAAAGAACTCTATCCTCGTAGAGGACTGATTTCTGAAATGACCAACGATCAGGGTAATATAATTTGTAACAGAGAGGGATTGTCAACATAGCTACGAAATTCTATAACAGTCTTTACTCGGGAAAAAGGTCCGATCAGGGGAGGATGAACAGATTTAAAATAGAGGAAACCCGTAGCAATACAGAACCAATCCCACCCTTCCCTTAATGAGAAGTCAAAGTGATCTTAAAACAACTAAAAAATGGGAAGGCTGTTGGACCAGATAAAATAAGTAACATTTAACTTGAAAACTTTTGCAGAGGAAATTACACCTACGTTAAACATTACTATTTAACAAAATATTGGAACAAGAAATAATCCCAAAGCAGTGGAAAGAGGCAGAATAATCCTACTATATAAAAAAGGAGACCGCTATAATACAAATAACTATAGACTAATAAGTCTAACTTCCAACATGTGCAAAAATTCTCTAAAATCTTAAACAATGGAATGTATAATAGTCTGGACCTAGCACAGAGTGTGGAGCAAGCAGGATTTCGTAAGAATCACTCTACATATAATTGACCAAATCTTTACGATAAACCAACTAATTGAACTAACGAATACAACCTAAACATACATATATTGTTTATTTACTTTGAAAAAGCCTTCGACTCTGTTAATTTGAGATATCTCTGGAAGGCACTAAATCACTAGGGAATCCCCCAAAAATTCATCAGGATGCTAAACGACCTATATGACGACTCCACGGCTCACATATAATTAGATAAAACAGAACCAAAATTTCAACTCAGTGAAGTCCCGTAGCAAAGTCTCTGATGGCCCTAACCTTGTTAATAGTCTTTCAGGAACCAAATTTTCGGGAAGTAGGATGAGAAGAAAGTTGGTCGGGCGAATAAGGTTTTAAAATCGAGATTGAAATTGTTGATTATCCCAGGATCTGGAATAGTAGGGTCTTTAAGAGTGATCAACTAGTTATTTCACGGTAATAATTAAACTAAAAAATTGGACATCGGAAAATAGCAAATTGCAAATTCTATCGAATGAGAAATATCGGATTACCTGGTATCGTTTTGAACTCGTCTCGGCTGCTGCTTTTCAGTTAACTTCGATCATGACACACTGTACGAATCTTCATTTCAAAGCTCTTGAACTGGAGTTATTGGTTTAGAACCTTAGTACATGAATATTTGAGATTCAGTGGTTGTGGTGTATCCGGGAATGGAGCCCAGTTTGTCCTGGGATCAGGTTTCGCTTGGTAGTCGCAGGTCACTGGGGGAACTGTGTTCATTTTCTCACATTTTCTTATTGCGGTTAGTCGTGAACATCATGGGTAGGTTGGGTAGCGACAAAGCTGGAAAAGGTTTTCAATGTTTTGATTTACGTGCTCGCATTTTAAATAATCGTCTTTATATTGCCTTGCTTTCATAGTCGAAACTCACATGGAATTAGATTGGTTAAAAGTTCATTAATTAATTACGCTTAATCATTTACCGAAAAAATATAAGACATTTAAATTGGACTGTATCATAAAACGGACACGTAATCCACTAACTATATATACATAAAATGACATGCAATACGTACGGCTCTTTCTATAACGGATCGAGTACTGATTTTCATAGGATCTGTCAGACGGTTGTTTCTCGAACATTTCCTTTACTGTCACATTACAAAGCACGCTTGAAAGTTGGTCCCACCCCATATTGACTATATATATCTTATGGTTTCTGAAAATAGTAAATGGTAAAAACCGAACAATGGGTGACACACACAAGAAGGATCTTCCAGCGGATTACCAAGTTCATTTGAAGTCCAGGACTCCTTAACAGTTTGAAACCTATTGTTCGTTTCTGCAAGTTTACGCACATGACAAGCGTCTTATTCGTGAGAAACGGGAATGATTTGGTTCCACAGTGCTTTTGGGGCTCCCTTTCACGTGAGGCATTCGCCACGGACTTTTCTCCTCGTTCGCTTTATCATGTTTTTCGGGCTTTGTGCATTTCGTTCTTATTCTGATGTTAAATGTTTGTCACTCTGGTGTACAAATATGGATTTCATATATAGGCAACGACTGAGAAAACGAACATAAGATGTGGATAAGCTATTTAGATCGTGTTAATTAGATAGATTCAAGGTATAGCGATCATACGCAATTGTAGGTGGATAATACTCAAATTGTTATGACGATCTTAAACATTGCTTCAGCTACTCTGCAATATTGATATCGTTTGTACCTTTGAGTAATTAGTATGTCATTGTTAATTGCTGGTTCATTACAGTTCTATCTATTCAGAATTGTATAAGTTTCATTTAATAATTCGCTGTATTGCAATGGTGTTTGGGTTCTGCTCGAAATTTGTAGATTGGGTGCTGGAAAGCAACATTTCCATTTGAATAAGTGCTTTTATATTAGGCATGATTCTGTGTAAAGATAAATTTTGTAGTACATTACGGCCTAAACCCTACATCGTCGAATTTTGTAGCTAATGTTTCGTGTATGACTTCGGCAGATTTTTTCACGGCGTATTCCTTCTGCATCTTAGTTGGGCAGTTCAATTGCACACAGACACGACTGAAAAATGAATGAATGCATAAACGATGATAGAAATTAATGGGTGATATGCAGTCAGTAGCGTAATGAGAGCGTGTTTCTGGGCTTAGCAAAATTTCTCAGGCAAAAGAAGCACGAAGGAGCCACTTTGCAATCTAGATTGTAATTGGTATGTCGGAATCTTAATTGAGGTACGATTTGTGGCGTGTATGCTTAACTTCAACAAAAAAGGGACCTTCTTAAACTTGCAATAGGAAAGGTATTAGGGATAAAATAGGCTTAGTCGATTTTTTCAGATTTTTCTTCAGTCCTCTATTTGTAGTGGTGAAAGAAAATTTCAGAGCCCATCATCAAAATCCTACCCCCTCCAGAGGGTGGGGGCCTCGAAAATATATGATTTCCACTCTTTCAGCTCCATATCTTGGGCATTTTTTGCTCAAATCGCTGCGGGTTGCCTACCCTGCCCCTTAATTGCTCAATTTCCAGAGGTAGCTTTTTTTTTTGTTCCCCAATCTCAAAGGAGGTGGGGCAAGTGTATTACAATACGCAAATACAATATATAATTACATTTCTTAATGCTAATTACAAACTTCTTGGAACATTTCTGGTCCCCTGCTTTGCCTAGCTTTCACCCGGAGGTCTTTCGCTAGGTGCCACAGGGGACCAGACACAATCGGTTCATAAAATTGATCTTCGGCCAATCCGGACCTCCCCTTAGGGGGGGAGGGGGCCTCACAAAACTTCTCTTTAAGGTATTCCTCCTTTTTGCCCAAACCGGACTCCCCTTATGGGGGAGGCGGGCCTTACATCTTATTAACATTTCTGTTCATAGCAGCGGCTTCTTGGGAATGCTGAAAAGACACCGATTCTTGCATCCTGATCGAGGAGCTGTGGAGGTCGTTATATTCTCACGAACTTCTTTACTGTCACATGAAAAGCACTGGTTTGAAATAGGTCGAACAGCCTATTGACTTATATATATTAATGGTTTTATAGTACTATGGCATCGACTACAAATAGAGTGCACACACAAGAACGTGATCTCAGACAATCCAAAAGTTGAATATATATCCGTGCTCTTCACAGTTAAATTGGTGGTAGTATGTTTCTGCCATTTACGTCACATGACAGCATGCGTTATTCTTTCTGAAAACGAAATATCTTTGTTCCACGTGCCTCTTTGGTGCTCCCTTTCAGTGAGCGTGATTCGCCACGCGACTTTCTCTCGTTCACTTATACATGTATTCGGACACCTTGTGATTTCGTTCTGTATGTGAGTAAGATGTTTGCTCAACTCTGCGATCAGATTAATGGTTCTCATATAGTGCACGCTACTGAGAAAGACATAATGATGTAAATCTATTAGTCTTTATTAATAATGTTGGAGAAAGCGACATGCAATTGTAGGTGGATAATCACTCAAATTTGGTGCTACTAGAATCATCAACTAACACTTCTTCAGCTCTCTGCAATATTCTGACTATCTGTTTGTAGCCCTTATCTCTAGCTAGGTGTACAGCTGTCAGCTGGTTCACATCTACAGCATTTCTATCTATTTCAGGAATTTACATAAGTTCATTTACATATTCCGCTGCTATGTGCAGTGGTGTTTGGAGTTTCTGATCTCGAACATTTGTTAGAATTCCGGGTGCTGGAAGCAAAGCTTTCACTATGGGAATTATAACGAGCTGCATAGTGTAGGCAGGTTCTTCTTACCAACAGGGTTTGATTTAGAGAAATGTTATTTTTCAATAGTCTTTGGACTACTTGGTGGTAATCCCCAAGAATTGCTAAGTATACAGGATTCATGATCTCATCATCAATTAATATCCCCGGATATTGTAACAATTCATTCACTACCTCTACCAAACCTCCAGAACAGGCATAACTAAGTGGAGTTTCTAAACCTGAATTCCTCACATTTACTGAAATCCCAGACACTGCTAACAATTTTTTAATGGTTTCTAGGTGTACTAAAAAAGATTTCCAAGATAATTTCCGTTACTTTTCAATACATAAATTACGAGACCTTTCAAATGTTTTTAATTATTATGAATACCTAGGGTCAATTTATAAATTATAATAAATACAAACACCATTATGCTATTATTTTATTTTATTTTTTAATATAATGCAAGAATTTTGATTACCGCTGAGTATATCATCATTTGTGATATTCTAAATAGCAGTGGCTAACCCTTAACAGCGTATTAAACTGATTTAACAAGATACTGTAAAACTGGGCTATCTTATGTGTACTTTCAAATTTGTAAAATATTAGATGTGTACTAAAAACAATTTCCTGGATAATTTCCGTTACTTTTCAATACGTAAATTATTAGAGATCTTTCCAATGTTTTTAATTATGAATACCTATGAAATGTCCCCGTTCTCGACAATTTGATCAAAAGCGTCTTGTATATTGTAATCAATTATTTTTGAATTAGCTGTTACGTCTGTAGCTTTCCAAATTTTAATCAAAAATTAAGAGGAATTTCAACTGGCTGTTAACGAGACGAATGTCAATATAAACACCATTATGCTATTTTGAATTTATTTTGTAATACAAGGCAGGAATTTTATCACGCATATTAATTGAGTATGTCACTATTAATTATGAGGAAAACATCTGATAATCTCATCAAAACAAATGTGATGAAACTGTTCATGTACACAAAGCCGCTGATGCAAATTACCGAACAGCCAATTTTTTCTTACATTGCGTGCCTACAATTGTCTTTTTCGGGCAATCCAGCGATCACTTCTATCAATTCTAATTCCATAATACGTACGAATTAAATCTTTTACAAACAATATCGACTTCAGTTTTAATGCGTCAGTGAAAATACGGGAAAGAATAATTGGAGAAGAAATTTGAAGACCAACAAATACTATTTATTACTCGTATTTGTGACCCGTCACATTTATTCTATTCTATGGTGGCCAATGGTTTCTCTGGCATGCAATCACTCTGTTTATTATTTTAAAAAAAAAATCCATCTAAAGATTGACGTACTATTGGTTTGTTGTACAAATCGCTCAGCAATTTCGAAATTTTTAACCAAATGACAATGGGGAAAAACGAATTGAATTTGTGGAGGGGAATGAGCTAACAGTGGCAAATACTGTTTATAAAAAGAAACGCTCAAAAAAATGGACATGGCAGTCTCCGGATAAAGCCACAAAAAATGAGATTGATTTCTTCCTAACAAAGGATCTTAGTATAATAAAGGATGTAAAGAAGCAGTTAAAGTCATTCGAATTACCCTCAGATCACAGGGCAATCCAAATGACAATTAAAATCCCAAAAAGAATCAAAATAGCCTAAAAAATTGGGCAAAAACCAATACTTGTAAATGGACATTTGGCATACCGGTGTATAGGGAGGGGAAATAGGGAATTTCAAAACAGATAAGTTATCTAATGAAACAAAAAGTTTCATGGAAAAAGAAATTCGATGGGACAAAAACCAAAGCTAAATTGCAAAGAAAAAGTTGAATATCAGACAAGATATCCATAAATTTGAAACAGCCAAGATCTTTGAAATCGTGGGGAAACAAGATCTCTAAAAATATTCAAAAAAGAACTCTATCCTCGTAGAGGACTGATTTCTGAAATGACCAACGATCAGGGTAATATAATTTGTAACAGAGAGGGGATTGTCAACATAGCTACGAAATTCTATAACAGTCTTTACTCGGGAAAAAGGTCCGATCAGGGGAGGATGAACAGATTTAAAATAGAGGAAACCCGTAGCAATACAGAACCAATCCCACCCTTCCCTTAATGAGAAGTCAAAGTGATCTTAAAACAACTAAAAAATGGGAAGGCTGTTGGACCAGATAAAATAAGTAACATTTAACTTGAAAACTTTTGCAGAGGAAATTACACCTACGTTAAACATTACTATTTAACAAAATATTGGAACAAGAAATAATCCCAAAGCAGTGGAAAGAGGCAGAATAATCCTACTATATAAAAAAGGAGACCGCTATAATACAAATAACTATAGACTAATAAGTCTAACTTCCAACATGTGCAAAAATTCTCTAAAATCTTAAACAATGGAATGTATAATAGTCTGGACCTAGCACAGAGTGTGGAGCAAGCAGGATTTCGTAAGAATCACTCTACATATAATTGACCAAATCTTTACGATAAACCAACTAATTGAACTAACGAATACAACCTAAACATACATATATTGTTTATTTACTTTGAAAAAGCCTTCGACTCTGTTAATTTGAGATATCTCTGGAAGGCACCAAATCACTAGGGAATCCCCCAAAAATTCATCAGGATGCTAAACGACCTATATGACGACTCCACGGCTCACATATAATTAGATAAAACAGAACCAAAATTTGAAATCAGTGAAGGAGTGAAGCAAGGAGATCTGTTGTCCCCAAACCTATTTAATAGTGTAATAGAAGAAATTTCCCGGGAAGTAGGATGAGAAGAAACTGGGATCGGAAGCGATGAAAATTTTTTAAACAATCTGAGATGATGACGTTGCACTGTTTCCCCAGGATCTAGAGACACTGCAGAAAATGGCTTTAGAGTTTGAGTCAACTAGTAAAAAAGCTGGTTTAAAATTAAACACTAAAAAAACTGTTCTACTCTCGGAAAAAGCAGAAAATTTCAATTTCAAGTGAAGGGGAGAAAAAAATCGAAGTAGTGGGGGAAACTACATATTCAGGCTAAACAATAGCATTCCGAGATAGGCTGAACTGGAGATATCTGTAAGAACCTCCATGTGAACATGAATATTTGATGATTCAGTAGATTAGTGGTGTATGGCCGAGATGAATGGAGCGAGTTTTGGTCCATGGGGATTGAGTCGCGAAGTAGCCGGGGGCAAAGCCTGTGTCTTCTTTCTCTTGTACTTTTTCTTATGTCCGCTTACGTCTCTGTACAATCCTATCGAAGGTGGGGTCACAAAGCGGCCAGAGGTCTTTTCCCTTGTGTTTATGAATGTTCTTTGCCAGTACACAAAATGGCTGGTTATATGCTTGGATACTTACTTTTCACCTAGTCAGAACTTACAACAGCGCTCATTCTCATGCTGGTAATGAAGCCCGGAGTAAAGGGGAGGGGTAGAGCTTGGAACTGGTATTTCGCGGATTAAACTCGTCTCAACGATATGCCGACGAGGCGTGAAGTACACTTTTCCATAGATCTGTCAGACGGTGTGCTTTGTATTTGCGCGTTTGCAGCTCTTCACCTTATTCGATCTCCCTCATATTTAATGCCTATAACGAACTGACTGGTGACGAAAAATCGCTAAATTAAAAACGCGGAGCGATGGCGGGAACACAACAAGCAGGCATCGTTACCAGCGGGGATTATCGTTTCCGTTTCCAAGTTTCTCCAGACGAAATGAATACCCTATTGTTTCGTGCTCGTCGCAAAGTTGGTTCGATGTTTTCGTCTTAAATCCGGTGCAAATGTCGGGTTCGTCGGAAATGTCTGGTCGCATTCCGGAGCCATTACATAGGTCCTTTGTTTCCTCTTTCTCATCTCTTTTTCTTGTTTGGCTTTTTCTATTCCTTGTTCCAAGGTATGTACGGTCGACAAAAATGGTGATTTTCGATAGATTACGAATAGCGGCGAAATCGAACATCAGTTGGCGGAACTGCGGCGACATAAAACGAGCGCGAATGTGTAGATTAAGTTTCTATCGTACGGCATTTTGCTACAGAATAGTGTAATTTAATGCACGTTCTTGAACCAATGGAATTAGCTGAAAATGGAGGGGAGAAGTGCGTTGATTTTGAAGTAAATTAGTAATGTCTCGAATTGATTAAAATTATGCGTGGTTGAAAGCAATCTAGTGCAATTGGATGGTTTTCATGAATAAATTTTATAAATTTTTGTGGGGCCTCTCGTTATTTGAGCTTTGCTGAAAGAACAGTTCCATTTGAACTGTAGTGCTTTTTTAATATTAGAGCCCTGATCTGTAGTAAAGATCAAATTTTGTAGTACATTACGGCCTAACCCTACATCGTCGAATTTTGTAGCTAATGTTTCGTGTATGACTTCGGCAGATTTTTTCACGGCGTTTCCTTCTGCATCATAGTTGGGCAGTTCAATTGCACACAGAACACGACTGAAAATGAATGAATGCATAAACGAATGATAGAAAAGTTAATGGGTGATATGCAGTACAGTAGCGTAATGAGAGCGTGTTTCTGTGGCTCTAGCAAAATTTCTCAGGGCAAAAGAAGCACCGAAAGGAGCCAAAACAATTTGCAATCCTAGATGTGTAATTGTGTATGTACCGGAATCTTTAAATTGCAGTAAGTACGTATTTTGTGGCGTGTACTCTGCCTGTAAGTACTTCAACCACGAAAAGACCTTCCTTCAAACTTGCAATTAGGAAAAGGCTATAGGAGGATAAAATAGGCTTAGTCGATTTTTTCAGATTTTTCTTCAGTCCTCTATTTGTAGTGGTGAAAGAAAATTTCAGAGCCCATCATCAAAATCCTACCCCCTCCAGAGGGGTGTGGCCTCGAAATATATGATTTCCACTCTTTCAGCTCCATATCTTGGGCATTTTTTGCTCAAATCGCTGCGGGTTGCCTACCCTGCCCCTTAATTGCTCAATTTTCCAGGGGTAGCTTTTTTTTTTGTTCCCCAATCCTCAAAGGAGGTGGGGCAAGTGTATTACAATACGCAAATACAATATATAATTACATTTCTTAATGCTAATTACAAACTTCTTGGAACTTTCTGGTCCCCTGCTTTGCCTAGCTTTCACCCGGAGGTCTTTCGCTAGGTGCCACAGGGGACCAGACACAATCGGTTCATAAAATTGATCTTCGGCCAATCCGGACCTCCCCTTAGGGGGGAGGTGGGCCTCACAAACTTCTCTTCTAAGGTATTCCTCCTTTTTGGCCAAACCGGACCTCCCCTTATGGGGGAGGCGGGCCTTACAATCTTATTAACTATTTCTGTTCCTAGCAGCGGCTTCGTTGGGGGCTGCGCCCCGTTCGTGCCCTGCCTCGTGGAGGAGGTGGAGGATTCGTCTTCTCTACACCCGACTTACCGTGGACTCACCTACTAGGGAACGCATCCCGCCGCCCGTGATTGGCGGCAACTCATCTTACTTCTTCTTCTACTCCTCAGCGGGGGCGACCTCTTCTGGCTTCTTTGGGTTTGCCCCCACCCTCTTCCGGGTTCTTCAACCTCATCCGGTCTCATCTTCGTCACCTGCGGGAAACGCGGGGTTCTCAAGCCGCGACAGGCTTTTCACGACACCCCGCATGTACCGCAGGTGCTCACGGCTCGTCCTCGTCCACACGTCCGGCCTCCCGTCAGCCCACCGTGGACACTCTCGAAACACGTGTCGAGGTGTCTCCGGGCCAAGACCGCAGGGGCACTGGTCGCTGTCCCGGCGGTTCCGGCGGTGCAGGTACGATGCAAAGCATCCGTGACCCGAAACCGCGCGCAGAGAGTCTCTTCTTCGCCATGTGCTTCTCTCTCATAACCTGCACATCTGGAACAGCGCCTGTGTCATGCGCACCTCGTATGACCACCCACGGTCCTCGTCGATTCTGTGAGTGACTTTCACTCTCGAGAGGATCACGGCGGTAGTACCATTGTCACCTGACATCTGATCAGATGCTTACGATCTTCAGCAATCAGCAGGTCCAGGGGTGGCGTCGCGTTGATTACGGCCGCCCCTTCTGCGCTGACGCTACGGTACAGCCGGCTGCAGATAATGTCGGCTCTTCTTTTTATCTTATTTACTTCTGCCCTATACCGCAGCTCGTGCACTCGGTGGTAGTACAACGAGCTGCAGTACATGTATCTGCTGTATATACAGCCGGCGACCATTACCCTTCGGGCTTCGTTGCTATACCCGAAGGTACGTTGGCATAGCTGCGTCAGCACAGGCAGTACTTTCTCGCACTGTTCGCGGATGTACCGCAAGTGGGGCAGCCAATTTCCCTCGGCGTCCAGCATTACGCCAAGGTACTTCAGCTCCCTCCTCATGGGAATCACTGAGCCTTTGTACAGAACTTCCGTTGGAGTACCTGCACCTAGGAGGTTCATCGCCGCGGTTGGGACGTCTCGGTAAAGTAACACTTCTGTCTTCGTCGTGTTTAGCTCCAGGCCGGTCTCAGTCAGCAGCGCCTCGACTCTTGAAATGGCGTTCCGGATGTTACTGCTGACTGCCGGCCCAGACTCTCCGCCGACCACCAGGAGTGTGTCATCTGCGTAACACACCGCTTCCCCCGGTAGTAGACGGATGACGGTGTTGTACAGTAGGTTCCACAGGGTCGGTCCTAGTACCGATCCCTGTGGACATCCCCGTTCGAGACGTCGGGCAATACCCTGGTACCGAACCTCCCTAGCGGCAAAATAGCTTCGCACGCTACGGTACAGGTACCCAGGCGCGCCGGACGCAGCGACCGCTTTCAAGATCCCCGGCCAGGGGGCGTTATCGAATGCCCCCTTAATGTCCAGGGACACAGCGGCCGTGAAGTTGTTCTGCGCCCGTGATCTCAGGATGAGTCCCATCGCAGTCCGGACAGCATGTTCCGTACTCCTATGCTTTCGGAATCCGAACTGCCGCGAGTGGATGGTTTCTTCTTCTACCCTTAGGAGGGGGTTCATGGTTGTGAAGGAAGCTCCTGAAGAGGGAGGAGGGTCTATGTGGGGGCGTGGGCTGTGGCCGGAGATGGAGGCCCTGGGTCGGGCAGGGAGTTTAAGATGAGTAAGAGGACCCGATGGAGCAGAAAGTCCTTTCTTAAATTGACACTCGATACAATTAGGGAAAATTATACTATACAAATACGAGTAGAACAAAATACCATCATTACTTGTGAAAAAAAATAATGAAAAGGAAGCACAAGATGAATGAGGAAATTTAGTTGAATAAAAAAACCAGTACGTGCTTCCACAAATATTGAAAAAAATCTTGCAAATGAAGAGAAAACAACCGGAATAAAAAGAATTTATGAAACACTCTTTACAGAAATTTTAGTCATTAACATTAAACAACGGACGGTTCGAAACGTCTCCTCATCAAGAAGATCCATCTCTTGAAGAGCCTTTAAAATTTTCTCAGGCGGAAAATATGGAATTTCAGTTTTTAGGAAATGAAACGGTACTGAAACATAAGTATAAAGGGCTGCTATTCTTCTACAAAATACTTCATCGCTCAGATTTTCCTCCGATAATAATTTTTTCAAACGTTGGATGGCCAGATCAGAAGATGGATCTCGTGATAATATGAATTTCCAATTCCTGACATGTTCCGCTAATTTTCTAGGAACATCATCTTTCATCGCGACAGCTTCGAGTTCTTTTCGGAATAATCAGCGATCAACATCCCTTCCTTCAGTAACTTCTACTTTATTTCTAGTTACCAAGAGACATACAGAACGTATTAACGCTTCTTCACAGGACGCGAGCTGAGCTCGTAGTTGCCCATTTTCGGCAACCACAGCTTTGTATTCCGATAGTGGGACGGTTGAATCAGGGGTAGAATCAGGATTGACCACCGTTGAATGAAGATTAACTTCGTTTTCCACGTCACTTCCTGGCTTTTTCGAATAGAAACGTTTCCGATAACGTTGTCACGATTCTGAAGTTTCAGAGCAATAGTTGTTGGAAGATTAGAAAGCACTATCGGATCGACGACGGTAGCGATGACAGCTACCACTTAACCAGTTCATGGTTTAGATTGTGAAACTACCAAAAATTCAACATTATGTTTTCTTCACGTGTTTGAGATTGCCCCAACCCTGAACTATACCGTTCACAGGACGCCGGTTTATATACGTTCGAAGGTGTAAGCTAATTTGGAGTTGCAAAATCATACGCTTTATTGGAAATTTCATCGAGCTCCTTCGCCTTGGCATAACTTCGCATCGACCATGTGGACCCTTTGCATGCGAAAAGTTATGTGTAATGATCCTGTCTCCAAAATGGAAACACCGAGCAATGGCAATCAAGATATCCAAAATTGAATGCGCAAAATAAATCAAAGTTTGGAAATCTCGAGGAAAACGCCCCATATGGTCGCACAGACGCTCAGCCTCGGATTCAGGAGATGGAGAACCAGAAAAGGAAACGGATTCAGCCCGTATATATAACTCAGTTCACAGAGAAACATATAATATTGAATTGTAACTCCCGAAACTTTTTCGCCTTCTCGTAAATCGTTTCCTCGTCAAACTATCGCCCGATTTCAGCGAAGAAGTAAACTTCGACAAACGAAAAAGTTCGTCGAAACGTGAAAACACCGCGCGCCAAATCCGTAATATTTATTAAAACTAGCGGGGAGTGGGGGGGGGGGCGCAAACTTTCCTGATTCGCTGTGTCGAATTATAATGATATTTAACTTAACTGTCGTAACATAACGTTAATTTACGTCGAGCAGTGTACTCGTTTTCGCACCGGTTGCTGGAGGGGAGAGCGACAAAGAGGGCGCGACGGAGTTAATTAAGACGACTCGATTTCAATTATGCAAATTAAAGAGCCCTTCTCGTTTATTTTTGTGCTGTAGTACCGGGATTTTCCATAACGAACGCTGTACAAAGAAGATTCGCCGAGGCGTGTTGCACACGAGGTGAATATTGAACATCTGCGGTGTCGCCGCCATCGTGTAATCCGATTAAAAACCCATTCTGGGGGGGGGGGAAGTCGGTAAAGTGTTTATGAAATAACGACGCGATCATCTGTGCAATACCTTGTGTAAACGACGTCGGCTTGCGGTGACAAATCAAATAATTCCGAGCGAATCTTACGCGTCCTGAATAGGGGGGGGGGGGGTCGTGTATGTACGTGCGCCGTATTGTCAGAATCAAAAGAGAGGTAATTAGTCCGGTCAATTTAACCCAGAAAAGACATCAGTTCGGACGAAAATCGTGCACAGCTAATTTTTGGCAAAAATATCCTGGTAAGCGCCTCGGTGAAGAGAAAAGCAGTCCCTGCGTCAAAAGCTGGTTTCGGGGTCATAACTCGCTTTCTATCGTGTTCATTAAAAAGAAGATTCAAAGAAAATATTTATTTATTTAGCGGTTTATCCTGCCCTGCTTACAGGTTACTTTAAATATCTGCAAGGGAGCATTTTTATTTTATTTTATTTATTTTTATTATACAGCCGTTCATTCGTCGTACATAAATTAGGCCCCGGAGTGTGGAGGGGCTGTTGTGACGTGGAGTGCACCCATTTCCGGGCACTGGCATCCATCGCCTTTTTCCACCGTATCCTGTCCCTTCCTACTCTTCCCCACAGTATCCCAAATTCCTTCGTAATCTCGTCCCTCCATCTTGTAGGTGGTCTGTCTTTCTTTTCCATTCTCTAGATGATCATTCTTCTGTCACCTTTCCACATTTGTCTATGCCCCTCACCATATGCCCTGCAAATCCTAATTTTGCCTTTTTTATTCTCTCTTCAATATCTTTCGAGCTTGTTCTTTCAAGTATTTCTTTCAAACTTATTCTATCTTTGATGCGTATTCCCATAGTACTACGGAGCATCCTAAAGTCTGTTATCCTCAAGCTGCCGTATTGTGCCTTAGTCAAAGACCAGGTTTGTGCTCGGAAGGTGAGGGTGGGTATCACACAATGGTCCAGTATTTTTATAGTGGAATGTTACGCTTTAGCATCGCTCTGTGGGCGCAGAAACTTTTCCAGGCTTTCGTGGTTCTTCCCCTCAGCTCCAGTTTCCCTCTATTTTCAAAAACTACCGTTTGTCTTAAATAATTATATTCCCCCACTTTTTCGATTAAAAAAAAACCCCCCAACCCCCCCCCCCCCCCCAAAAAAATTTTAAAATTTTCAAGCCCCCCCCCCAAAAATTTTTTTTTTTTTTTTTTTTTTTTTTTGGGGAATTTTTTTTTTTTTTTTTTTTTTTTTTTTTTTCAAAAAAAACCCCTTTTTTTTTTTTTTTTTTTTAGGGGGGTTTTTTTTTTTTTTAAAATTTTTTTTAAAAATTTTTTTTTTTTTCCTTTATTTTTTTTTTTCCCTTAAATTTTTTAAAAAAAAATTTTTTTTTTTTTTTTTTTTTTTTTTTCCCTTTGAAGGAACAGCTTGGCTTTGACGGTGAACGGCGAAACTAAGCCCAATGGATCGAAAATTTTGGATATTTCCGACAGTATGCGACGTTTAGTTGTGGGCTGCAGACGGCTAACAGTATTGGATACTCGAACTCGTAGGGTGTCCGTACTCGGCTCCCAAAAGAGCCCCAGAATCGTAATTGCCCACGAATCACCAAATTCACGTGACGATTTGGTTTCTACCATTTCGGCGGGAATGGTAGCCAATAACTCGGGCGAGTTGGTTTGGTATTTTCGAAGCTAGAACCCCACGGCGGCTAAGTTGTCGTGGATGATCTGGCGCAGTTGCTTAGCTTCTTCAATTGTGTCGCACCCAGTTAGAAGATCGTCCATATAAAAATGGCGCTCGATCGCAGTAGCTGCAACTGGGTGGTCGGTGGCGATCATTTCTGCCACTCGCTTGAGGCAGCGAGTGGCCAAAAATGATGCTGGCGCAGTGCCATAAGTGACGGTGTTGAGTTCATATTCGGCCACTGCCGAATCTGGAGTTGGGCGCCAAACGATTTTTTGATGAATACGATCATCAGGATGCACCCACACACGGCGGTACATTTTGAAGATATCCGCTGTAAAGACGACAGCGTAACTGCTAAACCGAATCAAGGCGTCAAATAGGTCCGACTGCAGCTGCGGGCCCACCAACAAAACGTCATTAAGTGAGAAATTCGACGCTGTTTTGAAGGAGGCGTTGAAGACAACTCTCGTTTGCGTAGTTGTACTGGTAGGCTTCAATACGGCATGATGTGGTATAAAATGACCACTTCCATTGGATTCGACCTTTGTCATATGATCGAGATTAACGTATTCGGTCATAAACTCGTTGTACGGCGCTCGTGAGGACGCATTTTTTCGGTTTTCGGCGGCTAAAAAATGCGCAGTTGCAGTGGCGCAATTCGGCGCTAACACTGACGGGGACGTTTTGAAAGGCAGTCGCACAACAAATTGTCCATTTGCGGCTTGCGTGGTGGTTCGTTGGAAATGCTGTTCGCACTGATCAGCATCGCAGTTGGACTTATCGGACGGTGACACATTCTCGACTTCCCAAAATCGAGACAGCTGGGCATCGATGTTCATTATCGACTGCTGGGTGGTGAGAAAGGAAGCGCGTTCATCGGATTGAACTGCCGGAAATCTCCCGATTAAAGTCCAACCAAACTGTGTGTTGCGCAAGGTCAGTTGCTCGATTTGGACGGATTCGTTGACCTTGCACAGCTCAGAAAACTCTGCGCCCAGCAAGATATCGACACTGTCGATAGTAGGCGACGGCGAATAAAATGCAGGATCGGCGAGCTGATAATTTTTTATCTCTCGAAACCGATCCGGACACTCCTTCCACGAGATGGAATTAACGGTGTAACGTATGGCGGCAGCTGGAATCACTTCCGCTTCTATATCAATTCCAAACGAATTGATTCGAGACGCAAGACGTAGCTTACAACCGTGGGAAGCGTTGAGGTTATCAAAACCCACACCGTGCACTGGATCATTATTGTCAATTTTCGCAACTGGCAATCGGAATTTTCTAACAAACGCGTCAGAAATCAAAGTAGGTTGCGAGCAGTCGTCGATTAAGATTCGCACTAAACCACTGACCTTTTCGCATTCGAAGCGCACTAAAGCGCTGGGCAGCATGATGAACTTTTTAGTGGACGGCACTGAGACGTTGGACGAAAATTTCGCATCAGCATTGGCAGCAGGCGCTGCTGGAGTAACGGCGTTGGCTCCCGGAGTAGGTGCTGCGGAAGCAGGAGCAGGTTTTGGCGCATCAGGTAAATGCAATAGCGTGTGGTGTACCTTGGCGCAATTACGGCACCTCTTTGGCGAAGGACAGGCGCTGGTGGTGTGCGACCGGGAGAAACAGTTGACACACATTTTATTGGCTCGGACTAGGTTCAATCTCTCGCTAGGACTGCGACTTTTGAACATGTTGCAGTCAATTAGCAAGTGCTGCTCCTTGCAGGCGATACAACTGGATTTCGCAGTCAAAAATGACCGCTTGGACTCAGCAGGCTTCGAAGTCGCTGACGGCCTGGAGACGGGATTGACCGACGGCATTTCCTCGAACTTGCGCGCTTCAATGTTATGCGCACGGGTTTCGCAAAACTTGAACAAAGTTTTAAATGCGAAATAAGTGGCATTATCGACGGTTTGGTTGTCGAAATCGCTACGTGTTTTGGGATCTAGCCTGGTGTACATCATGTACGCTAGAATTGGTGACCAATTGTCCGGGTTGACGTTACAAATGCGCAGGCCGCGCATGGCGCTGTCGAATCGGTCCACGAGTATGCGAAGATTGGACTCGGATTTTAGCTTTTCAGCCGCAAACAAATCGTTGAAGTGGGTATGTATAATGAGGCATTTGTTGTCATATTTGGCGATGACACGACTCCAGGCCTCTTTATACCCATCCTCGGAAACGGCTAAATTGGCCAAAGTGGCGGTAGCCTCATCAACTAGGCTTTCCTTCAAGTAGTGCATTTTTCGGACAGGCGGTATGTTGTCGTCATTATGCACTAGATTTTCGTAAAGTGCCTTAAAATCGAGGAACTTACGAAAGTCACCATTGAAGGTCGGGACATTTATTTTTGGCAATTTGGCAGACGACGAATTATGGGATTCGACGGTCATGGAGGCATTGAGAGAGTCTCGCTTGTATTGACCCTCAAATTTGCGTTTGGCAACATTGCAAACACTTACGGCTTTGTCGATGTTGATGAATTGAGCGTCGCGTTCTCGAAGCAATTCATCTTCCATCTTGGTGTCGGCAGCTTCCTTCGGATCCAGAAGCTCCATGTACTTATAGTACATGTCGTCGAATTTTTCCTTAGTTGCCGCAATTGACATTCTAAGGGTGTCTAACTGCTCGACCACTTCGAGAGTTATGGTGGCTTTGATCAGCTTGTTGATTTCATCGATGATGCGGCTATAGTCCCTTTTCAGCAGACGGCGGCTCCTTTCCAGTGCTTCCTTGGTAGCCATGATGATTATAGGGAATCAGCTAGGCTAAGAAAAGGAGAGGCGTAAATTTCACAACAGGTAGGCGCGAACGAAAACGAACTACGACAGGGGAACGCGAATTCCACTTCATCGCACTTCACTCCGGCACTCCGACACTGTTAGAAAAACTTAATAGGTTCTTAATACGCGAATCGACAAAAATTATAACAGAAAAAAAAATTGCTGGATAAAAACTTTATCCGGCCCGGAGGACCATAATGTTTCGAGATTCTCACGCTAGGATAGCATCGAAAAAATACGGACGAAAGTACATTTGACGACGGAATATATTGGTGAACTGATGGTACAGAAAAATACGTGTCGAATGAAAATGTGTAAAATCAACTCGGTACGAATACATAATCGAAGGTACAGATAAGAAAGTCGTCTAACTAGTCATTGCTGTGCGAGTAATGACCAGTTAGACAAAGAGGTACAAAATACGTACGACAATGCATATTCCCATAGTACTACGGAGCATCCTAAAGTCTGTTACCCTCAAGCTGCCGTATTATGCCTTAGTCAAAGACCAGGCTTGTGCTCCGAAGGTGAGGGTGGGTATCACACATTGGTCCAGTATTTTTATAGTGGAAAGTTACCCTTTAGCATCGCTCTGTGGGCCCAGAAACTTTTCCAGGCTTTCGTGGTTCTTCCCCTCAGCTCCAGTTTCCCTCTATTTTCAAAAACTACCGTTTGTCCTAAATAATTATATTCCCCCACTTTTTCGATTTCGGTACCCCCACCTTTAATTTTCCCTCCTGAGTATTTGACATCAGCTTGGTTTTTGTTATGTTCATTGACAGTCCCACCCTTTTACTTTCGGTATTGAGTTCTTCTGCCATCTCTAGTAACTCCTCTATTTCATTACTTAGCAACACGATATCATCTGCGTATCGCAGGTTACTCAGCCAATCGACCATTTATCCTTATGCCTTTTTTCTCCCAGTTTAGTCTCCGATATATCCCTTCCAGTACAGCAATGAATAGGTTGGGAGACAGAGGATCCCTCTGCTTCACTCCTTTCTGTATTTCAAATTCTTCTCCCACTTTGTCCAGCCTTACGTATGCTGTTGTTTTTTCGTACATTTCTGTCAGTACCCTCACTATGTCTCGCCGCCCCCTGTTTTTCTATAGAATCCCATACTGCCCAGTGTTCCACCGAGTCGAATGCTTTATTGAGATCAATAAACAAGAGACATAGTGGCATATTATACTCCCTTATTTTCCTCCAAAAACTTGATTGAGTGTAAAGATATAGTCGACGGTTGAGTAACCTGCTCTAAACCCGGCTTGTTCCACTGGTTGGTTCCAATCTAAAGTTTTGTATAATATGTATTCTGTTTTTTAATAATTTTCCAAAAATTTTACTTATATTTGAGGATAAGTTAACAGGTCTATAATTATTCAGGTGGCTCCTGTCTCCTTTTTATACAGCAAGATTATTTCCGATTGTTGCCATTGTTTGGGTGTGAATCCTGTTCGCACAAATTTGTTAAGTAATTTAGCCATGTAAGGTGTAAGTGTATCTGTTGCGATTTTCATCAGTTCGTTCTCCATCCCGTCTGGTCCAGCCGCCTTCCCTTTCTTCAACGTTACTAACATCCTCCGAACTTCTGCATTTGTAATTTCTGGCGTAATTTCTACCTTGTTTTCCTCCCTCACTTCTGTTATTTCTTCTGTCACTTTCTCATCCTTACCCCTTCCTAGCCTAGTCCCCTTCACCTTCCCTTTTTTCGTGTATAGCTCCTTATAAAATTCCGTTACCTCGCTTACTATTTCCTCCCTTTCAAAAATTTTTTCTTTAGATTTCTTCGTTTTTATGGCTGGGAATAGGTTTTGCCCTTGAGCAAGTGCTTTACCTACTTTCCTAATAGAGCCAGTCTCCTCGATTATTTCCCTTATTGTCTCCTGGTCGTAAGTTCGTACATCTTTCCTTATCCCCTTCCTAGTCAGTTTCCCCAATTCACATAGTTCTAACTGGTCCCACTGGTCTAACCTATCCTTGCTTCTAATCTCCGTGCGCTTATTTATGAGCTTTTTGGTTTCCTCTCTGATTTTGTCATTTGTTGAAGGCCTGGCTTTTCTTTCCCCAATTTGAGCTGCCACCTCCTTGATGCAGTTCTTCATCCAATTATATTCCTCTTGCAAACTGGGGAAATTTTCTGCCCTGATTTGCCCTAAGTTCTTCCTCAGAATTTCGTTCGCCTCTGCCTGCCTATATACTGGTATGATATAACCTTTCCCCCATGTGCCTCTTTTCCCATCTTTTCTATTCCTGGAGTTGAGAGCAATGTCCACTGTAGCTCTTGCTATTCTATGATACGAAGAGAAACTAAATTTACTTAATACCTCATATTTTTTGACAACCCTTACATCGTTTATAAGATGGTCAATTTCCCCCACTGTTTTATTATCTGGAGAGCGCCACGTCCATCTTTTTTGTGGTGAGTCCATGAATGTGTTTGCTATTTTTAGATTTTGCCCCAAGGCCAGATTCATTAGTCTTCCCCCATTTTCGTTAGTTTCTCCCCGCTTATATTTACCCAGGCTTTGAGACTGGGGCGCATCCTCTCCTATTTTTGCGTTCCAGTTCTCCGTGACAATTGTGTGATACGCCCTTCCCTTTCTATCGTCTTTTCTATCCTGTTATAAAATTCTTCCGCCTCTTCTTCAGCTGCTTTATTGGTGGGTGCAAACACTTGGATTACTGTTAATATTTTCCCCTTGTCAATCGGTAGTTTTAAGACCCCTATTCTCTCTGATATCCCTTTGATCCGTATTACCTTATTTCCCCATTTTTTCTTGATATAAAAACCTACGCTTCTGTACCCTTTTGTTATCCAAAATAGTAGAAAAGATTCTCGCTTTGTCTTAACATAATTTTTCTCCTTCTCTTCTTATTTCGGAAATGCCTTCTATATCCCATTTGATTTTTTCTAAGGTTTTCTCCAACTCATATAACCTTGCTTCTCCTGCTAGTCCTTGACAGTTATAATGCAGAATATTCAGGAGTGGGTTAACTTTTTTTTTTTTTTTTACCTCAATGGGGCGGCCAGTCCCGGGACTTCCCCCGGTTGGCTCCGTGTATTACAGAATCATATAATACAGATTGCGGCTTACGCATATAACAAAACAAGATTACTCATGTATTGTGGGGTCCTCTGTTTCGCCCGGCTTGTACCCACAGGTTTCTCGCCAGGTGCCACAGGAGACCCCTCACAGTACACTGATTCTGTTTTTCCCTTTCTGGCCAAACCGGACCTCCCTTTATGGGAGAGGCGGGCCTTACAATCTTAACTTTTTTTTCATGTTTTATGGCCAAACCGGACCTCCCCTTAAGGGGGAGGCGGACCTTACAAACTTACAAAATAATAGATTACTAGGTTTCTTCTTCTTGGTATTAGTCTTCTTCGACTGTTTCTTCTTTGTGACAGCAACTATTACGTACGTTGGGGGCTGCGCCCCGTTCGTGCCCTGCCTTTCCGAGGAGATGGGAGATTCGTCTCACCAAGGGGTCGGGTTAACCGTCCTCCCTTCCACTTCCCCTTTTTGAACTTTTGGGCAGAGTTTATTTATGTTCCCTATTGGCGATGAATTTGTGCAGGCTTCGTCTATCGCGGTGCCTGCAACCCGTCTTGGGTGATTCGATCCGTTTTTACCCCTTTTTTGTCCTTTTCCCTGATTTTTGGAGTCCCCTGGGGCATTCGACGTCCATTCCTGTTCCCCCACACTTACCGGCTGTTTCGCGCTCGTTTGTTGCAATTGGTTCGGCGATGATCCAGTACTCTTCGCAAATTTGCTCATCTGCCATTTGAATGTTTGGTTTGGATATCAAGAATGAATTTAGCGTCCTCTATAACCTGAAAAATGATACCTGTATTGGTTGAATTTTTCATTTTTGAGTTCCCGCCATGTATATCCTAATTCCGAAATTTCAGACAAAATAATGTAATGAAATTTCGGAGCTATGAAAACCTACTCCTCTTTAAAAATAGGGATACTGAGTGTTACTTATTTCAATTTTCAATTCAATTTTCAATTAGATTTATTAGGTCCTCGCCCACTGAGCCTAAGCTCGTTTCGGGTTCGGCGTAATATTTTGTTACAATAGCTGGTGAATTAATATATGTACATGAAAATAAAAAATAAAAAGTAAATATATAACTAAAAAAAAATATACCCCTAAAAATTGAAAAATAAATATTAAAATCATTTAGCTAGTTAATGCAGGGTGTCTACAAGTTGGTAAAACAACTAAAACAAGTAATTAGCAAGCATTTGACGTTTTTCAGGTCTCGGACCACTTGGCGGCACTTTTCATTTCGTTAACTTGGTTCTTAGATAAACCCAAATCAAAAGGTTTCCGTGTTGGCGCGGCATTCGATGGTGAAGAGACTGTCAGGCAAATCCTCTAGTGGCACAATTTTCCATATATTCGAATTTTTCCTCCAATCATCACGAAATCTTGAAACCCCCGGTTCCACTTGATTATTGCCTTCCTCGATTATCTTATCCGAGTTTTCAATCGACACTCCGGGCCGTTCAATTATATTTAAACCGCGCCATTTTCGCGGTTGATACAATTCTAAAAGCGCTCGAAAGTAGGCAATACCAGGTGAACTTTTTTAGGCCGTTTTCTTTTTCAAATCTGTATACACCAAGTTTATTTAACGCGAAGAGTATTTCCCCGGAGTGCCGTTTCAACAACTTCTAAAAAGGGAACGAGTGTGAAAACGAAATGATAGAATTCTCTAGTTCGGTAAGTTTGAATCCGCCTCCTCGTTCCACGCCATTCCTGCCAGCCTTCCAGACTTCGTATATTAAAATCATTTATTTCAGCGCCGTCGAGAAGATACAAGCGATAAATCAAAAGCATTGCGCTTCGTTTTGCAGACCCCCGTGAAAAAGTTTATGGTACTGATACTGCCTGCACACTTCCATTCTACTCAGCACTGTCCGAAATTTTCATTCGAACAGACTGACCTGACCATACAGCATCATGAGAAAGCCGGTATTGAAATGTGAATTTCTGTGTGTGGCATTTGCGATGGTGGCAAATTATGGAAAATGGGGGGGGGGAATACTAATCATCTGTTGGATGGTTTGATTTTAGCAGATACCCCAATCGATTTTTGATCAGCTTTGTCTCCAGGTCGGAAGCTGGTGTCTTGTTGTGATCTTGTATAGAGTCTGGCTCCAGTCAGGTGAAACTCAGGAACCAGTTATATACTCGTCGGTTTCGATTCTCAGTCTTGAGAAAGCCCTTAATGAAATATGAATTGCTATGTGCAGCACTTGCCCTTGTGGCGAGGGATGAAAATTAAAGGAAAATGACATGATATACTATTCGACTGCTGGATGGTTTGGTTCCAGCAGATAGCCCAAACAATTTTTGTTCAGTTTTGACTAAATTGGAAGCTGGTGCTCTGCTGTAATCATGTATGGAGTCTGGCTCCAGTTAGTCGAAACTCAGCTGACTTAATTGTGCACCAGGTATAGATTTCGTTTCTCGATCTTGAGAAAACTCATAATCAAATGTCAATCGCTGTGTGTGGCACCTGCGATAGTGGAAAAATATGGTTGGTTGTAGGATGGTTTGATTTTACCAGGTAGCTCAATTGATTTTTGATCAATGTTGTCTCCAAACTGGAAGCTGGTGCTCTGTTGTAATCTGGGATGTGATCTGGCTCCAGTCATGTGAAACTCCGCTGACTTGTGTACAATTTTGATTCCTGATCTGAAGAAAGCCCGTACTGAAATGTGAATTTCTACGTGCGGCACCTGAGATGGTAGCCAGGGATGAAAATTAAGGGGGAAAAATGAAAAAATACTATTTAACTGTTGGATGGTTTAGTTTTAGCAGACAACCCATTCGATTTCTGTCTCAAATTTGGAAGCTGGTGGTGCCCTTTTGTAATTTCATATGGAGTCTGGCTCCAGTCAAGTGAAACTCAGTTGACCGAACCATGAACCAGTTATACTCGTAGATTTCGATTCTCCGTCTTGAGAAAGCCCATGGTGAAATGGAAATCACGATGTATGGGATGAAAATTGAAAAAAAAAAGAAAAGGTTGGATGTACCCATAAGACGATTTGGTTTTAGCAGATAGCCTAATCGATTTTAGATCAGTTATGTCTCCAAAGTAGGAAGCTAGTGCCTTGCTGTAATCTAGTACGGAGTCTGGCTCCAGTCAGGTGAAACTTGGCTGACTTGATTGTGCACCAGCTATAGATTTCTATTCTCGATCCGGAGAAAGCCTGTACTGAAATGAGAATTGTTATGTGTGGCACCTGCGATTGTGGAAAGGAACGAAAAAAAGAAGAAAATAATACTATTCGACTGCTGAATGGTTTGGTTTTAGCAGGTGCCCAATCGATTTTTGATTAGTTTTGTCTCCAAACTAGAAGCTCGTGCCCTGCTGTGAACTAGTATGAGAAGTCTGGCTCCAATCAGTCGAAACTTAGCTGACCTGACCATGAGCCGGTTATACTCATAGAGTTCGATTATCGACCTTGAGAAAGCCGATAATGAAATTTGAATGGCTATCTGCGACACCTTCGATGTTGGCAAGGGATAAAAATTAAAGGAAAAAGAGAAAAAATACTATTCGACTGCTATGAATGGTTCGGTTTTAGCAGATAGGCAAAACAATTTTTGATCAGTTTTGTCTTCAAATTGGAAGCTGGTGCCCTGCGGTAATCTAGTATGGAGTCTTGCTTCAGTCAGTCGAAACTCAGCTAACTTGATGTACACCAGATATAGATTTCGATTAACGATCTTGAGAAACTCTATAATCAAATAGGGCGATGGTGGAAAAATATGGTTGATTGTTGGATGGTTTGATTTTAGCAGACAGCCCAATCAATTTTGTCTCCAGATTGGAGGCTGGTGCTTTATTGTAATCAGGGATGGAGTTTGGCTCCAGTCGCGTGAAACTCAGCTGACTTGACTGCCACCATTTCAACTCCTGATCTGGATGAAGCCCATACTGAAATGTGAATTGCTACGTGCGGCACCTGGGATGGTGTCAAGGGATGAAAATTAACGAGGAAATGAAAAAAATGCTATTTGCCTGACTGTTGGGTGGTTTCGTTTGGGTGGATAACCCAATCGATTTCTGTTTCCAATTTGGAAGCTGATGGTGCTTTTTCGCAATTTCATACGAAGTCTGGCTCCAGTCACGTGAAATGCGGCTAACTTAACCACGAGCCAGTTATTTTCGATTCTCGATCATGACAAAACCCATACTGAATTGTAAATTGCTATGTGCGACATCAGCTATGATGGCATGAAATGAAAATTATTTTTAAGAAATTGGCGTTATTCAAAGGTACTGTACCTTTTAGTAAGACGTTATTCGGGGGCCCTGGGCCGGTTAATGAAACTTTAAATTGAAAGTACAATCGACTAAATATATTGTCGATAAAATAGAAAAATCAAGGGACATGTACAATTATTTTCCGCATATGGGGGCATGCTGGAAGTGCAGTATAGCAGTCTTCACGAATGAGGAGCGAGCAGCAGTCGAGGAAATGTACTACATTAGCTTGTTCATTAATTGATTATCTGCAAATATGACACTGGAATTAGCAACTCGTCTTCTCTTCAATGCACAGGTGATCTGCCCGAGTCTGCACTATTCGTTTGAGGGGCTTACATTTTCCAATGTTTGAATTTCTGTCTGAAGCAGACCTATTGAATGATCATAACTGGCGAATCGGGCGTTTTGGTCGTCGAGCAGACAGTTTTTTCTGAAATGCAAATTTTGGAGCCTGTGGCTGCTGGTAATGTCTTCAGCCACAGGGCAGGCCTGTTAAATGATCATAATTGGCGAACCGGGAGTTCTGGTCGTCGAGCAGGCAGTTTTTTCTGTATTGCAAATTGTGGAATCTGCGGCTGCTGGCTACGTCTTCAGCAATAGGAGGTGGGATGGCGGGTGAGCTCGAGAAGAACGAATACTTCCTCTACGCCGTTTTTCATCCTAATTTCCTTCACCATTTGATTCTTATCCGGCCACACTTGAAATACTTGCGCCTGCTTTCACTAAATCTTCCACCGTTTTCATTGCATTCAAATAGGTCTGAAACTGGACAATGCCATGGCTCGAGGAGAGGCTTATGATACAGTAATATCAAGTTGTATTTTTCTCAACTGTTCAATATTCACTCTTAGCATTCATCACTGTCGGTTAAATCAAGCTCCGGATATTCGGCATGTAGGGAATCCGGCTGGATATCGTATCAGATGGGATGATTCATGAATGAAGTCATTTCCAAGTAAATTGATTTTTCACTTTATTTCTGGTGCCTGCGAATAACGTCTTACTAAACTGTTCATAAGTCGCTGTTTGGCCGAGTGGTAACGTGCCCACTTCGCAATACTTGCGTCTCGGGTTCGAGTCCCACCAACACTGGAAAAGCTAGTGCAATATTCGAAACGCTAACATCCCGGCGAACATATCGACTATAATACCAGTCGATGTGAAAAGATAACGGGCTCTGTAACCCCTGCCAGTTCGAACGAACAAGGCATTACAATCGTAGGGCGTGTTACCACTAGATCAGAAAGATTGGTACTGTACGCGTACACGTCGTGTACAGCTTACTAAACGTCGCGAAACACGTGGCTAGTTCGCGAACTGCGGCTGCACTCTCTTGGGCAGCAAGAAGGCAAACTCAAACGCAACAAGCCGTGAGGAAAGCAATGACAAACTACCCCGACTAACCCTGCCAAGAAAGTCGCACGTCAGAAACCGCGATCCGTCTGTGTCTGGAAACGGGCACGGCATTCAGCAGAAACGGTTCGTATCTTTGAATAACGCCTTATTAAACGGTGTCGTACCTTCCAATAAACACATCGATAAAAAAATATGATTCGGATGTTAGATAGTTTGGTTTCAGCTGATAACCTAATAGATTCTTAATCAACTTTGTTTCCAAATTAGAAGCTGGTCCCTCTGCCCTGTTGTAATCGGATATTGTCTGGCTCCAGTCAGGTGAAAGTTGGCTGACTTGACCGTGCACTAGTTATAGGTAGATTCCGATTCTCAATCGTGAGAAAGCCTTTATTAAAATGGGAATTGCAATGTGTGGCACCTGCATTGGTAGCAAGGGATGAAAAGTTTTAAAAAAAAGAAAAAAAAAAGGATGCACGATGGGTTGGTTGTAGCAGATAGCCTAATCAATGTTTGATCAATTTTGAGTGTAGCAGGGGATAAAAAGCTAAAAAAAAAATTTGGATGTAGGATGAGTCCTTGGGTTGGTTATAGCGGATAGCCTAATGAATTTCTGATCACTTTTGTCTCCAAGTTGTAATCTGGTATGAAGGCTTCCTCCAGTCAGGTGAGACTCCACTCCCTAACTGTTAGTACCCTCGATGTGAACAGCGCACCAGTGAGACGACCCGACAGTACGGAGTTCGAGTTGTGGACCTTTCAGTTGATTTCTATTACCGCACAGAGTCTCCATTTTGAGTGGCCTCATTTAGCCCATCCGACTGTGGCTAAGCTGTTCGGGCGCCGCCGTTTTTAGGTGCTTCGCCGCTTAATTTTCCGTCTATGTCGGAGTGACGGGACATATGATTTGTCAGTTTTGTCTTCGATAGGCCGTTGGAAAAGCGATAAAGAAAATGTTCTCCTTAAAACTAGCAAGCGATGTTACCGGTGCCCTTGACAGACGATTTATAAAAGCTTATAATACCGATAACATGTGTGCCGAGCGTTTACAACCAAAGCACACACACGGACGTTTTCGTGGCCGAAAAATGTAAAAGGGAAAAAAACGGTCTTCATTTGAACGTCGCTCTAAGCTTCTTTTCAACAAGTTCAGCGTGTATGGTTTTCGACGCTTAAAAAATTGCCGTTTCTCGAATCAGTTCCCTCCTTGCGCGTTTTTCGGTCATCGAGACTTCAATTAATTTGACGTTCCAGCTAATGGGCTCGAGGATATACGCTGGCCTGGCTATATTATACTTAGTTACAGTCACTCGCAAGCACAAGAGCCTGCATCTGGTTTTGATATTGGGCGGCGGAAATGTGTGCCCCCTTCGCAGAGTGCGTTTTCAAAGTGATTGTCCACTCGACGGGAATGAAACCGCAACTCCTGCGAAGAAAATAAAATGTTAGAGCGAGTGCTGCCCTATAGAAATGCCGTATAAAAAACTATTCGTCATAGTCTAAGCAAATTAAGAAAATTAAAAAAAAAAAAAGTTTTATAAAAGCAGAGGTTGGTAAAAATTGTTCGTGTGGGTCCTGTGAGTCTCAGAAGAAAACCTGCCCAAAATTGTAGTAAAGCTCCTTTTGTGGTATTGAGCCCCCCCCCCCAAAAAAAAAAACACAAAAAACAACAACAAATTGAGCTTAATATTGAGAAGTACCACATTTAGAAGAAAATGTTTCGGACAAGAATTATTCCTCGCAAAGCTCGCAAAACATTGCGCAGGAAAGGTTGTATTCAATTTTTTCATAACTACCTCGAAACTGTCAGAGAGTTTCGAAAATAATCACTTTTACTGGTATACATCAATACAAGCTTCATAGGAGGAAATGTTGACTATTTTTTCGATGTCACCAATTTCCGTTACCAGATAAAGTGCAAATTGAAACCTGTTACAGCACCTCTGGACAATTTCCGGATAGCCACCCTTTCTCCGATTTCACCATTAACGCTGTGTTTATCATATTTTAACCAAATTTTTGAACACAGATTTGTAGAAGCGTGGAAAAGAATATTGAAACATCGATAATTAGGTTTTTGAAGTAGCTGAATTCATGTTTCGTATCTGTTTTGTTCTAACTTGAATTTCCCAGCAGGGAACCAAGGCCAAAAATTGCATTAAATGCAATATGAGACTCGTTTCTCAGGTTTTCGAGGCCTTAAAATTCTTTTATGACATAGATTTTCAGCTATCATGAAAATTGAATAATTTAGGGCAGGGCTGGTGGTTGGAAATGAAAAAAATGTGACACGTTCGAGATGGATATCGTTTTATAGGTTTCGAGGAGTTCTGACTTATTGTTTAAATGCCATGAAAATTATGTCTCTTCAACTTCAAGTGATTCCGAATTTGGAACTTCTGAGAGCTGAAATTTTCTCTGTTCCTGTGACAGTCGCAGCCCAAGCGTGTTCCAGTCTACCGCCCGGGACACTGTGGCTGAACGAAGCAGTAAAGGCATGTCAGTGAGCCATAATTCCCTTGGAAGCATAGAATCTGCTGTAATTTCCCACGATGGCGATCACTTATTTCATTTAAGAAAGAAAACAAGCAAAGATTTTGAATCCTAATTGTATTTTTGTTCCTATTCAGCAGCGTCGGATTTAGAATTCTCGCACCTCTAGGCAGAATAAAAATTGCCGTCCCCCTCAGATTTTTTTTTTAATAAATATATAGATTAAAAAAAAAGTGTCGACAATTTGCCGCCTCCCAAAATGCACTATTTTTATTTTTATGAAGAAAGTACCTGCGAGTAAACTGAATCCACCTTTGTTGTTACCCAAGGTGAATCACCTTGGTTGTTACCTACAAATTTCAAGATTCAGGTACTCCTCATGTTCCTTAATTGTCGATTTGAGATCGGTTGTTATCGGCGATAATTAATGATGATTGGTGTCAAGTCTGTTTCCTTGCCATTCTTGTTGATAGTGAAAACATATTTTTATGAAATAATATTTCTCTATCTACGCAACATGATTACCAGGGTTGAGATTTTTATGCTTTTGCATATTTTTTGCCATTGCTTCACTGAACACTTACCTTTACGAACTGTAAGCTTTGAAGTAAAATGAGCCATATATTTAGAAGAGCATTTTTTGTATATTTTATGGGTAGTTGCTTATTATTTTCGACTATTTTTAAAATTCTTAGGGCATTTTCTGGCATATTTTCACAAATTTACAGTTTTAAGGACATAAAAATGCATCTTTCACTAGATTTACTCATTCTTTCTCAGGAAATGGCAACTCTGTCAAAGGAACTTCGAACTTGGTGAACCAAAAGAAAAAGAACAAAGTCGCCTCTTTCTTTCTTCTCTACCATCAAACACTTCGTTACAATACTTTTCATTTTTTATTTCAGTTCAGTACATTATATACTGATGCAGAGCCTATTTTAGGAGAAATTTGGAACTGCATTGTATATGATTCTGCATACAACATTTTTCGTCCTCCTCCTCACGAATAAACTTATAATATTCGGCAAACTGAGGCCATGGACCTGCAGTTTCCGACTGTTCGTTGCACTTATCCGTCATTTAATAAACTTTAAAATGCGAACGAAAAGAATAATTTAAAAAATATGGAAAGATTTGCTGATATATATCTACTGAAGTTTTGTTACTCAAATAACTTGAACTGACATGAACACCCCCCCCCCGGAAAGACAATTCGCGCCTATTTTTTATTTATTGGCAATAATTGACTTTGGGAACGTCGTTCTTCCGCATTTTCGTTCCGGCATGAGCCGTTCTGAACGTCGTTCCGGAACGACATGTAAACAGAACGGGAACGGAACGAGGAACGAGCCGTTCTTCTCGACTCGTTCGGCATCTCTGCCAAAATCTTCCGCCTGTGTCTATATTGCCTACATAGAAATACGGCCCGGTTATTTAAAGACGACGATTTTTCGATAAAAATCACCCTATTCTTTGAGAAAAGGCTACAAGTTTTTTTAGTGGACAAGTTTTTTGTTGGGTGAGGATCTGTACAGCTCTCTCCTTCCGTAGGGCTACAGTGAAGCAAATTTATTGGGGAGGGGGGGCAAGAACCAGAGATTTTCCAAGAGTCAAAGTAGAACAATCAAAAGTTTTCCGAAGAATTGAAAAAAAAAAAGATAAAACAAGTTTTTCGACTCATCAGTGATTCCTGATCAATTAGTTATTTTTGATTAATCGATTATTTTTATCGGAGGTGTTGCGACGGGCCAACGTGGTGAGACATCCTCTTAAAAGATTTGACAACTGGCTTCAGAGGGAAAAACACTTTGATACTATTTAAGAGGTTTCTTGTTTTTCTGATTTGAATGATTAAAAGAGTATAGAGTGTTCGGAGTGTTACCCTCTCCTGCCGGATGTGTCTTTGTGATCTGTGCTAATGAACCTTCCATAGTCAGATTGACAATAGTAACCTTCTCGTTCCTGTATGTCTTGCTATTGGATAAGGTTGCACTGACACGCTGCATAAGTTCCAGATTGAGCCTAGTATTGGGCACGGACTCTGGGAATACGTTCGGCGATACGTCACATGCTTGGAGTAGCTGACGTAGTTCTAGCCTACGCGGTCCCTGCGGTCCATAATAACCCGCTAAGTTCCTGGTTGCTTCGTGTCCTTCTGGGATCACAGGTATTAGTGTAGCTGGCATCTCCTGGTTACTCGACTGCGCCATCAGGCTGTCACCGATTACACCCAAACATGGGATGTCGGTAAATTGCCAAACGCTGTTGTTGTCGATGCTTGGAGCATGATACCCAGTTCTACCTCCTGCGGATGCTACTGGTAATTGAAAATCGACCAGATCTAGCCTTTTTCCCCGCGGATCTTTGACGTACCCTATTGACTTTATGTACTGATAAATGGGCGAAGGCACATTATACTCAGTGTTGTTGAATAAGTCACGAAAGTCCCTTTCTGTCGCCGTCAGAGCTGAATGACCACGCTTTGCCTTCAGGTCGAGTAACCGTGCATGCAATAACGCCGTGGCGTAATAGCACAACAGTTCCATCGATAATTTCCTGTCAAAGTGATCGTCGTCAGCCTGCATTTGGAGACAAATTGACTGTACTATGTTGGGTAGTCGAGCGAAGGACGGCGTAAATTCAATAGTTTCGTTAATTGGCGTCATGTTCACGTTTTCTCCGAATATTGAGTCCCAGACCTCTCCATCCCTTTGGGGAGTTGGTTTATTCTGATTCTCTTTCAGATGTCGTGGTTTGTCCATCGGCGGCGGAGCTTTTCGCACCGTATTCGCCGCGCCTAACTGTCTATTTGTACGCTTCTTGTCTTCTGTCTCTACTTGTTCATGCCATGCGGTGCTTTTCTCTTGCTTAGGTTTCGGCTTCCAGTCCTTATATCTAGTTTCGTCGAATTTATCGATGTTACCGCGATATCCGACCTTCTTTGCCAACTTAGCTTTCTTAGCACGATCCATGATTGTATGACTCAAGTATTGTGAAATTAGCTTTGATTAATAGAGATTTGGGGTATTTCGCACTATATCTCAGTTCTGGTTTTAGCATTCAGCATCCAGAGATTGAGAGATATCGTGAATTGAAATCCCGATTTACGTATAAAATTTCTATTCGCTTATCTCGCTGTGTGTGGAAATTGGACGACACCAATTGGAGGATTCCCAATAAACAACGTATAAATTTCTCCCCCTGTAAACTGTTTTGTGGATTTTTTTAGTGTGATTAATTTCACATGGGTATGTCTATTGGCTGGCCTTCCCATCCTGTTTCCGACCGACATTAAACTTGATTCTAGTTCAATTCACAGTTCAGTTTAGTTGTGCGCATTGCGTACAGCCAATCAGTCATGGTCACAATTCAGTTCAGTGGTCCACATTTCTATGGAAATTATTTTTCGTAATAGTGAATTGAAAGAATCCTTTTCAGTACTCGATTTCGATGCTGAAAATCGTTCATTTATTACCTGAACGAGAACGGGAAAAGAACGGGGATGGAAGTGAATATTTCATCCTACTTTTACTACCCTTATTACAAAAAACAAGCTACCTCGCAGATAGCGAGGTAGTAAGAGGGTGTTTGCTACTGCATTCATTGACTAGCTGATAAGTTAAAGTCAATAAAATGAGATTTTCGCTAGCTTCATTTTGAAAAGATGTTGTTCAGGGTATCAGGGATGCGGAAGCTGAACGATACAGCTTCCGCTTTCGGCTGCTAGCCTACAATTCTCATCTAGCTTCTCGCTTCTAGCTTCTCGCTTCTAGCTTCCAGCCTTAGTATATGAACTTCTAACTTCCAATTCTTTTCGGCTTCCGGCTTCTAGCTTCCACCTTCTCCTCGCAATTTCACTTTCATTAATCTATTTTTTCTCTCTTTTTCTTATACTTTTTTTAGATTAAAAAAACATAAAAACACTTTTCATAAAATTGTAAGAAGCCGATTGGAAGCTGAAAAACTTTCAGTTTCCGCTTCCAGCCTCCAGCTTCTAACTCATTCAGTTTCCAGCGTCTGGCTTTTCAACATTACACGATACCAACGGCTATGCGATAAAACAAATATACGCCAGAATGAGAATCTTTTGGTTTCATCTTTCCAAGTTGCATTCGTAACCGAGAGGAAATATTCATAATAGTAGACCGACTGCCTGATAGATACCAGCAGTTGACAGAAAACCCATAAAGAGGTCGTATTCTAACATGAAACTGAACTAAAACTGAACTATGATTTGTAAACAATTAACTCGTATTTAAAAGTGAGTCTCGTTCAGCAACACTCGCCTTCGAATGAAATCGCTTGCTTTCACACACTGATACGTACTCTACTATTGTCTCCTAGCCATGTGCTCATTAGTGCTCATTAATCTTGATCACTGCTGCGCAGCTGCAGTCTGCCGCCGATTAATTTGCAATACTTGAAAAAGTTTGACCTCTTATAGCCATGGGTATACTTGAGTGAAAACTGTAACGCCCCCTCCCCCGACACGGTCGATGCTCCACCCAACATTCTTCCAGCAGGCTGAACACTCGGTCACTTTTTTCACCTTAAGTCACCTCTGATCACCTTTGGTCACTTTTTTGAAATTTGGTCACAAAAGTCACTTTTTAATCAGAAAAGTCACTTTTTAAAAAATTTTCCTTCAAAAAAATATAAAAAATGCTCATTTTAACTATTATCAATTTATCAAGAGAGAAAAACTGAAAATCGTGTTTCTTCAATCTGATAAGTGATATAAGTATACAAGACAAGTGTGTGCGTGAGTAGAGTGTGTGATTCTACGAAAAACTTGTGATGTATGTTTGTTTCAAGACATGAGAGCCGAAGATTACATGAAGTCTGAATGAGAATAATTTTTAGTCGAAAATATGGGAATTATGGTGATTTTTTGGTCACTTTTCGGTCACTTTTTTTTTACAAGATTGGTCACTTTTATCACCTTTTTAAGAGAAAATTTGAGTGGTCAGCCTGTTCGAGCCATGTGCTCATTGAGCTTGATCTTAAGCTACGCGACTGCAGTCTGCAGCCTTATTGTTAATAAAAATTTCCATTAGGATATGATATCATCGGTGGATCAAATTAAACCTTCTATGTGGCAAAAATGAAATTTTACAGGAGAAGCAAAAAACTGATTATTTCGTGAAAAGAGGGGCCAAAATACTTCGGAAAGGTCTCACTAAACGTGGAAAAGCCTCTTTGATGCAGTAGTAACAACAATTTGGCAGAATGGTCCAAAACAAGGCGACATTATGCGTCAAATGCACATACGAGAAATTCATGGCACTAAATATTGCACATAGGAGTTTTTCTCTGTAATATGCAATTCGTTTTTCTCGGCGTTAATGACTTCAAATGAACACTAATATTCGCGCTGAAGCTGAAAAGGTCGACGAAATAGAAAGGATGAATTGCAACATCTTTAATATTGTCAGAAAACAAAAATATTTTTGAATTAACATCAAGAGAAAATTGAAAAAAACAACTTGGATTTCATATCAGGATAAATTTGAAGAAAAAAAAAATTAATAAGGTAATGAATCATAGAATTAACAAATTAAAAAAAAATTTAATAAGGTAATGAGTCATAGAATGAATGGGAGTCTGGTTCAAGTACGTCTTTTAACTTCTGAAGGTGATCGTACTTAGACGTATTTATTTTCAACTGAGACTTGTACAGGTGAGGTATATTGTCGGGTATGTCTATAAATGATTTAAAATAAGGCTTTCTGGCTGGAATTGATTCCCATTCATTAGAATAATCCAATGTGTACTGTATATTTCCATCGGCTAGATATCGTACCTGTCTGAGATCAACCACCCAGGATCACCCTTCTTCACACCTGGGCGGATTGATGATAGGTTACAATTTGTTTCATAATCGCGAAAGAAGTTGAAGTCCAAATAGTTAATGCGGTACGGTTGCTCTCGTCGAGCCATCCGCATGCGTGCTACATACTCGGCTGGTGAGTAAATTGGTGGATAGAAGTAGTGTTCAAGGGCACTGTGCACAGAATCTACCTCCATCATAGTATGCCCTTCTTCGAGATACAGATGGATGATTTCGATTTTATACTTCACAGCTAAAGCACTCAGTGTGCTTGAAAGAATTCTGTTTCTATTTTGATTATTACATCCATCGCCCACAATAACCAGTTTCTTGAAACCTCTTTTCTCGACACATCTTCTGATATAATCAGTGATACAGGAAACAAATTCATTTGCATTTACACCGCCATTGCATTCATGCCAGATATAAAGTTCGACATCTTGAGTCCGCAATTCATAAATGCTGAAATTATGAAGTTGGAGCTTCGATTTGTAGTACATCGCGCTGGCTGCAGTTTTTATACAAAGGAGAACACTTTCCAAGTCCATGGTAAAGACAAATGTTTTTTCATCTGCGTGTTCTTTCCACCAATTTTTTTTTCTTCTACCTTCATCTCTTCGTTGGACAGGAACTACATTGTCCAGGATCGATTGAAGCATTCCATTACTCGTCGGCAGTAAATAGTTTTCTTTTTATTTTCTTGTTTCCCCTTTTTTGTTTTTGTTTTGTTTTTTAGTTTCTTATTTCTATTATTCTTACCGGATGTAAAATTGCGGCTCCCCTGTCAATAACCTGGGTATTACCTGTCGGCAGGGGATGGTAAAATGTATAAAATAAATTGGGAAAAAAATGAATTTCTGTAATCGGTGTGGAACACTAGATATAAAATGATCTAAAATAAATATAACCATTTCTGTAAGATTTTCATTCAATAACCCTACGTTACATAGCCATAAAATTAGATTGTAAATAAGCGCTAGAATTACCGTACCGAGATCGTGAACAATTACGGCGAAGGTGTCCACCCGTACATTTAACTTTAACCTATCCTTGCTTCTTTCGTATGAGGTTCTTCAATTTCGCAGCCTTCAACGCCCCGTTTACTGCTACAAAATTAGATTTTTTCTTGCTTTTTGTTCCTCTGAATTCACAATTTGACCCACGATATGTCGCCAAGTCAGAAACTTGGCGGACTCGAACAATCGAAGTGTCGGCGAAGTCCGCTCTCCAATGATACGCATAATGGCGTCACTTCTGATTTGAAACTCAAAACCTGCAGCGGTGTAACCCCCACCCCCTCGATTTGAGTGCGAATGCTGTCACTGTGACGTTTCGACGCGTGTTTCCGTCGTCGAAATTCATCCGAAAAAATGACACACAGCTCGCGAGAAAAGGGAATGATGCACGAAATATAAATTTTAATCACCCTAGGCGGCGTTTTGCGTCGAGCATGTATACTTCATAAAGTGGAGACGCTGGGAAAGCGGGGCGAGAAAAATGATTTATAAACACATTTAACAAGCGGATCCGCGTCTCTTTAACGTTGTCGGAATAAATGAAATGAAATCCTTTATAATTATGTTAATTATGAAAGAAGCGAGCTTAATAAAAGATTCTCCAAAAACGTACAGCTTAAAATCAGCTCTACGCGAAGTTTACGCCGTGTATGGGAAACGGGCGCGAAAGCCAGAAAGAGGGAGAGAGACAGAGTGGCAACGAGGAAAAGAGAGAGAGTGAGAGGGCGAGCAAAAGAGGCGCACGACGAAGCCGAGTGTGATTTTGAAAGTTTACCGAGGTACGGAACAAAAAAAGGGCGGGGGGCGGATGCAAATTAAGAGTGTTTTAAAGAGCGTCACGAGAAAACGAGACAGAGAGAGCTCTCATTGGTACCTAAGTTAGCGACCCTCTTATTTTGTCATTAAGGATACGGTCTTACGGCTCGATTGTATCGCGATTAATTTGCTCCTAGCGGTATCGGTTTTAATGCGTTTAAAGTTACTCGTCCGACGAGAACGAATAAATTTTGATTGTATTTTAATGGTGTAAAAAGCTGTTGCACGAAAATCGTTAAAGCATATTGAGACGGGATGTACAATATACAGTTTTCCGCCGATACGAATATTGAAAAGTGATAGGGTGCTGCTCTTGCCTGCTTTTACTAGCTCTTTTTTGGTTTCCAAGGGTTCTGCTGTCGATACAATTAGGTTATATTCAGTGCCGTAGCCAAGGATGGAAGTATGTCTCAATAAGTTGGAAAATGTTCAAAGTTGGGAAATGTGCATTTGCAGGTGGGAAATTGAAGATTGAATAGAACAGAAATAATATTTTCCACCTGCTGCACAGTGGCTTGAAAATGACTTCAGGTAGATTAATGAACGAATGAAATGAATGAAACAGCCTTTATTCTACACATTGTTACATACGATTTTAGTATTCTTTGACAACTAACACGAAAACAAGATCTACAATAAAGCTACACAGGACACTTTCCACACTCTCAGCGTCCACCTTTGGGCATAAGCATTCCCTATATTAGTCCAGCGTTCCGTTGCCCTGGCATCTCTATGCTATCCCTTCCCAAATTGTAATTTCATCCTCCCACCTTATTTTCTAATTTGCTCTCAACCCGAGCCCTGGAATCCGCTCTTTCGAACATTACTTCAGAGACGTCGGGGAGGCTGTTAGGGCTGTCTTAGCCCTCTTCCCTTCTGGCCGAAAAATCGGCCTAGGTCGAAATCTGGCGAGTTGCTCCGTGGGCTCGAACCTGGGACCTCTGGATTCCGAGACCACGCGCTATCGACTCGGCCAACCAGACCCCACTTATTTGGGCAGGATTTGGAGTCTGGGAGTACTTTAATTCGAGTAAAACACGATCAGCAAGCCTCCGAGGCAGCAGCTGGATAACTTGGTTGCACGAAGAGTAGTAGCTGAGCAGCCAAAGGCCTCCCGTGCCGAGGTGTGCAGCCACCAACATTCCCGTGTTCGTTAACTGGGCTAGATGACCCAACGCTACCTGGTCCCAGTCAGTGTCAGCATTGGAGACATGGGCAAGGAAGGCGATAAGGCGATCAATGTTTCGGCTGTAAGCTGTAAGTGCACTCTCGAAGAAGAGGGAAGGGGTTCGCCGAAACAGTGAAACAACGCTCTGGACGACTGAATGCTTATCGATTGTAGGGGGCTAGATGCAGCCGCGGCAACACGTGATTTGGGATAGTCAGTGGCATCACGCCGTACGTTATATCAATTAACTACTTCAGCGTGTCTTTGTAACCAGCATATGTATATAAAGTACATATACCTATTTACTATACATAAACTTAAGATTATAATCCTTCTAGGATATTAAAAATCTTTAATAAATAATAATCATGCCTCATCAGTGACTGCAAGACAGTCAGCCTAGATGCACCCTCAGTACTTGGAACCGAGGGGAAGTGCAAACCTGGAGTAGATTGGCGGAACTTATCTCGCCACTTCTTCACATCCGATTTATAACGTTCAGCAGACCTGGACACCAATTCTGCATTCAGAAGAGGTGGGTGGCTGGTCTGCAACACGGACTCCCGCAGCGCGGGGGCATTGATGGCATGATGGCCTTCAGGCAACCGGCCGGACAAGGAAGAGCTTGTGGTAACCGAACGTGAAGGCCCCTGCGGGATAGGAGGACAGTTCGGTAGGAAGGAGGAACCACTGTTAGGCCACGACTAGCTCTTGGGACCTACAGGGTGATGGAACCGGCGCTGGAGGCTTGGCGATCCTGTGTTAGAGATGCGACGAGGTAACCCGGGTTAGACGAGTTCCAGTCACTTAGAATACCTCTGATGACGAGACTTATTCTGGCACTTGATGGCTACTGACAAGACACGACACAGAGACACGGTGAAATATAATATGTATTCTAAGAAACTTACGATATGCGGGAACAAATATAACACGAAAAGAAACAAACACGGAATTCACGTAGACGCAGGTTAAGGTTCGATGGAGAGCCGGAGAAGTCAACCGCGTATCTGGTTAAGGTAGGGAGTTCGGCTCTGGTTGCAACACGGACTCCCGCAGCCGGGAGGCATTGATGGCATGATGGCCTCAGGCAACCGGCACAAGAAGAGCTCGAGTATAGACAGTATAGCTCGATCAGCCTTGTAGATGGTAGCGGACTCAGCGTGGGATGACCGGACTGGAGTACAGCGAGTGGCGGAGATGCCTCCGGCGTATAATAGGGTAGGAAGCCTCAGTCCGCACATTGACCGTGGCAACTGAATGGTGACAGGGCATTAGGCTGGTGGTGGTTGCATCCGGGGCGGTTGACCTGCTCGCGTAACAACTGAACCATTGCCGGGTGGAGACCACGTCGTGCTAACGTACTAATTGAATCATGAAGTGCTGGCGCCATGCTCACGGGATCACTGTATACTGGACTCTGGACTTCTTCGACGATCAAATTAGCAAAGGCTCTCACCATGTATGCCTTCGATGCCGCCTGTCAGGATCGCGAATGATACGCCCTCACCGCTTCGACGAACATCTGTTCACATTTTGGAAATTAGACACGTGCTTCATCACGTAAGTACGGGTCACCTGCACCAAAAAACTCAGCAAATTTATCCAGACGTTGTCCCCTTGATGAGTGTGGTAGAGACCTTCAAAGTTGCGTCAGTGATGATTCAGCTGTGCATCCTCCTGAGGTAGGAGATTTTCAGTGTGTGCATGTATGGAATTCCAAGGCATGGACGACTCGGAGCAACATGTTTGACGCTCGATCGAGCCGTCGTGGAGTGATCTTCGAAGGTCCACGAGCTTTCATATGCCAATCCTCCCACCTGTTTTCGGTCTTCCCTCCTTTCTTACTCTCCCTTGGTGTTCTCTCCAGAATTCTTTTTTCCGTCTGTCCTCCCCTCCTCTGATTACATGACCTACATACTCCATTTTCAGTTTTTGTGGCAACATGTCTACAGTCTTTGCTTTGGTTCTTCCTAATTTCCACATTACTTACTCTTACCTAACCCCTAAGATTGCTCTTGCCATGGCAATTTGAGTGCCTCCAATCTTCCAGAGTTAGTTGCGGCTCAAGATTGTGCCCCATATGTTTGTACTGGAATTGTACATTTTCCAAGGTTTGGATTTCTTATTTTTGTGGCAATTTGTCTTTGTAAATATCTTTTAAGCTCCAAACATTTTCCCATGAGTTTGTTCTTCTATTTTTTTTATTTAATTGAAGCTATTTTGAAGTGAAATAATTTGGCCTAAATATGGTACTTCGTGCTTTACTTCGATTTAATTTTCTTCCACTGCAGTTCGTGGGTTCCCAGCCTGGTTGGAGAGAAGAACAATCTTGTCCGTGTTAATGCGGAGGCCAGCTTTTTTACTTACATGCAAAATTCGTCCAACGTTGCTACTCATTTGCTTTTTGGGAGATCAATACGACATCGTTTGGAAACCGGAGATTGCAAAGCCAACTTCCCGTCGATTTTTATACCTTCATTTTCCAACTCAATTTCCCGAAACTCTCCTTCTAGTAAACAATTAAATTAATTTGGAGACATAGGGTCTTCCTGCTTTACCCCTGGTTTGATTTTGATTTTTTTTGTCTTGTTTGTCCAGTTCCTCCTCACCTCCGAATCTTTGTACATATTTTCCCGAATTTTAATTATTTTATCTGAAATTCCTCGTCGGCATAGTGCTTTCCAGAGATATGATAAGTATATTGAGTCGAACACTTTTTGAAATTCTATAAAGAAGGTTATAGGTGCGATTTTTTATAATTGTTGAGAATATTTTACACAGATTTGAGGTAAAACTGATGGGCCTGTGGTTATTTATATCTCCTTTATCCCTCTTTTTAAATAATAAAATTCTTTCAGACACTCTCCATTGGTTTGGATTTTTTTTTTGATTATCAAATTGAACCGTAGAAAGTTCGTATTTGAAATTTGTTTCAAATTTTTCTTCCAATTTAGAACATAAAGTATTTAGATTTAGTTTTTTTTTTTTGTTTTTTTTTTTAAATCTAGAATTATTCCCAACGAATTTTGGTTCACCGAGTCATGGATGTGAGAAAAGGGATTCAAATTCCTTCTTCAGGCAATAAAATGTACTTATAAGGTGATTCTCTAAAATATCATCTAGTACTCCTGAGCCAACTGCTGGTATGGAGGAAAGGGTAGACCTTTCGGAATCGATTTATTACAGTATTTCCTTACCAAACCAATAGATATGAGTGTTCACGTAAAACTGTTTCTCATTTTGGCTTGATAGGCAAGGACGTCTGGATATTATCTACTGATGTTCATTTATGTGCAGTCCTCTACTACGTGATGGAGCACATGTGTCTCATCACCCAAAATGTTAAACAGATGTTCGGTACAGCGGTGAGGGAGTATCTTCGCATACTCTTTGCCAACGGCAATACGAATGGCTACATGGTGAGAGCCTTTTCTAATTTGATCGTCGAGGAAGTCCAGAGTGAAGTATACAGTGATACCGTGAGCATGGCGCCAGCACTTTATGATTTAATTAGTACGTTAGCACGGCGTGGTCCCACCCGGCAATGGTTCAGTTGTTAGCAGACAATCTCTAACCATACTGGAGCAAGGTCAGAGCCGGCCCACGCGATGTAACACTATCAACTATGCCCATGTCCGCCATTCAGCGGCCACGGTCAATGGGCGGACTAGGGGCTTCCTACCCATATTTTACGCTCGGAAGCATCTCTGCCACCGCTGTACTCCCAGTCCCGGTCAGCCCCACACTGAGGCTGCTACCATCTTACAAGGCAGGTCGAGCTGTATGTCTGATGATTGGAGCTCTTCCTTGTCCGGCCGGTTGTCTGTAGGCCATCATGCCATCAATGCCCCCGCGCTGCGGGAGTCCGTGTTGCAGACCAGCTACCAACCTCTTCTGAATGCAGAATTGGTATCCAGGTCTGCTAAACGTTATAAATCGGATTTGAAGAAGTGGCGAGATAAGCTCCGCCAATCTACTCCAGGTTTGCACTTCCAGTCGGTTCCAAGTGCTGGGGGTGCATCTAGGCTGACTGTCTTGCAGTCAGTAATGAGGGATGATTAGTTAATTGATACAACGTTCGCAGCGATGCTCCTGACAATCCCAAATCATGTGTTGCCGCGGCTGCATCTAGCCCCGTACAATCGATAAGCATTCAGTCATTTAGAGTGTTGTTTCACTGTTAGTTTCTAAATAATTCGCATCGGCGTGCATAAAACGGTGGAACGAATAATTTATTGTCAAATTTGTACTCCAATGGGGATCGTCAAATGCACATGTGAATCACAATATTTGCTAACGTGCCATTTTTTTCGGAACCCGTTTTCTTTGTGCAGAATGTTCTGCGTGAGGGCTCACGCGCAAATTAAGTATCCTTTGTTGGTTAACACTGTCAGAGGTATATTATTTATGTCTTGAAAGATCACGCTCTGAGTAAGTCCAAGACCGCAAATTCTGCAAACCATGCTGAGTGCCACCCAGTACCACAAGCTCATCATTGATTTTACTGTATTTTCTAACATGCATTGCAAACTTGTTTTTCGCTCTCCTGTAAAATTTTGATTTTGCCACTTAGCAGGTATTGTAATTCACACATTCAAATTAGGAAATGATACAATACCATGTCGTTTTTGGCGACTTGGAAAACTGTTGATTTAAATTGTTTCAGTTTCTTCCACGTGTTAAATTATCACAGGCAGAATTCAACCTGTTGTATGAGAGAGAAAGGGGAGAAATTCCGTTTTTCCTTTTGTATTCCGCTTTATACGACTTTCTAATGATGCACCGGGAGACAACTTGAAATACTAAAAACAAAAAAAAAGAAACAAAAAAAAGAAACAAAACTAGATTTTGGGAGCTTTAATCAGAAGTCCATGAAAACTACTTATTTCTTTTTTATCGTAAATCAGTTAATTTTACCGATCATTAGTCACTCTTAGACCTACTGTGTGGCAAAGGGAGATAGAATTCCAACCATATTTTTACGGATTTGTAAATTTTTTTCTTACAACACGATTTCATTGAACCAATTTTAGTGGCAATTTTTTTCGTTAGTTCTTTCACTAAAACGATTTCACTATGAAGATTCTTCAAACTTTATTCTCGTTGAACGCAGAAACATAGGCTGTTGCACGTTCGGAGAACAGGCTAAGGGAGGCCTTTGCCCATAGACAGGGTATGGCGCTAGGGGGCTGGTGACGCCCTCAATAACTTACTAAACATTAAGCTAACAATATGTTATACAACTGCGCTAATAAAGGCTTTATTATTATTATTATTATTCAATTTTTTTCTTAAGGCTAGCTCAATTCAGCGTCCTATTTCCTCAAACATACCCGGTACCGGAATTCTTATATGAAAGCATGTTTCATGCTGTTGACTCTCAAATCACATGCGAACGATGCAAAAAAATGTTTTTTCGGCGAAAAAATCCGATTTTAATTGTCACAGTGGAGGGATCATCCAGATATCACTCTTACTACCGGCCTTTCTCTCAGACGAAATTCATCCTGGCTTATTTTGAGTTAGGCACCTTGTGTTTGAAACACACTCGTAATGAGACAGTACAAGTGTAGATCTGGCTTCCCTCTCCAATCCATCCGAAAAAAAAGAACTAATGCGATTTGAAGAAGTTTATAACTCAGCCGCAGAGTTGATATAGCGTAGAGTTGAAGAGAGACCAGTTTCTTGAAACCTACGGTGGGAAATCATAGCGAAATTTCAAAATGATGAAAGGATTAGTAAGGATCATGAAATTTGATTGATTGTACCGCGACATTAATAAACTTACACAGTCTTCGACGAGGGTGATAAAAGAAAACAGAAAAAGAGGAAAATTCCATTGTAGCTGATACGCGCTGGGAAAGCTGATTGAATATGAAGTTGAGTTGAGGACACCATCTGTTGGATTAAACGGTCAGCCAATGATACATCCTCTTTACGTTACCCTCTACCTTCAGCGCTTTCCTGATAACACGAGTGAAAAAGTTCCGAAACTCACATTTTCATTGTCGTTCCTAAGAAAGTTGATTTTTGGACTTCTCGTGATTCTTGGAGACAGTTTCTTCAATTGAAGTATCGAATAAATTACCGAAATTCGAATTCTTAACTCGACTCTGATATTGGTCTGAAATCCGAATTTCAAATGTGAAATTTGTATTTCGGGGTTCGAATGGGATCGCTTACAAAATCTGGCAGAAAAGTTGAGATAAGCGTCAACCCTTTCCCCATTTCAATACATTCAGTTTTCTGATGAGTTAATTTTGCTCTCTTTTCAGTGCGAAATTTGGATTCTCAGGCTCAAATTAAGACTAATTCAGAAATGTGATGGGAGATTCGGTATCAGCAGCTCTAAGGAACGTGTTCTAATAGTTCCCTTAATTTGAAATTCGTATGCGAAATTTGCATTCTGGGGCGCATATGAAGGCCAGTTCAGAAATGGGATATTCGGAATCAGCAGTTCAAGAAACGTGTTCTAATAGTTCCCTTGATTTGAAATTCGAAGATTGGTTGTAGGCACGTTCTCTTTTGGTGGAGAGGGCTTCATTATTTATTTGAAAAAGAAACTGGATTTCATTAGATCTATTTTTATTGATGCATCTTCATGTCCCCCTTGATGGATCCATATTATTTTCTACGATCTAAGGAGCTTTGAGGTTCTTTGCTCAGCTCTAGTCTCATAATTCTACGCTTTGTGAGCACATTCTAAGTGTTTTCAAATAGGTTGAGTTTGCCCTTGTCTTGGATGCATGGTCCAAGTTCAAAAGCATAACAGCCGTATAACATTTTCCTAATACGCCAAAGATAAATATACACAACGGAGTATGTAAAATTGGAGGCGAGTAAGCGCTATTCGTTCTATTTTTCCACAAAACACTGAGGAAAGTTCACCCCATCAAACAGCTAATTTTCTTTCAAATCAGCTAATAATTTGAAAAAAAAAAAAAAATTAAAAAAATACCAGCAAAAACACCAACATCTGACAACCTTTGAGAACAAGTTAAACGCTGTTTTTTTTATTTAATTTTTTTTTCTTCGCTTCCTTCTCTCTACAATATAAATGGAATTTTTTTCCCTTTTCGGGCCGGAAAGCAATTAATTATTCAGTTTTACTCGTGACAGGGCTTTTAGTATGAAGACGTCTAGCAGCTTTTTATTACAATTTGTATCCCAGATTTTCTATCCCTTCAGTTTCGTAATCTCGGGTACCTTATTGCCGTCATAAGCGGCGGAAGAAAAGTAAAACGTCGCGAACTTTTGTATAATTTCCAGCACGGACTCGAAATGGTCCAGAAAAAGAAAAAGAAGAGAGAGGGAAAAAATGGAAAATAAGACGAGCAGTGTATATACCGTATAATATAGTAAATTTTAGTAAATTCGAGTAACTACGAGAGGAACAGGGGCGGCGAAAAATAAAAATACAAAGAGAGCATTACGTTAATTTGGCGTAAAAGACGAGTCGAGGATTAGGTCTTGAGTGCGTGGCGTCTCCAGATTTGCTTTGTATTTATAGTACCCGGGGATAACGAAAATAAAACTTGACGCAAATTAAAAGTTATTATTCTTTGGAGCAGAGATATGTGTGCATTCGGCCTGAAAAGTCACTGGCCACGTCGTAGAAATTCAGGACACCTGTGGTTTTCAACCCTTAACGTCGTATATCTCACCGGCAAATGAATGCGTCAGGTTGTAACTTTGATAACTTATTCAAAGGGTACTGTTAACGACTTTCGCCAATTTTTTTAAATTTCGATGATTGCTTTATTTCATTGAAAATGTCGACGTCAAATAACATTCTGGTTTTTTTCCCGCATAGTGTGAAAGTATGGTTCAAGGTCGAACTCAAAAAGATCAAGAACCAGTCTTGTGATGAGGAAGAAATCGAAGCCGAAAAATCAGTTTGAAAGAAAATGTTTGAAAACTACTAAATGCAGAGCCGTATAATTGAATAAATTAGGCTCATTTACAGGGGTATTTTACATAGATTGTAATACAATCTTTAAATTTGTAGGATCGCATTTGAGGTAGGAATGATGAATGTCACCATGATTCAGGATGAACCTATGCAACAGGTTGTTTCCGTCACTGTCACCAGTGGTGGAGATTCAAGATTTTTCAGGGTGTAGCAAACACAGATTAAGTCTTGAAGCCCCTTCCCCTTCGTCTGAGATTTTAATATGGACTTTTTTCCTTTGCTGATAAAAATTCAACAAAATACAAAAAAAAAAAAAAAAAAAAATACAGAAACACGTCTGACAAACTGACACTGACATGACATGAAAAAACTTTATTGGTGGCTCAGAACAAAACGTACTAGACCGATATATTTATTACATTTAATCCACTTATCAATATCAGGATTTAGATTTATATTCTTGGTATACTCTTAATGCACGTTTAAAATAGCAATATTGTTTAATCGTTCTGCAACTAATTTCGAACGTAAATAAGATTTCAGTCGACGCATACTTGAAAATGAACGTTCCGCAGTTGCTGATGAGGCTGGAATTGTAAGAATAAGTGTGCATAATTTTTTAACTTCCGAAACTACATCTGCTGTATATTTATCTTCCCTCAAAAACTCGATGACATCCATGATTGATGTTGGTGGTAAATTTCGACTGGACATAGTGTCTAACAATATATCACGATAAAGTTGTAAACGAGAAGCATTCAGACCAGCACCATGGGATAAGTTACTTGAGCTCTGAGGTAATGCTCGAAAGGGCGGATTCCAGGGCTCGGGTTGAGAGTAAAAATGAAAAAGAAACTAGTCATAGCAGGCAGTCGTTCGAGAACATCAAAAATAGATTTTTTAATAATTTAGCCGTGGTAGCCGTCTTTTGTAGCCAAAGCGTCCGGCTGTGGGGGACCTGAATTCCAGGCGAGTGCTCAGGGAGCGCGGACGCCCTTGCAGGACACGCGCACCGGTTGCGGCACGAAGAAATGGAGGCTCGGGCCTGGCCTCAAAGCGTCCCTCCGGCCACTGGTGCGATACTCGAAAGCGCAGTTTCCGGGGCTGGGGGTACGGTGTCACGAAGGCCACTTTGGCATGGGTGCATCGCCGTACGTCCCACTACACCATGAATAAAAATATACATATGTGTATGTTACGGTGAGATATTATCGATAATCACTAGTCAATATCGATAATACACACGAGAGGTAGTTAAAGTTGATAATTTAAATGTTTGTATGAACATTAACTAGGTATTGTGTACATTAACTAGTGATTATCGATAATCACTAGCAGCTTGTAGTGAAAGTTGATAATTAATGTACCTAAGTACTCAAAAGTTTGCTTCTATTACCACGACTATCAGACAATATGTATTTATTATTTATAAGAGAGGGAGGTCCTTCACAGCCGACAATGGCCAATGACGAAGGACCCCAATAAAAGATAAAAAATAATTAAAAAATAAAACTAAAATAGAACAAAAATAAAAACCGGACAAATCAAAAAATAAACTTAAAATAAAGAAAAATAAAAATAAAAAAGAGCTGAGAGAGAGAGAGAGAGAGAGAGAGAAGGAAAGAGAGGAATGATCACTTTTTACCCAACTATCCCAACGCCCAAGTATCCCATTCCCCGCGTGCACTGCGATCGCTACCCCGTCAGTGTCTAGTTTCTCATGGGGTGAAGTTTTTCAATAAACGAGTTGAATGAGTATCGCTAAAATGTCAAAATTAGCTTTTGTTTTTGCAATTTAAGACCCCTAAGATGAGTATTGTGAGTCCATGAAAAAAGTTAAGGGAAGGTCATGAATTTCACAAACTTGTATTTGGTAGACCCCTTGTATTGTATTTTCGTTAAATAAATTCCTCCGCCCTTGGAATTTTGTGACTTCAAGTCCTTAACTTGATTGTTCTATAAAAAGAGAAATTTGAGGTCTAAAAAGGAGTAGGAAAAATATGGACCATCTTAAAATTACATTCAAATTCACCTGAACAATTGTCTAGGGAAGGCTTATCCACCTCCTCCTCTCTCAGCTCTGTACCCAGCATATGCAGTAACGATTAGGCATTTGATGCATTTATTTTGTTCATCAAGTGTTTTATTAGACGAAATTATCCTTCCAACGGCACAGAGATCAAGTTCCACCAACTAACAAACTGAAGTCTATAAAAACTACAGTTCACTCATTGAAAACATCGAACCAGAAGTCCAGAAAAGACGCAGTAATACTTCTCGGACTAAGAACTGGACACTCCGCTCTCACTCATATTTTTAGCTATATCCTGAACAAACTACCCCAACCAACCTGCGATACATGTAATACTCTTATCTCCATTAACCGTGTAATTACCCAATGCCCAAAATTCCAATCCCAGCGAAACTCGCGCATCCCAAACTCAACACTAGAATCTTTGCTCTCCGACAATCACACCTACAACCTTCTCATATCATTCGTAAAAGCCATGAGCCTGTACTCCAAAATGTAATCTATACAGTTCCCACGTCTCTAATAGCCATTAAGCTGTACATGATGTGCCCCTCCCCCCGCACACACACAGAAAAAGCAGTTATTTTAATTATTTTGTTTTGGTCATCATAGCCCTGAATTATATCTCTTGAGTAATGGTTGTTTGGGAAACTGGTGGGAGGGATGTTATGGAAATCTGGCGAAGGTATGGAAGAATATGCTGCCTGACTTGGCATAAGGGCTTACGTAGTATTTCTGTTTACAGGTGTCGAAAAAATTCGACTTCGACATCAATTATTTATTAGATCAGTTAATATCTCGAAAAGGACAGAACTGGAAAATTCGACTTCGACTGATAGCAGTAGTGTTTCGCTATTGTTAATAGCCGAAAAGATAAAGTAGATAAGGTAAAAAAGGTTCAGTCTGTTTTGTAATTTCTCGTACCGGACAGCCTGAGATACTTCAACAAAGCCAATCGCTTGAGCCTGTTAACCGAAAACTAACATTAAACCAATGAGTCATGATCTTGTTTATACTAGTCTCTACGGTACCTGGTAGCCAGTAGGAGACCTTAGTCTCATTTCTGTTCAGATCTTCATATGGTTCAAGTGTGAGTTTTTCTTGCGTTCTCGTACGTCGTGTAATTTACTGTGAAAGTGAATTTGCGCTCGTGTTTGTGTTGACGCCGGTCCAAGCAGAATTGTGAAGATTCACAGGTCAGATAACCGTTCATAGATTTTGCTACTGATTTTAACAAAGTTGATCTCGCTCTTTCTTTCTCTCTGTTTCTCTCTCGCTAGCGCTCGCCGCGCACTGGCCCCGAGTGGCAATACATTGACAGGTTCTGTAATAAGTTGTGCAAATGCTAACTATAACGAACCCTGCAATATATTCACCGACTCCTGTCGGCCAACAACAACCTGTAATAAGTGAACATTACTAGTGGTGCACTTGAGATGTTCGAGCAATCCTTGACATTGAGTCCACCTCTGTAAGTTCCCGTCTCCCATTACTAATGGTGCATTTGGTGTTAAGCAGTCCTTCACACTGAGTCCACCTGTAAGTTGTGGTGTTTGTGGTGCGTTTGATGTTCAAGCAGTACTTGACATCGAGTTCACTGGTAAGCTCTCAAGTTGTCTTCCACAATTTTGACTAATACTTAGAGACTCTATAAGCTGCCGCACGAGTCGTCATCTAGACGCCTTGCACACCACCTTGTACTGACTTCATGAACCGCCCCGAGGATCTCCTATGTTGGCGCTTCACCTAACTAATCATACCGTTATCTTGACATCATATGACTGACCGTATATGTGTTTGTGTTTTGTATACTGTTAGATGAAACCACCAATAAGCAAAACCGAAGCCGCCCCAAGAAACCTACTTTACTTTAGGAGCTTATTATTTACAAGTATTTGTACTACAACTTCTATGGTATACTATGGCTTTTCATTCTTATAAAAGAGACTTTCAGTATATAAAAAACATTGCTAGCTCATCACGAGCCTTTCATTGCACCAAGCTGAGCTTTCATAATTAATTGGCTGGAATAATCTATATTCCATACCCTTTCATAAATTTGTATAAATCATAAAAATATAATAATATATGAATTTTTGGGTTGCAATATTACTCTGCTTAAACAAGATTATTTCACAACAGGTAATTCATACAAATAATGACCCAATCTTTTTTCTTACCTTTTCGACGACGCGAGAAATATTTTTTCAACTTTCAATACGCGCCGCTAACGATTATCGATAATCGCTAGTTATTGTACACAATACCTAGTTGATGTTAATAAAAACTTTTTACCATCTAGCTTCTCTAAAACAGTCCGTCAATGTCGATGGTCGCTAGTCATTATCGACATTCCCTGAATTATCGATTTTCACTAACACACTCGCATATACAACTAGCTGACCCGCTTCGCGGCTCATCTAGACCGTGGGCTACAGTGAATTGGCTACGATGAGCTGGCATGGAGATACGTTCTCCGGCTGAGGATATGAAAGAATTGCCTCAACTTTTTTGGGAAGCGGTTTCAAGCTCTGATCAGAGAGTTCAAAACCAAGGAATTCGATTGAGGGCTGAGAGAAGATTGACTTTGAAGCGTTTATGGTTATGTTAAACTCGGAAAAAGTCTGAGGATAAGAGTAAGATGTTCTTTGGATTCCTCAAGGGATGCACTTGCTAACAGAACATCATCTAAATAAGCATAAGCAAAAGGAAACGGTGCAAGGACGTCGTTGATGAACCTTTGAAATGTCTGAGAAGCGTTACAGAGGCCAAGGGGTAAACGAGTATATTCAAACAATCCAAAGGGGGTCTTGATTGCTGATTTTGGGATGTCTTCAGGATTTACAGGAATCTGATGATACGCCTTACCAAGTCGATTTTTGAAAAGAACTTTTTCCCATGCAGGGATAGGGCGAAATCATGAATATGAGGGAGTGGATACGAATCAGAGACTGTGGCCGCGTTTACTCGTCTATAATCACCTGAGCATCGCCAAGAACCATCCGCCTTAGGAGCCATTCTAAGGGGACTGGCCCAAGGGCTGGAAGAGGGGCGACAAATGCCCAATTCAATGAGCGTTTCGAATTCTGCTTTGGCTACTTGCAATTGTGAAGGCGACAGGCGCCGGGGTCGAGATGAGACAGGGGGGCCGGTCGTGTGTATGTAATGTAACACGGAATGTTTGACGGGCGGTAATGACGTAAGGTTGGGCGATTGAACGATGTTCGGAAACTGGGACAATAGTGCATTATACCAAGTGTCAACCGGCGGCAATGCACTGATGCCAGTATACGACGTGTTTTCCCGTACAGTTGGGATGTAAAAGTCGGTGAGAGGGTCGACTAGTTTTCGGGTTTTTTATGTCGGGTATAAGGCCAAAATGGTTGAAAAACTCAGCGCCTAAAATTGGATGGGGTACGTCGGCGATGATGAATTTCCAACGAAAAGGGCGACGAAGCCCCAAATTTAAGGTGATGAGTCGATCGCCATAAACAGAGATTGGAGTGCCATTCGCGGCATACAAACAATGATCGAGCTGCGTTAATGTACTTGAGTTATTTGACGGAGGTATAAGTGAGGCGAATGCACCAGTGTCAATTAAGAATAATTTGTTTAAGCTACGTTCATGTGCGAATCGGCAGCACAATTCGGTTGCCGGGGTGGCCGCCCTCACTACGGCAATTTCTTGTTTCCCGTCCACGTGGATGGGGCGCCACTGTCCGTGGCTTTACACTTCATGGCCTTTGCCCCAAAAGTATAATGATAATAGCATAAGTTTATGCCTTCCGGTACGACACCGCGAGAAGGCGAACGATTGCGCGTATTTCCGAAATTTGGATTCGTAGGCGACCGAGAGCGATGATTCAGTCGGGGTTCGCGTTTATCGTCTAACTTCTTACCGATATCGGTTATAGCCGATAGTAGTTGGTCCATTTTTTCAAGGAGGAGCTGGTCTGTCGGTTTACGGTTCACTGCGCTGATGGTCGGGAATGGGTGGTCGGGCATGATCGGAAACGGTGAGCAGGAGACTGGAGCAGCGAAATTTTAGGAAGCACTATACATCTTCATACTGTTATAGAAGTCGATGTGTCGGTCGGCTGTTTGTGCCAATTGCTCGAGTGGTTCGTTGATGACCGAAAGTGCGAGCCCGATCTGCGGGGGTAGACGCTGCATGAACAAGGTCCGCAAAAAATCATCTTTCACACTGCCATTGGCTAATTTGCGCATTTCCCGCAGCATTTGTGAAGGACGTCTGTCGTCCAAACTCACCCCTTGAAGCAGCACCTGTGCATTTTTTTCTTCCGAGTCAGAATATTCCTGAAAAACTCAAGTTTTCAAAGCCGTGTATTGGTTTTCCGCCGGTGGATTGCCGAAGAAGTCCTTGAAGTCTGTTTGAATTGATGGATCTAGCCTGGCTTGAACCCGCATATACCGAGTGTTCAGGTTCGTTGGGATTTTCCCAAAAACGTAGGATGCATTTTTTTTATTTGTATTCGCCTTTTCGCCCGTTCGTGATGAATGAAATGGTTTTTTTGTTCGGTGGTTCTCGGTCCTTTTTTCGACCGAGGGTCTTGTTGTTGCGGTGTGGGGTGGCATTCTTGAGCAATCGCTAGAGAAGGCTAGTTGTAGCAAAACATGTTGTAATTTGAGCGCTGAGTAAAAAATTTATTAAAGTGTTTCTGCTCACATTGTTTTTGTGTATTATTATTTTTTTTACAGTTCGTGCTCTGTTAGAAACAAACATTGGTCCTCCGGGCCGGATTTAATTTTCGGTTTAATTTTTTTGAATTAATTTTTCGAAACCATAATTATAATTCGTTTTTTTTGTGGTGATACAAAAATGTCCGAAACCGGTGATGGTGAAACTGGTGCCAGTGGTGGTGTTTCTGTTGATGAATCTGGTAATTCTGCGTCTGATGACAAGTCTCCTATCTCATCATTCATTGCGCAGTGTCGTTTAGCGAATGCGGATCTCCAGCTGTCAGCGGAGTTAATTGAAGATGCAGTGGTTAAGGAGGATGTTGATGCATTGCAGATGGAATTGGCGGATCTTGACAACATCAATCAAAGGTATAGTGACGCGTTTGTAAAAGTTTTGGAATTTTGCTCGCAAGGTGAATTTATGGACACGAAGGTCCATGAAGACAATCGTCGTAAATTTTCAGTGTTGTTTAAGGCTACAAAAAATAAAGCTACTAAAGCTCTTCCTAAAAACGAAAACCGATACTTTTAAAGAAGTTACTGGTGAAACTGTGTTAAAATTGCCCAAAGTCGAAATCCTTCCTTTCGCGGGTGAAAAAGAAGAGTGGAATTTGTTTAAAGGAACTTTCATTACCTATATCCACGAACATAAAAAACTATTAGATATTGAAAAATTTCGTTTTCTGAAAAGTAAACTGAAAGGTGTTCAGTTAACGTTAATTGATGCAATTCCTCTCGAAGGAAAGTTTTATGAAAACGCGTGGAAAATAATCGAAACACATTATGATGATCCGTTGAAACGTATTTCGCGACATCTCGATGCTATGATCAGTGCTACGCTAGTGAAAAAGGTTAGTCTTCGTACTCTAGTCACTCAATTTAGAGCTCACATAACTGCGCTGCAAGGTACTTTTCAAGAGTGATCTGAGATTGACGTTTTGAGCCAGTTTGGTATTCACGCCTTTCTCCAACGTGCTGACAAGGGAGCCAGGCTTGATTGGGAGCGTGAAATGGAACGCCGGAAGAAGTTCGCGACATTCGATGAATTCATTGAATATATGGATGGTCGATGCAACGCTTACGAGCGAGCTGTTGGTGAAGCAGAAAAGGCTGGTCCTTTTACGTCAAAATCCAGTGCTGCTACTACATCAACGGGCAATGTGTTGGCTGCGACAGATGGGAAGAATAAATAAGCAGTCCAGATGTTACTATTGTTCCAAAGCAGGTCATGGTATCCTGCGCTGCGAGGAGTTTGCCAAGCTGTCTCCAGAAAATCGACTGTCATTTGTCAATAAGAGGCGTCTTTGCAGACGCTGTCTGAAGGGCAAATGCTTTGGTTCGTGCAAGATCACTTGTTCGACTTGTCAACGTTTTCATAATTCTCTGATCCATGTTGAAAAGTTGTTGAATATGAAGTCTGCATTGCAAAGTGCGGCTCAAACATCGTCGTCATCTGGTGAGTATCTTATGCAATCCAATTTTATTTGTGACTCAGATAAGATTTCTGAATCCCTGGAATCTAGTATTGAAGTAGATTCTAGTAAAAATTTCTGTTCAGACGAATTTAATAGGATTATTGTTGGCTGGGTTGGCATTTCAGCTAGCGAAAGTGTTTATACTTTATTGGCCACAGCCATTGTCGAAATTATAAGTGCAAATCCACATCCTTTTGCTCGAGCTTTGATCGATCCCGGCAGTCAATTTCATTTTATAACTAGGAAATTAGCCGCAAAATTAAATCTAAAAATTATTTCTGTTTCCTACCAGATTAATGGTATTGGGAATTCGTTTATATTTATTGATAAGGCAGTGAATGTGAAATTTAAATCTCGAATTTCTAATTTTTCTTTCACTTTGCAGTGTTTAATAGTAGATAAAATTGTTGATGAGGTTCCAAATAGTTTTTTTTCTATTGATAACTGGGAATTTCCGAAATACCTAACCTTAGCAGATCCACAATTTAATATTCCGTGTGGTGTGGATTTATTGTTTGGGGGAGGTATTTTCTGGAAATTATTAAAACCTCATATTCATAAGATTGATGATACTGTTCCTCGCATGTATTCTAGTCATTTAGGGTGGCTGGTAGCAGGCGATATAAATTTGGAATTCGATTGTGAATTAAAAAATAATTTGTCTTACTCGATCATCAATAATTTTGAAGAATCTGTTCAGCTTACTAAAGTTATAGAACGTTTGTGGTTAGTGGATGAGGTAATTGACAAGAAAAACTGGTCCTTTGAGGAAATTGAATGTGAACGCATATACCTAGAAACTACGAAAAGACTCAGTAATGGAGTTTTTAGTGTATGCCTTCCTTTCAAATTACCCAAAGAAAAATTAGGAATGTCCAAGTCTCTAGCCCTAAAACGCTTCTATGCTTTAGAAAGAAGATTTCAAAAAGACCCTGAATTGAAAAACAGTTACGTACATAATATTCAGGATTACATTAATCAAGGTCATCTACGTGAAGTTGATGAAAGTACAGAGATAGCTGAGGCTGTATATTACCTTCCTCATCATCCGATAATTAAAAAATCTTCAACATCTACAAAAATTCGTTCTGTTTTTGATGCATCTATGCCTTCATATTCGGGATTGTCGTTAAATCAATGTTTAATGGTAGGTCCGACTGTACAATCTGATCTTATCAGTATTTTAATCCGATCTAGAATTTATATGTATGTGTTTTCGGCTGATATTATTCAGATGTACAGACAAATCCAAATAGACGAAAAAGAAAGATCTTTACTGCGTATTTTTTGGAGAAATGACGCATCTGAACCTTTAAAAATTTATGAGCATACAACTGTTCCCTTTGGATTGGCATGTGCACCATATTTAGCTACTAGATGTTTGAAAAAACTAGCTGATGAGGAAGGTGATAGATATCCTGTTGCTAAACCCGTTTTGTTGAGAGATTTCTATATTGATGATGTTATTACTGGATCAAATTCAATTCAATCTGGTTTAGAAATTCGAGATCAAATTATTCACATTTTAGCTAGTGCAGGATTTTTATTGAGCAAATGGTGCTCAAACAATACAGAATTATTATCTGGAATTCCTGCTGAAAAAATGGAACAAACTTTTCCATTATATATTGGCGACGAATTTGTGGTGAAAACTTTAGGAATAATTTGGTAATTTGGTATCCAAATGAAGACGTGTACAAAATTTGGGTTCATTTGGACAATAATGAGATTTTCACCAAAAGGAAAATTTTGTCAATTGTTGCGTCTATTTTCGATCCACTTGGTTTTCTTGGCCCAGTTCTAGTGGTGGCTAAGTTAATAATTCAATCTTTATGGTTGAAAATTGATAAATCCAATAAAGCCTTAAATTGGGATGAAGAAATTTCTGAGGAAGTTAAACAGACCTGGCTCGAGTTCTCGAATAAATTATCTCATTTGACGGAAATTACCATTCCTAGACATATTTTTGGCTCCTCATCATCATCCAGAATCGAACTCCATGGTTTTTCGGATGCATCTGAAAAGGCTTATGGAGCTGTGATTTATATCAGATCATTTGATGATGCTGGTGTTACAATTAAATTATTGTGTTCAAGAACAAGAGTTTCCCCTCTGAAAAAATCCTCAATTCCAAGATTAGAATTGTGCGCAGCAAAGTTGTTAGCAGAATTATTCGATTCTGTTAAAACAGCCTTTGGAGAGTTGATAAATTTTGATAGTTATCGGTTATGGACCGATAGCGAAATTGTGCTTTACTGGATTTATTCGCATTATGCTCGTTGGCAGCCATTTGTTGCCAATAGAGTGAAAAAAATTCAAGATATGACCGCTACTAGCGTATGGGATTACGTAGCATCAAAAGAAAATCCTGCGGACATTTTATCTAGAGGTTTGCAACCATCTAAATTGAAGGAGTGTAAAATCTGGTGGAATGGTCCAGGATGGTTGCAGACAAATACAAAATTTGATGACAACAAGAGCTTCAAGCCGTCAAAAATTCAACCAATAGAAGTGAGACAATGTAGAAATATATTAGCTTGTTCTGTTATCAAAAAGAGTACATGGTTTGACAGATTTTCGTCATATATGAAATTAATTAGGATTACTGCCTGGGTTCTAAGATTTATTTGGAATTCTCACTGGTTTGGACCACATCTTAGTGGACCTTTACTCGTGTTAGAATTAAACCAAGCCTTATTTGTGTTGATTAAAGTTATTCAATCCGAATACTTTAAAGAAGAATTGAAAAAACTCGAGCAAAATGAATGTGTTTCCAACAATAGCAAATTAATTTCGTTGTCTCCATTTTTAGACGCTGCTAATATTATACGAGTAGGAGGTAGATTGAAATATTCTGATTTAACTTATGATCAACGTTTCCCAATAATTTTGCCTACAAATCATGCTTTTACTAAGTTATTAACAAAATTTGAACATGAACGTTATTTTCATGCTGGACCACAACTAATGAAATCAATTTTAAGGCGCCGATTTTGGATTTTGAAGCAAGGTAATGTGATTCAAAATATCATTTTGAACTGCTTGCCTTGTATTAAACAAAAGGCTGATACAAAATTCCAACTGATGGCTGCCTTACCAAAAACCCGAGTGGTACCAGGAAGGGCGTTTCAGACAACCGGAGTCGATTATGCTGGACCAATAAATTTATTGAGATTCAGGGGTGACAGAGCAAAAACTGTTATTCAAGCTTATATTGCAGTATTTGTGTGTTTTAGCACCAAGGCTATACATTTGGAGCTTGTGTCTGCTCTAACTTCTGAGGCTTTCCTTGCTGCATTGAGTCGTTTTATTGGCAGACGAGGAATTCCGAACGAGGTTTGGTCCGACAACGGTACTAATTTTGTCGGTGCTAAAAATAAATTGATTGAATTATCTAAATTTTTGGATGAAAAATCTTCTGTAATTCATGGGTTTTTAAGTGAACAAGGTTGTAATTGGAATTTTATTCCGCCTCACTCGCCTTCATTTGGAGGTCTGTGGGAAGCGGGAATAAAATCTATTAAAAAACATCTGAAAACAACTCTGGGCGACACCTTGTTCACTTATGAACAATATGAAACTTTTTTGATTCAGATTGAAGCTTGTGTGAATTCGCGACCTCTCATCTCAGAATCTAGTGACCCTGGAGAAGCCAGAGCTTTAACCCCTGGTCATTTTTTAATAGGAGGCCCGATCACAAGTCTGCCAAACCCTGATCTCACTCAAGTTCCAGCAAATCGGTTAAAATATTGGGAATTAGTCACGCAGCGAACGCAAAATTTTTGGAAGCGATGGAGTGCAGAATATTTAAATACACTCCAACAGAGAACCAAATGGAGAATAAAAAAAATGAAGTTTCGATTAACGACATCGTAATTGTTAAAGAAGACAATATGCCCTCTACTCGGTGGCCCTTAGGTCTGATTACTGAAACTCATCCAGGACCTGATGGACTTGTCAGAGTAGTTACAGTCCGGATGAGAGTTGATAATACGTCAAAGCAGCAGTCTATAAAAATGAATGAATTTCGGAGACCATTGACAAAATTGATATTTTTGCCTTCTGTTTCGTCTGATGAAAATAATTAAAAAATTTTTTGCCATTCTGGTTGTTTGTCTGTTTTCAGATAATGCTGTTTCCAAATGATGCACAACAACTTGTTTGCACACTCAAACATATAAAAGGAAGCTGGTACCAGTAATTTTTATTTTTATTCTGAGAGCACTCTCAGAATGTTGAATTTATATTACTCCAGTCAATTTATTCTGAAGATCTTGTCTTATTTATTATATGATATATCTCGAACGGGATATTTTATTTTCTGTGATTCGGAGTTAATTTAATTTACATTATTCGGCAGGTAGGCATTAGCCTGATCTATTAGTGCTGATAGATTTAACTGGTTTGAGTTGTGCAGAATAGCATTTTTAGTTCCGAGGGTGAATAAAAATGTAAAAAATGTAAAGTCCTGCCACGAATAGAAGAAATAATTTGTGATTGCATAAGTTACAGGTTCTATTTTTATGGACGGATTCTCCTCTATTCTCATTTGAAATGATAATTACCAAGTTTGGATCATTTCAAATGGGGGGAGGATGTTCAGGTTCGTTGGGATTTTCCCAAAAACGTAGGATGCATTTTTTTTATTTGTATTCGCCTTTTCGCCCGTTCGTGATGAATGAAATGGTTTTTTTTGTTCGGTGGTTCTCGGTCCTTTTTTCGACCGAGGGTCTTGTTGTTGCGGTGTGGGGTGGCATTCTTGAGCAATCGCTAGAGAAGGCTAGTTGTAGCAAAACATGTTGTAATTTGAGCGCTGAGTAAAAAATTTATTAAAGTGTTTCTGCTCACATTGTTTTTGTGTATTATTATTTTTTTTACAGTTCGTGCTCTGTTAGAAACAAACACCGAGTTTGTTCATCCAGGATCCCATTTAGTGTGAACTGTGCCTCTAATTGCCGAAACCAACTTGCTGGGTCCTTTTTCGAAAAGGGCCCACACTGTAGAAACGGTTGCGGTGTCATGCTGCTAATGTTAGTAATCGCGGTACCGGCACTGTTATTGAACGAATTCGCGATCGCGTTGCAGTTATTATATTCGATATTTTCGATCACGTCGAGGTCGCCACTTTGCGGGGGGCTGTCGGCATAGTCCCCACGTCTAGTGGATACCATTAAAAAGTCCGAAAGAAATGAAAAAAGAAGTCGGAGCGATGAAAACGTTTTCTGTATTTTCGAATCGGCGGTATACGGTAAACTGGCTTCGGGATCGCGCAACATCGAGAGAGCGAACCGGCGAAGCTAACAATGTCTTTTCGTTTTGTGTTTTTTTTTTACTTTTTTTTTTGCTTGTATTGGATGGACGGAATCGAGTTGTATGAGGAGAACAAGGGTGGTTTTTTACTGCCAGAGGAATGAGGTCGCTGGAATGACGGTATTTTCTGTACAGGTCGGGTAGTTCACTGGAAGAAGGCAGATCAGCGGTGACGAGCCAGCAAGCACCGCAAATGTAATAAGACAGTGAAGACAATATACACGTGTGTCTTATCAGTAAGAGTTTTTTGCTCGAAGAAAGAAAGTGGAGGGGAAGTTTCATTACATAGAGAGATTTTGTCCTTGAATGCCTCATTTTTGATTTAATTTCACTGAGCCAATTGATCAAAGCTGTAAGTTACGTCCATTTGTCGATGATGTATGGCGCCAAGAGTTGGGGGAAAACAGAAGTGTTCAGTGTCTGGAAAACCAGTAAATAGGATGTGAGTTTTCATAGCATTCTGAATGAGCCGCGTCGGCCTTTTTCTTTTAGAAAAACGAACAAAACGGTGTCGAATACATTCCCGTGACGACCGGATTCGGCTCTTAGTTATCGTTGATTTCGCATGGAGGAGGGGGTGCAATGGTTTTCGACGCTTTAAATGATGAATCTACAGGGATCATTCCCTCTTCCTCGTCCGTTTAACTGATATAAATCAGGCCGGTCTTGTAGATACGTCTTTTTCGCTCGGCGGGCTCGTTCCGCTCATTCGCCGCGTCTCTCTCAGCCATTTCGGGTAATCTGTACTCTTGTACTTTCACCTTTTTACCATTTCACCGAAGTTCGGATTATTTATCACAATAAGGCATCTCTTATACGCTACTCTCGGCTTGTAACTTTGACTTTTTCCACTTTGGCGAAGCGTGTGTATGTGTACCGTGTACACGCTGGCTTTGATTTATGTCCCCGCTACGCCCCTCGCCGTCGCCGTTCGCGTTTTAAGAAGACAAATAAAATTGAGGAGCGAAACAGAAAAGCGTATAACGTTCGTTATTTTTTCGATAACCTTTACGTTACGCGTGTAGAGAATTTTTTTCTTCTTCTTCTTTCTCCGGTCGCGTCTACGGTGCCCCGGATTCCGGGTTGGGATGGTACACCGTGGACGAATTTTCATTGTGTTTCCTTTTTCCGACTTGTCCGTCCGCCTGAACCGAAACGAAAGTTTCGTGCTGGGGGCAGGCAGCAGGAAATTTAATATCGAGTTGTAAAGAATGCGGTCGTTTTGTGACGTAAATGCACGCTCGTGATGAGAGTCGAGAACAAGGTGTTGTCCGCGCGGTTATTTAATTGAAAATTTGCTTCGTTATTGCCCGACTCGCGAATAAGAGTTCTCGCCGAAGTGCGCACCGCTGAAAGAGTGAACCGTGCCTTCGGAATAATGGAACTCAGTCTGAGAGTTGGTGGACTTCAGCGAAACGGAAGATTCGGTAACTAATTATAAAAGCAGGTGAATGGACTGAGGCGGGTGCGAAAGCGTTATTTGTATACTTATATTACTTTTTAAGAAATGAAACTATACGATTTACTGCCCCGCTCTGCATTTGAGTTCGGGAGAACTGACGTATTTGTTCCGGCAAATGCAGAAACACATCGAGGAGGGTTTGTTTTCAATATATACCCAAAGGGGCGGCCATTCCGGTACGTCGCCGGTGGCTTCGTGTATTACACGAATATTTTCACAATAATTACATGAAATGACATTTATTGTTCCATAGAGGTCTTCTGTTTTGCCGTTTCATTTTCCGTTGTCTCTTGAATTTCTCATTTGCGGAATAAAATGTGTTTTGTGATGTCGAACTAAGTTCTTTTTTGTGAGGGGGGGGGGGACATAGGCAACTTGCAGGAGAATGTGAGAATGATATAACCACCTTACTTTCCCTGGCAATACCACGCCTAAGAGGTCTCCTGTGAGCTAGTCGGGATACTTCCTCAGGCTTTCTGAGCTTTTCTTGAACCATGTTACGCATTCTGGTGGAATAATTCCTTGATTATTTGCCACATGTTGGCCATAAGTATCACAATCGTTGCTAGACAACCTGTTTGCAGTGGCTGTCTCATGGTTCGCCACGCTCTTCAGAATTCCAAGAGCTTCTCAAATACGTGGATCTCTGTCGAGTTCTGGTCATTTACTGACCTTCTCATTATATCCATCGAAGTTCTCCCAAATTGAAAAGTCACAGTAACATTTCCCTCAACATTAGTTTCCAGTTCTACATTTTGAATTTCCTCTTCTTCCGCTATGGGATCCAAATCAGCAATATCTCGTTCAACATCTGCATCTGACTGATTATCATGATGTGAAACAAACAAAGATATTTATTGCAAATTGTAGGTACTATCAGCTCCCACCCAATGGATAACTGTAGCTCGGCAATTCGGAGAAAAATGGAATTTCCCTCATTGTGTCGGTAGCGTAGATGGGAAGCATATCAGTATCCAAGCGCCAATGAATAGTAGCAGTGACTTTTATCATTATAAAAGTGATTTTAGCATCGTTCTACTTGCTGTGGTCGATGCAAATTATAACTTCATCATGGTGTTCATTCTCTGGAAAAGTCAGGGAATTTTGGAATTTTCAGCATTTTTCACCTAAAAGCCAGGGAATTTTGTAAAAAAATCGACTGCGAAATTCGGTAGTATTTCAAGCAGATGTTACCCTTTTTGTTTTTCTTGTTTACAAAAATGTTTCCTTCGCTTCGCTTAGGTGATTTTCTTATCTTTTTCCTGTCACAGGGGAAGGATGTGGGTAATACAACCTCCCCTCCACTATCGCAATAGTACAGAGTATGTCGGTGTGATGAAATCGTTTTCATAGTATTCATTTCGTGTCTACATCTTTCTATTAAGGCGGCTATACACTCGTATTTCGTATGTCGTGACTTCATGAACTGTTTCACGAAAAATAAACGCGAACCAATCCATACACTTCTCCCGATATCACCTGTTTCGTGTTTCGTGTTTTCATCCCATCCTGTTCGCGAGAATCTGAAAATCGGCGCAGAAAGACGCGAAAATGAAAAAATATTCTGTCCAGTTCTTCTCCCCAGTGTAAAAATTTTTTTGAGAAAGTCGTAATGAAATGAAAATTTGAAAACCAATGAATTCATTTTCTGGAACATCGTGCCATCGGGTTTTTCTTCGGCTTCCTTCTCCTTCGCAAATGTAGATAAGGGTGAATGAAAGGGATTTCCAAGATTCTGGGGGAAGAGTAACCAATACACAAAATTTGAAAAAAAATCTCAAGACCGCATAATGATTACTATCGCGTTACGAAAGAGTCCATTGTTTTCAAATATAAGACCTTACTTGGGAGCTTCGCGGCCCAACCCCCGCCGTCGGTCGTTTCGCTCGTGGCGGCTTGCAGTATCCTCCATAATCTAGTGCCCTAGGCACGTACCTATGTTGCCTATATGTAAATACGGCCCTGAACGTCATAGTAACATATTAAGTGTATCTTACACTACAAAAAAAAATTTCCATGGAAATTATACGAAAACAACACGGCGCTACACCATCCAGGAACTCTCTCCTCCACCAAGGACCCCCCTGGGGTGGGCTAGCCTCTGCCAATCCCCACCACAGCTGTCCTCCTCCATCACAGTCACTTTCTCCCACCATGCTCCTTCTCACTCACCGCGACGTCCTTCCTCACGTGGCCGTCCTCCCTCTCCAGGAGCTCCCACCTGCACCGAGAAGCCCACTCGGGGTTGGGTACCTCTGGTGAAACGTGAGATTAAGGTACAAGGGAGGCCACCAGGAATTTATCCCCACGGAGAGGAATGAGGAGGTGGCTTTTACTGTTTGGTGTATAGAGAGCCCTCTTCCACCACAACTCCTCCTCGTCCTTCACCGTGACCTTCCTCCCCCAAGCTCCCTCCTCCATCATGAACCCCCTCCCAAGGGTAGGCAACCCGAAGTGGGTTCTTTCTCTCGGAGGCGGTGGTGGTGGCGGTGGCGGATTTTACTAGCTCTCTCCTCCATCGTGAACCCCCTCCCAAGGGTAGGCTACCCTTGGAGAAATGAGCAATTTAGGGGCAGGGTAGGCCACCCGCAGTAAGTTTTTTTTTCTCTTGGAGGCGGTGGCGCCGGCGGCGAATTTTAATTTTTTAGTATGCAGAGAGATATATCTGAGCCTACTATTGTAGTAGTGGTGTAAGTCAGTTTTGATTTTTCCAGTTTTAGCCAACGGATCGTATTTGTAACTGCTAGAATATTCGTTTTGATGATGAAGTAAGTCAGGTACTCCTATCCTTCGCCAGATAGCAGCACCAGCATTCTCAGGGCTCAAACAGAACAATAACAGTACGAGTACAACGGCGAAAAATCAAAACTGACTTACACCACTTCCGTTCTCAGTGCCTCATCTATCGATACCCTCAAATTGAAGTCTCTTCCGCCTCCCCTGGTGCCATAATTTTCCAGATTGTAACCACCTTTTTACTTTCATATCATTTGTCGTTTGATATATGCTGCAGCTTTTTCACCTAGGTTCCATAATTAATTTTAGTTATGTAGACGGAAATGCACTGGCGGTTGGCCAGTGGCATGAACGTCAGCAAAATACTGATAGGGAACACCCCCAGTAAGTATTCCAAGGTCCTATTAGAGCTTGACAGGAAACATACCAGGCTCATGGTCGGACTACTAACCGGTCATGGGGCCACAAAACACATGTCGACGCTTTGGTTTGCAAACCTCGTAAGTCCACAATCGTGAATTGTGCAGGAAACGAAAAAAACATTTTAAAAATTCATACTGAGCGCTAACAGCTTGTAATTCATACGAGCGGCTTGCCGAGAGATAGCATCACCTGGTGGAGGTATTGGGCAAGGAATACAATGAACTGGTAGAGCAAAACAACAATTTTAACCGACTTACGCGAGTTTCATTCTACCTGCATTCGACTTACGTGGTTTACTAAGTAATTTCACAGACTTACGAGTATTGCAATTTTTACAAGTACTCGACATACGTGGTTTTCTCACCCATTGAAGGGAGTTACGAGTTTTGCAATGTTATTGTTACGGGACATACGATATTTTCCTTTTTATTTTAAGGACTTACGAGTATTTCATTTTCAATGTTGTTCTACTTACGTGATTTGTTAAGGGGTTTCACAGGGAGTTACAAGTTTTTCCCATTAGAAAACAAATTAACCTGCTTTAATTTTGCGATTTCCTCGAAAAATAACATTGAAATGATTACAATGAATTAAAAACTGATTATATAATGTAATTATCCCTCATTCTGTCCAAAAGTATAAAACGTAACACAGAGATTCACGGGAAGTAGGTATAAACTTAATAATACTTATAATATTCATTAATTCGGTAAATAGAAAAAGAAAAACAAGAGTAAGTATAATATAAAATCAGGAACTGTAGAAAAAACTTGAAAAAATACCACCCTACAGACGTCACCTGTTCTGTGATATTTTACCGCACTGAATGACAGGTAAAAATATAGCAGAACACATGACGTCAAAACAGACTACTCATGTAACCCTGTAAACAGAAACCTGGCCAAGGCATTTTCATGCATAAACCTCAAATCTCATTTTTTCTCAAAATTTACTGAATTAAGCCCAATACATACTTTCAAACATGGTAACAAAGATGAAACAAAAATTGAATACAAATTATCAAAATGACAATTTGTGTTCAAATTTGTTCAAATTGTGATCCATTTTTATTATCATTGTTGAAAGCGTGAACCAGGCTTCCACTCCTATATTGTTAAAAAAAAAAGTGCTCTTACCGGTTGCACCGATAATGAACGAAAATACGGTCAACAAAATCTTATCACTGTATTACTTAAAAATACTCGTAAGTCGCATTACAGCTGATTTGATTGAGAATGAAAACCGTGTATGTCGGACTTACATGGATTTCAAAGTGAAATATTTTTCTGCCCGACTTACGTGATTTTTTCTTTGTCCGTTCGGAGCGCTAGACTACTTCTCCGACTTACGACGTTTACAATATCAGATTCCTCGATTTTTTTACATCTACAAACCACTTACAAGTGAATTCTAGAAAAACCTGGACTTACGAGGTTTGCAAACCAAAGCGTCGATGTGGTATAAAATAGGAGTGGTAAGAAGCGGCTCCTGTAGGTACTGTGGAGAAGAGGAAGAAACCTCGATCCATATTATATATCGGTGCCCAGCAATAGCCGGGACAAGACGCGAAGCATTGGGGCTAGAATATCCAGCACCCAGTGAAGTCAAAGGGATAGAGCTAAGTAAAATTCTCACTTTGGCTATAAAAGTGAGGCTACTGAGCTGATCCTTAACAGCAACTTGAGGAATAGTGCAATGGACTGCAAAGTCTGGAGTGCTCGGCGCATATAGCGCCACCTCACACACAAATGTAATGTAATGTAAGTTGAGTTATCCCCCCCCCTAAACCACTCAGGCTCCACGAGGAAGGGGCTAATTCCGGTTACTCTAGTTTTCCTCAGGTTCCAAATTCTTTACGAGATTCTAAAGTCAATTTTTTGGACAGGATAGCCAACCAAGTTCTGAGTCGCTGATTTCAAATATCGCCTCAGATTTTTATCTGACCCCTTTCACAGTACTGTCGTGATACGAATTCAGCTGCTCCGGCGAAAAATTGCCGAAGTGTCGAAATAGAGGTGGTCTTATGTTGCTGATTTCGAATATCGCTTGACCAGATTTAAGCTCCTGTGCTTTTTCAGTTGAGAAATTTTTACGGCGTTATTTTCTATTAGCAACACTTTGAATAAATAAAACTCCATTTTTACCCTATTCGGTGGCTTTAACTAGAAAGGGTGAATTCCGAGTCAACCATTGCTTGTGCTACGGTCTTGCTACTTCATTGGTCGCACCAGGAGGGACAAAATCGAAAAATTACCCCTAAAATCGAATGCTACTGTGACCTCGAAAACCTATAAACCAATTTTCGAATTTCATTCTTTCACCTCCCCCCCCCCTCTTCATTGTCGGCAGTAAGTCACCTGGAAAAAATCTATGAAGTCGTTAATTGACATCGCCCCTCGCTGCACCCCATTAAGCGCGTTTTCATTTCCATCAATAAATTTTTACACCGCCTCTGCCCCCGCTTCATAAGCACACGGTAGTAAAAAAAATTGTGGAGTGATTGACGATATTCGCTCCCGACGATGTCCGAAAAAATTTGCCCCCTCCCCCTCCCTTTGCATGTGTAATTTGTATTTGAAGGGTCTGGAAAACTTTAAAAATTGGCCTGGAAAACCTGGAAAAGTCATGGAAAATCATTTCCGATTAAGAATGGACACCCTGTTCATTTTCATAGATATCGAGTGCCAGGGATATGTTTCAAATCAAGGTGTATTTAAAAGTACTTCATTTCATCCGAAATTAAATTCCAATAACATAAGCGGAAGTAAGGGGGCAAGGGGGGATAACAAAAAATGATCCCCCCAGATGAAATTCGTATGTTTAAAAATAATATAATTTAACGTTTTACTTGCGTTCTTTTCTTTTTTTCGGTCGCACAGTGTCTTACATGGAACTTAAGGCTTAAGCCCCCCTTAAACAAGTGGCCTATATCCGCTTATGTCCAATAAACTACGGTTGCCTGCAGGCTCTCCCTTACCGGGAAGTAGACCCATGCCATACGTTTTTGTTGCTGAGGCATTCCCCCTAACAAAACACATCATGAAGAGGTACAGTAAAGAGAGGACATTCATTTTCGGTCTTAGTCACGCTAGACGGATCGTGGAAAATGTCTTTGGCATTTCATCTGCTGTATTTCGTGTCTCGCGAAAACCACTGCTTTTGGAGTCAGAAAAAGCTACAATTGAAGTCACCAGTATTGCCTACCTACACAACTTCCTCCACAGAAATTCAGATTCACAGAATTTATACACGCCTCCAGGAACATTTGATCACGAAGATGGAGAAGGAAATATTGTACCTGAAAGTTAGCGCTAAGATAGTAGACCGAGTCCGACCTTTTTGTCGCTCAGAACAGTACCCCGAAAGTCAGCCGAGGAAGCTCAAGATATTCGTAAAGAATTTGCTTCTTATCTCTCTGAAGACAGGGTATAGACAATTCAATTCTATAAAGCAGATTAATGCAGCTTACCACTTCTTCATCCATTGAACTATATGTATCACGTGGCTCATCCCAATCTGATAAAAATGCACATTTAAAAAAAAAAATTTGTTTGTTACGAAAAGTTGGAAAATGGACTGGAAAAATCTGGAACAGTCAGGGAATTTTATCCTCGGAAAACAGTGGACACCCTGTTAAAAAGTATTCTTATGCTGTTATCGTCCCTCTCCAAGTCAATCCAGTGGCGCCTGAGGAACCATATTCAGTATTTTCCTAATTTGTCCCTTGAACTTGTAGACGATATAAGTAAGTTCTCGTTTGATTCTATGGTGTCCCTCATCATTGCTTTGAACGACCTCAAAGACTTGAAAGTTCTGTGAGACTGAGGAGAAATGCTGCGAAGTACCGCATCCCATTCTGGCACCTCGTCGCTCGCTACTCTTCATACTAAATTCCAAAAATTGTTAGAACTTAGATTCTGTCTGAGTAATTTACGCGTTTTTATCACTCGGTTCATTTTGCAGGTCCGTGGCGGGCGTGCATTCGTGTCAAGTACACACGTTCTCTCGGAGAAGTTTTTCTCTTCAAACGTCAGCGAGCTGCTTGGAAGAGCGACGACACCAACCGTAAGTATAATGATATTATTCTGTTCGCGGGTAATTTTCAAAGTAATGTGTATACATGTATAGCTGGTAGCGTTGCTACATATACATATAACATATTACATTCGCCGTGTAGCGAGTTAACCTGGCGTGAAAGAAGAACGAACAGCCGGTTACAAACTACTTTAATAATTTAAGAGTACTCAATCAACGTAGTGTCAGACGTAACTCGCGTAAATTCGCAACTTGTTACAGTTTATAAATTTTAGTGTGCCACTACCAATACAGTATTGTAGTAGTGATGGCGATGGCGACGCGGGGTACTGTTTGAATTCCGGCGAAAGCGTACGCCAGTCAGCAACGGCAACGCTGGCGGTCTTGTAAATGCGGATAGCCTACAATTTATAATGTTGACTGGTTGAGTGTTCCTTCGGTAATATCTCTTAACCGAGCTAAACGTTGTAGAGGAATAAAGTGATCTATCACGCTGATCTTGAATTTGCAATCCGCCCACAGTGGCTCGGGAAGAACTGAAGGGTCGAATGTAGCCTAGATTGAGAGAGGGAAAAAGAATGCGAAAAAGGTTAATGATCGATGCGAACCGTTAACTGGGCTGTCGGCATTTAATATGCCGTGTATTTGGATAATTACATTCGAAATTATATTGATAACTGATGAGTTACGCTTCAGACGTATTGGGGGGGGGATACCTATCGGGCCCGGATCCGGAGGCTTCCATTAGTTCAGGGTCAAACCAAACATAAAGAAATCATTAATAAACGACGCGTCTTTGGGGCATTTGAAAAAAATACTAGTTTTTGACTTGCGGAGTTTTTTATCCGGCCCTGAGTTACGCAAACCAATAACAGCAGCATCTTTATTGTTCACGTGTATTACATCTATCCTTGAAACAATTTTATTATTTATTTATTACAGCTCTGAGTTGGGAGGTAAGGCGCCTCCTACTCGGCCTACCGTTGGGCATGAGCCTCCGTCATCCTCCTCCATCTTGACCTGTTTAAAGCGATGCTGGTCCATCGTGGACCGACTGAGGAAATAATTTCGTCGACCCATCCGAGTCGTTGGGCGGCCTTTCCTCGTCTTGTGGTCCCTCGGTATCCAAACCGATGTCTGGTAGCACCACTTATTTAGGTTCCCTCTCGCTGTGTGTCTCGCATACTTCATTTTCATGTGTTTGCTAACGTAAACTACATCTTTCGCACCTGTTGTTTCTTTTATTGCGGCGTTTTTTACTTTGTCAGTTAGTTCTATTCCTAATATTATACTCCTCAAAATTGCCCGATGAGTATTACGAAGTCGTTGTGTTAGTTTTTTGATCAGTGCCCAGGTTTGGGCGCCGTACACGAGCACTGGTATTACGCTGCTTTCCAGGACTGTAACTTTCTGACGGATATTAATTTTACTTTTTAGAATGGTTTTTTGGGCCCAAAAGACTTTTCATGCATTTTTTATTCTTGTCTTTATTTCTTTTTCGGATTCGTTTTCGAATGAAATGATTTGCCCCAACTATTTGTATTCCTGTACCAATACAATTTTATTAATTACACTTATAATATTTGCAAGTATTTACTTACCCGAACACATGGCCAATCGCCCGAAGTCGGACATATGCCTCCCCGATTTTTCTCTCCCCTGTCGTTAACCTCCCTGTACCATAAGGTGCCCACTCTTCCTTCCAATTCGCTCCCTCTTTCCCGCACACGGTGTCCATATCATTGCCATTTCTCATCTATCATCCTTCCCTCGCATGATGTGTCCTGCGTATGTATTTGAATTTGGATTTTTTAAGACTATTATATTAGTCTGTCTTTTGATATATTCGTTTCCTATTTTATCTTTTTTCTTGATTTTCAGAATGCTTCGTTCTATTGCCCTCTGTGTAACCCTTAATCCCTCGACCTATGATTTAGTTAACGCCCCTGTTTGCGCCCCTTAGCACTGTACCGGTAACACCCACATTTCCCATATCTTTATATTTGCCTCTACGCTCATCGTTCCTTTAAAGATTCCTTTCAGAGGCCAGTAGCTATTCCATGTCAACCTCTGCCTTGTTCTCAGCTCTTTTTCCATCCCTTCCTTAAACGAAACCACTTGTCCCATGTATGTGTGCTCCTCCGCTATCTCTATAATATGCGTTTCCTCTATATCCAGCGGCGACTGTGGGTTGTTACTCATATATTTCGTTTTTATTTTGTTCGGTTGTAATTCCCTTTTCCCACACTCTTTGAACAATTCTATCCCCATTGTTTCCAACTCGTCTTTTATTCTTCCTATGAGGATTATATCGTCCACGAATCTTAAATTGTTTAGTCTTGCACCGTGAATCGATAGTCCGTAATTTTCCAAGTCGAGTGATCTGAAGATATCTTCTGCAAGTAAGTGAAGTCAATTGAAAGGGATGTTAAATATCAATCTTTCGATTTACGTTTCCTTCTCGATTTCAGGAAAATGAGGTAATGAAGTGGGTCTAAAAGAAATGACTTCTGGTATGTATGTTGAAGATACAAGAAGCATTCCAGAAGTAAGGTAACAATGGCTATTACAAAATAACTATACAACGTAAACATTTTATTTTACAAAATTTGAAAAGATACAATCTTAAGCTACTTCTCAACATAGTTACCGTTTCGGTTGAGTTATTTATTCCATCGGTTTACTAACTTACAGATGCTTCCCCTGTGGAATTCGCCATCCAACGAATCAAATAAATTTAGAACTCTGCAGCTCGTCGTCGTTTTTAAGACGAGTTCCACCTAGGTATCTGTTTTATTACGGAAGTGAATGAGAATCGGAGGGTACCAAGTCGGGAGAGTGGGCTGGGGACGACTTTAACAATGTAGTAGTGACATGAGAGGTGTACGGTCGTGCGTTGTCTTGCAGAAAGCAAACGCCTCGAGTTAACAGTTCAGGTCTGTGGGCTTTAATTCTTTTACAAAAGCGATTCAGCTGGTCGCAGTATACATTTGAGTTGACCGTTGTACCATATAGGAGAAAACCATTCAAAACTAAAAGAATTCTACGAGCATCCCAGAATACGCATGCCATCATTCTGTTTACAGAACAGGAAACCATCTGCATAATTACTATAATTGAGGGAAGTCCGTTGTCCTAACGTAAAAAGAACGTAGTATCGTCCTTAATTACCAGATTTACAATCCCTATACTAGTTTTAACACAACAAGCTTTGTTACCTTACTTTTTGAACGCCTCTTGTAAATTGGTTTGATTCATTGGATGGTGAATTCTACAGGGAAGGCATATATGTATATATAAGTTAGTAAACCGATAGGATAAATGCTTCAATCGGAAAAGTAGCTATGTTGAGAAGTAGTTTAAGGTTGTATCATCTTTTTAAATGTTGTAATATAGAATTTTTACTATTTTTAGTTATTTCGTAATAGCCCTTGATACATTACTTTTTGAACGTCCCTCATTGTTTAGTTATCACCATAATAAAAATAAGAACCCTACCTCCCCCCCACCCGCCCACACACACACACACACACACACACACTTTGGAAATTACGGTGGGAAATGATTTTTGAATTACCTCAGTGAATTTTATCTTTATGGGAAAATATTTCAAACAAAAATTATAGACCGTAAATTATCAACGAAAACTGTTGTTACTGGTTTGTGAGTTGAATCAATAGTTTCCGAGCAAACGTTGATGGCAGGATCAATAAGTTTTCGAGTATCCGTTGATGAAACATGTGGTATGTTCATGAAGGAAGGGTACACCATCAAATTTGAGCAGGTTTAGAGAACCTTTCTTTTAGTAAATATCAAAAACAACTGGTACTTCAGTTCTCTGTTTTTATTGCATTGATTACGTATGTTTGGTTATTGTATTTATTAACGTATAATTCTTATACTTTTAGATTATGTTATTATCGACTGCTTAGTTACAATATCTCGTAACCCGCACTTTTGTTGAAAATTAGGTTATAATTGCTTTAGGTGGCTTGAAAGGGGCCGCATGCCCTTCGTAACCCACGAAGTAAATGAAGTGTATCTATGTCATTTTGAAAAACAACTCGTATCCTAAACCTTCTGGAACTAAGATGAAGAAAACTTCGTAATCCCCAACGCTCATGGTGTAACTTGACCCTACTGAATCTCTGTCTCATAGTCTATGTTATACATCTCTAATTTGCGAAATATTTTTGATGAGAAGTACACCCTTTTTTCCCGGTTAGTTGTTCAAAATTGATTTTGAAATATACACGTTTGCCTGTTATACTTTTTCTGAACATCGCTGAGCTCATTTTCGATATAATTCAACTCTGAATTCAAAATCAAGATCGTTTTGGGGAGAGGACGTAGAAGTAAATCATCGATAATGCAATCTGGTATTAAACGCCCTACACTGTGAGTCACCGCGTTCATTTTGGACATCAGTCTCGCTGATTTGGAAATTAAGACCCGCCTTTGCTCGTTAGAGAAGAGAGAAGTCGAACTTGTAGTGAAAAGCCTACAATTTTTTTTTTTTGTAATGGAAACTCAAACCTTTACCGTTGGACAGGAGATTAAAGGTTAAAATGGTCTGAAAAAAATAATATCAAGAAAAGAAAGCGAGATAGGAAAAAAGGAAAGAAAACCTTGCTTCTTGTATCTCTCTCTAGAGGTGCCTTAATTCTTGTTTCTTATGTTTAATATGAAAAAAATCGTATTCTTTAGCAATATTCCGGTGAGGGGGGCTACGGAGAGTGAGGACTACTTTTTTAGTGGCCAGTTGCCGCCCAATTCCAGGTTTGGGACCCAAGATAGGTAAAGATTAGTTCTGTTTAAAACGATTTTTATATTTGCTTCGACTGATATCTGAAATCCGAAACCGAAAGAAAACTTACGGAAATGTTTCTACACTGTATGTAAAATAACAACATTCTCCAAAGTTGTACTGAAAGTTACCCGTAGGCATGGCGTACATATTGCCAATCAGAAAATTAGAAACTATGATCCTTGTGCAATTGTTCAAACGTTTTTGTAGTAATTTTCTCAAGAAAACTACCACCTCCTAAAATACGTGTCTCCTCTACAGAAAAGGAGACACGTAGTGTAACATTTTATATGCTTTCGTACCCTATAAAAAAATTTTCCATGGAAATTTCTATTAACAACACGGCTGCAGACTGTAGTCGCGCAGGGTGCAGCAAGGGTCAACCAATGAATTCGTTTCGGGGGAGCGTTATGGTTTTCGCTCAGGTATAGCCAGTAGTAAGACGTTATAGTAACAGAAGCATTACGAGGGGCCGTTATAGTTTTCGCTCAAGTATACCCTAATAGTGAAATCATAAGTATAAAATGCTAAAACTGACTAAACGGTTGATTTTTTCAGAAAGAGACGGGGGGTTGATAATTTTGAATATTACATAACACGTCAAATTTTTGATCTAGGTCCTGTTTTGAACCACAAATTCAACACCTCTTCATAAAATGGGCTCAATAAATTTGAATTGATGGCTATTTCTACATTCCAAATTACACTTTGAAGGGGTAGGGGGTCTATTTGACTTGGTGAATTTACCCAGTAAGTGAGGAAACCCGAGACAAGCCATCGATCTGTCAAATTTATTTGTACAAAATGTTTCACGAATTGGTCTCTTTTTTTTAGTCAGATCTTTACGGAATGGAAAGTGGATCTTCAAAAGAAACACTGAGAAACGCAGAAATCACAAAATCAAAAACTGAAAACGATGGATATTAAAAATTTACGAACATCACAAAACCTATATCCCGCTTAAATGGGACACATCGGGTGGAGCCTTTTTGTCCCAATTTAACGGCTGTCCTAAAAAACCGAAATTTACAAAATTGACTTTTTTTCTCTCTACTTTGATATAACGTACAGGCATTACTGCAGAAAACTATCTATCTGCTTTGGCATAGATTCTTTAAACTCTGGCGGTGGATGAAGTCAGCGCAAACGTCAAGTGCTGCTGCTGGGCTAGCCGCATTCCCCTCGTGCATAAAATATAGTCGTAATTGTTCCAAACATTTCTTCGCTTCTTGAGACGAAACTCGAAACTACCGGATCATCGTCATCCCCTTCATCTGTAAGATTATGCTTATCGCTTCTGGATTTTCCCTCTTTTTCCTTCTTCTTCTGCAGTAATAATGTCCCTAACAAGCGGAATCTTGTTCTGACTAAGCGAATGAAAAATTAATATATTGTCTAGGTACATTTGATTCTGTTCTTTGGTTTTTGTCCCTAATATGTGGCTGTTCCAATGAAACGGCGTCCCAATTAAACGGAATCGACTGTATTAAATAGAATGATATGACGACTAATAAAACGGAAATCATGATCAGTTTTGAGTGGTGGAATTTATTTCGCTTACTGCGCCGCTAACTGTACAGCTTGATGGCGTATTTACGGGGAATTGAGTATGCAATTTCATATGCATACAGCTGCTGCCAATGTAATAAGATGATCAACCATCTTTTCTTCTGAATTCCAAGTCGGTTTAATGCGGGATAAACGCGGAATTTCAAGTGAAACACTCCAGTTTCTGTTCGAATGAAAAATTTTCTCCCCTGAGAAGGGGGGGGGGGGCTCGTAAGTAGCACTATTTTTGGAATCTTAATGAATAAGTAAAGAATGAAATACCGAAATAGGAGCTCATTGGATCGCTGATCTCGAATATCGCATTCGATTTTTGATCCGTCCCTGATATGACCTTAAAAATCCAAATTGTGGACACAGAAAGGGTCAAAATTAAGTTGGTTGGAGGAATCGAACGAATATCCGAAGTAGGATTTGTCGGTCACCAAGTTCGAATGTTGCTTCAGACGGGAAATTTGCATTGTAACAGTTAATCCTCGAATGGCCAAATAAAAATAGAAAACACCATGGTAAATTTGTGGTTCTGGTGAGATGGAGGCACGAGAGCAAAACAGATTCCCTGGAATGGGAACAGGAATGAACCTAGACATCTTCACTGTGGCACACCCCTTTCTTTTCTACTCCTTTACTCGGTTTCCCACTCATCTGTATCTCTATTGTCCTTCTTCATGGGTAAGATTTGAACTAGTTTAAAACGAAGCTCCTAAGTCCTAGTGTTTCCAATTTTTCGAGTAATATTTTATGGTTCCCCTTGTGATCCTTTTTTTTCAATATCCAACTATACGTCTACGATAGTCAGTCCTTCATCCAGTTCTATGACTTAATGCCAACGTGATCACCCAGCACATCTACAGTCCCCCTACCCTTTACAAATCCGTACTGGCACTCACTAGCAGAATTACTGTGGTCTTTTTGTACATCAATTTTTTCTGTTACTTTAGAGACAGCAGATAACAGCGTTGTAGGCTTGTATGTAGTTCCAACCTCTTTTCTATCCCCGCATTCGTGGTTGAACTATTTCTTAATTTCTTCAGATTGTCACGATGTTCTCAGAAACTAGACCTTATCACAGGAAGTTCCCGCTTGGCCACTCATTTGGAAAATTTTAAGAGAAGTGGCCATTCGTGAAGTTTCATGTGTACGATTATGCCACCTGCATATCATGGCAAACCGGGTATTCGTTTAAAAAATAATAATCGAAGTTTGACCTGAACCAAATACCCGACACGATGGGTTTCGGCACGTAATAAAGCAGGTCGAATGGAAACCGCCAATTCCGAAATAAACTAAAATGAAAAACCAAAGCCGTTTTCCAATATCCAATTTGCGCGCTCACGTAGTCTGTTGTATCAATTTATCGTCGCGCGATACCGAAAAATCTAAAAATTAATTAGCATGGAGGCGAGACGCGCTCGCCGTGTCCATTCGAAATTCCAAAACAAACGATTCTCTTTTCCTTCCTCCCATCTCTTCCGCTCGTCCTTTCTTTGCATAAAGTTACATGAAAATGTAACCGAAGCCGCCTAGCGTTAATTAAAACTTCGGCATACTGGTTCTGCATTCAAATTTCGATTAATGAATTTTTTCCTCGATGGAGTGCAACCGTCGCGAATAAAGGTGACGAAAAAAAGAGTGAGTCTGATACTCCTTTTTTTTCCCCCCGCTAAATTCCGTCTCTTCGTATTGTCGAGCCGAATTGAACGAACGATATCGAGAGGACGATGTAAATGAAGATAAAAAGTTTTAATTTTGTAGTCCTCCTCGCTTCTGCGAAAGCAATATCATTTCGTATAATACAAAGCTAACAGAAAGCTATTTTCGCGCTCTATCGCCCTCGTTGAATCCACGGAGCCGAGAGAGTGGCGTAATTAGCATTTTATTTATTTACATTTCGGGTATCAGTGACACAGGTATACCTGCTACCATTTTCGCGCACATTACGAGATCAAAGGGAAATTCACTTTTGTAGTCGCGAATACGTGTTCTGATTGGGTGAATACTCGTGGAATTTGTATAATATATCTTTTTCAGTGTTGGTCGCCCCCGGGTTTGTCATACGAGTTCTTTAATGTGAAATTTGTTTCGCCTCAAGTTGTACCTCCTCCCCTTTTCCTGGGTACATGGGTTCGAGTCGTACACTGTTTTAGTGAATAATTACTACACACTACCGGTATGTGGTGTTTCTGGCTTAGACACGCAGGGTGTACATATCATTGAAGCCGCAGGTGCACGAGTACATCCAATTAAACATGAGTTCATTTTGTGCTGTTTTGTAAATACCTTTCAGTGGAGAGGAAACTACTCTCGGGGGGGGGGGGGCTACTCAAAAATTCGTTGACCATGTTTTTTTGGATGAGCAACTATTTATACTGCATTCTGCTTACTTCCACAATCTGGTTCCAGTATAATCAGCGATTTATGTTTGCATTCTATAAAATAAGATCGTTGCTCGGCAAAATTACGATTACAGAACTGATGATGATGTCATAGCGAAGCAACCCAAATAAGATGATGATATCACGCAGCTGAGGTGGAGAAACTTAATTACACATAGGGGCATGTAATTTGCACACATATGTAAATTTCGTGGCACTGTCCAAAATGCCGTGTCCCAATGAAAAAAATCATTAATCAGGGCATAGATAATATCTAGTTCTTTTGATGAAGTGCAATCGGGTGATTGAACCTCCTCGATACTGCTGTATGAGATCTTCGATGTACTTCTTACTTTTGCGCGTACATAGTAAGTTGTATTTCGTATAGTGTTGGGAATATCCAGGCTCTGGATATTTATGTACATATCTGTTTGAAATTCTGTTGAACGATCCGTGAAAGTAAAAATGTCAGGATGCTCCTTATAGATAGGATGCCGAATTGAATCTACTGTGAAAACTTTCACCAGCGTTTGTTGTACACGGTCTAAGCACGAACTCATTGCGGCTCACATGCTTGCTAGGAAAGTCGCTGTCGAGGAAATGAAGAGAAAATAGTTGGAGACGTATCATTTCAAGAGATGACCGACAACTTAATGAAATATTTGACTAAAACGTGAAAAAGCTACAGCCGCAGACCTTAGCTTGCGCTTATTAGCTGATAGACACAAGTTTTTACTTGTATCTCTTGTCGGAATCTGTGCAGAATACATAGGTTGTGCAGATTACACTACAGTTCGCCGAGTGCAGAATACACAGGTGTGCAGATTACATTGCTGTTCGCTGTGTGTAAAATACATAGGTGTGCAGATTACCCAAAAAATTACATAGCGTCGGCCAACGTGTGCGCAATTTACATGCGCCGAGTTGAGGATATCAGGGCCCGACGAACCGAATTTGGAAATTTTAGAAAAACAGGAAGCTACGGTTTCAGATTACAAGGTACCGTGAGAAAGCCAGACTTGGGACACTTTCAAAATTCAAATGCGTGTAACTTCTTACAGACTTCACCCAAAAATTTGATCAAGATGCCAAATTTCTGAAGGGAACTTCCTCTGCCGATCCTCAGTGAGTGCTTAATTTTTGCACCCTTTTGAAGCCCACTAAAAAAAAAACGGGTGTTCCATGTTCCAATGCAGAAATGGATACTTGAGACAGCCCTGGAAAAATGTTTGAAACCACTTTAAAACACTTCATAAAATAACTTGGGACACATAAAAAGAAAAAAAAGAACGAGAACGAGCAAACAACAATTTATTATAATGAAAATGAGTAATTTTGGCATTCACAATGTAAGGAAGACTTGGAAATGGAATTTATCTTATGAATATAGATAAGAAACAATTTCAAAAGGGAACAGGGTGATATCCTCCAAAACTTAGGAGTCTCGTAGTTGAACTTGGTTTCAGTAAAAAATAAAGAAAAAAATCACAAAAATGTGGTACATGTAAATTAAGAACCTATAAGGAACAGTGTGATATTGCGATATCTTCCAACGCAAATTTTTACTTAAAATGAATAAACAACAAACTTGTAGGTACCTAGGAAACAATGCGATATTCTCCAATGCAAATTACTCAAAATTAATAAAAAACAAAGTTGAAAGTCTAGTGGGTACCCAGTTCAATTCGAGTTAAGTCAAAAAAAGAAAAAATCACAAGAATGAGATATATTAGGTGGGTATACTTGCCAGGAATTGCCGTATACTGGGGGGATCCCGAAAATTTTAGGAGATGAAACTTATGAGATGCCTCGGAAAGTTTCTCAATGTAGTATGTCTAATCACCTACCTGAAACGGATACAGTAGGACAGGAGCATTCTTCTGCATCGCAGGTGAAGGAAGAAAGATCCGTGATATTTCCTTACGTGAACTCGTATCAAGGTATTGAAAATATTTTTTTTAATGCATACACGAAACAACGTAAGATCTACACTGTACTAAAAAGTAACAAAAAAAAAAGAAAGAAAAAAAAGAATAAGTATCTATCAGAGAATTAAAAAAGAAAAAAAAACAAAAAAAACAACTAATATCAAATGTAAGAAAAAGTTAATTGATATCGCTGGTTTTCGCATTCTCACCAAAAACGGTGGACGGTGTCCCTCGGCAGCAAACAAATTTTTGGTTCGCTTCAACAAATTTATCCGCTGACATTATTTGTGTGTGAGGTGGCGCTATATGCACCGAGCGCTCAGACTTTGCAGCCCATTGCTCTATTCCTCAAGTTGCTGTTAAGGATCAGCTCAGTAGCCTCACTTCTATAGCCAAAGTGAGAATTTTACTTAGCTCTATCCCTTTGACTTCACTGGGTGCTGGATATTCTAACCCCAATGCTTCGCGTCTTGTCCCGGCTATTGCTGGGCACCGACATATGATATGCATCGAGGTTTCTTCCTCTTCTCCACAGTACCTACAGGAGCCGCTTCTCACCACTCCTATTTTATACCACATGTGTTTTGTGGCCCCATGACCGGTTAGTAGTCCGACCATGAGCCTTGCATGTTTCCTGTCAAGCCCTAATAGGAACTTGGCATACTTACTAGGGATGTCCCCTATCAGTGTTTCGCTGACGTTCATGCCACTGGCCAACCGCCAGTGCATTTCAGTCTGCTTACTTATCCAGGCCTTTACTTTGGATTTTATGACGCTGTATGCTACAGGAAGACACGGCCTGGGCGTTGCCAGTTCCTTTTTGGTGCCCCCCTTCGCTAGCTTGCCAGCGATCATGTTTCATTTTATGCCGCAGTGTCCCGGTGTCCATAGTAAGGTGACCCGGTTCTCCTGAGCAAGGGTTTATAGTTTGTTAACACACTCTGCCACTACCAGGGATGTAATTTGGTGTGACGATAGTACTTTGATAGCCGATTGACTGTACAGATATAGATCTGCTTATTAACAAGGCCCTTCTGCTGGCTTCTCTCAATGGCCACCGTGATCGCCATTATCTCCGCTTGGAGGATAGTGATGCCCTCACACAGTGCCACTGAACAGTTGTCAGCGCCTTTGGTATTCGTGATTCCGATTCCTACACAATGGTCATACTTAGAGGCATCTGCAAACCACACATTCTCTTTTCCTAGAATGCTTGGCCACCTCTTTTCCCAAGCCTCCCGTGTGGGTATTAGCGCACGGTATGGCTTGTCAAAGAAATGTTCCATCGCAATTCTATCCTTTGGTATCCCAAAGCATTTGTCTATCGTCCTGGCCATCTCCCATATCCTTCCGTGGTCTGTCTTATGGGCCCGAAGGTTTGGTTGACCCAGACGATAAGCCCCCATTATCGCCGCTGCTTCTATAGAAGTGTGAAGTGGTGGCAAGTTCAGCAGCCTTTCTAGTGCCTTTGTCGGCACCGTACTCATTGCTCCCGTTGTCATCACGCACGTGAGCCTTTGCAGGTGGTCTAGTTCCTCTCTGACGTTGGCCAGGTGGACCCGGCCCCACCACACAATGGCCGCATATGTGATTCTGGGGCGTATTACACCGGTATATATCCAGTGCATTATTTTGGGAGAGAGTCCCCAGGTCCTGCCGACAAAGGTGCAGCAAGCCCAAAGAGCCTCAATCCCTTTCCTTATTTTATCTGAAACTTGATCTCTCCAGGAGAGTTTTTCGTCAAGATATACTCCTAAGTACTTCACCTTTCCTGTGAGGGCTAACGGTCTTCCCTTGTATTGCACCTTGATTAACTCCTTGCCATTCCTTTTACGAGTGAAAAGAGTGATCTCCGTTTTGTCCGGGTTTATCGATAACCCCTTTTTCACCCACCATTTTGCCACACATCGGAATCCACACTGCGTTAACTCCGCGATGGTTCCCCGGAAATTTGCCGGTTACCACCACAGCCAAATCATCAGCATAGCCCTGTGTGTATATTTTTTGCCCATTTAACTCCTCCAGCAAGCTGTCCACCACCAGGCTTCGGCTTCACATTAGGGGAGAGAGTACTCCCCCCTTGTGGGAAGCCCCTGATGGTAGTTGCATGGATCCGTTCTTGTTGGTATGCTATCCGGATCTCCCTGCCTTTTTGCATAGATACAATCCAGTTTATTAAGCTTTCCTTCACTTCCCTTTCCCTCAGGGCTGTTTCTATGGATTCATGAGAGGTCGCGTCAAACGCTCCCTGTATATCCATGAATGTTTCCAGGACATAATCTCCGCCAGTTATCCCTCTCTCAATTGCTGTAACAAGTGAGTACAGTAATGAATCTACTGATTTGTCTGCCCTATATGCATGCCGGTTCTCATTTAGTGGGAACATTTTCAGGGTAACCTCTCTTCGGTGCCTGTCTATCAGCCTTTCCAAGGTTTTTAGCATGAATGATGAGAGACTTATTGGCCTGTAGGATTTGGCCTTGCAGAGGTCTCTGCCTGGTTCAGGCAAAAACACCACTCTCACACCCCTCCACGATTTTGGAATGTGCCCTAGGGCTAGTGATGCCCTGGGGACCCTAATGAATGGTCCCATTATGGTCTGTAGTCCTGTCTGTAGGCAGACTGGATAGATTCCATCTGGGACCGGTGCTTTGTACGGCGAGAATGTGTTTACCACCCAACATACCCTGTCCGGTGTAACCACCTCCTTCGCCTTTTCCCAATCCGTTCCGCTTTACACACAGTTGGCTCCTGGCTGCGTGTTTTCCATGAATTTTTCTCCGGGAAAGTGCGTGTCAATGAGGTGTTCTATTGCTTCTCTCAGGGTGGTGGAGAAACCACCTGTCGGGAGTTCGAGCGGCCCCTCTTCCACCCACCTTTCCTTACTGAGAAGTTTTTGCAGGCGTGCCGTCTCTGGTATCTTTTCTATAGATTCGCAGAAACGTCTCCACCTCTCTGTTTTGGCTTGCTTAACCGCCTTTTTATATGCTTTTTGGGCCTTCTTGATATAATTTCCAGTAAGCCGGTGTATTATTTTTTAGTGCAGCCCTCAGCCTTCTTCGAGTGTCTTTCCTACGTTTCCTCAACTCTGCTGTCCACCAGATGGTTTTACGTAATTTTATTATCTTAGGCTCACAGTTCTTCTCGTAGGCGTCCCTAAGTGCACTATCCAGTATGTTGGCTTGTGCTTCCAGGTCGTTTCCGTTCTGAATCCGTTGCCAGTTGTAACTTGTCAGTTTTTCTAAGTTATTCTTGATGTCTCCCCAGTTTGTTTTCCCACAGTCTTCCACCAGTTCCCTGAGCTCATCAGGTGAGGGAGGGTCCCGAGAGTCGGATGGAAAATATGCTGAGCATATTACTATCTTCTTCTTGTTCCCTCCCTTTTCATATTCAAAAATGGCCGCCACAAGATCCCGTAGGGTAAATCCCGGTATTGCTGTGCAGCTCACTTGATATGTAAATATCGCTGCACGTGGTCTTCCTGCATTTTTTGCATAAATGAGGTGCCCCTGTGCCATCTGTATGCCTCTCACTTATTCTCGATGATACCATGGTTCCTGTAACAGGCATAGTGTATTTGTTTGCCCCTTTTGCAGCCTCCTTCTTAGTAGGTAACAGGCTGCTTTGCATTGGTGCAGATTAATTTGCTATACTCTTATCATTTCGTGTATAGCTTTTTTCTGTTATCCTCAGACTGACACCTTGACATCAACCAGGCGGTCCAGGAAAAACAGCTTGTTACCCTGTCTTCTCAGGTACTTCACTCTGACTCCTCGTCGATACCCACCGCCAGAAGTGTACCTTTCGGTTCCTCCCTGCAATGGGCGACGTACCAGGACCCAGCAGACAGCCCCTGATTCTGTAGCTCAAGCCTCTTTAGGAGCACTTGCGCTGTTCGCCCACTCGTAAGCAGCCAGACCGACGCGCTGGTCAGCTTCAGCAGACCCTCCCAGGGTGCGACTTCTAGAGTTTCCTCCCCCAGTCGCACTCCGCTGGCGAGCCCCGCCAAGAAGCGTTCCCGGCGGTCCGCGCATGTCACCTGTAGTGTCCCTTGATACAGCGTTATTTGTTTGATGTTCGGTAACGCCGTTTCCGGTAGTTCCCAAAGCATCTCACGAATAACGCCTTTGGTGTCCTTTGCTTCCTCGGCCGTCAGAGTGGTCTTCGGGTAGCCGTCCCGAAAGATAGCCACCTTATGTCCCTCCTCTGCCGCCGCCGAAGCATAGGTCATCGTCCTACTCTTCTTCGGCGGTGCCTTCTCGGGTCCCGTCGACGGGGTTTCCCGCGGTCTCTTGCCTGACAATGGAGTTCCCGCAGAGGTTTCCTTTTCAGGTGTGCCCTGCTTGGTTCCTCCACCGTCCTCCTGCTGTCTCCGCTTCTCACGTTGCGCCTTCCTTTTCTGCGCTCCTGTACGTTTTCTCCTTTCCTCTTCTGTTGTTTTGGCGACGGATCCCTGATTCTCTGGTCCGCTTGCTTGTGTCCCTGCTTCGTCCGATCCATCCGTAGATGTCTCCGGTTCCGCTGGTCCACCCGTGGGTGTCCCTGGTTCCCTCGTCTCCGTCTCCATCTTCTCGCCCAGTGTCACTCGGTCCATCACTTCTGACAGCCCTTCCGCTGCACGCTTCTCTCCAGCGTTCCTGCGGGTCCGGCTTTCGCCAGCCCCAGCAGGTCTGCTTTCCTTACTAAAAAAAAACAACAGATTTTGGTCCCTTCATGTGGTTCCCACGAGTACCGGAGAAATATATCGTCCACCGTGGCAGAGCTCCGAGTACCACGGCAAGCTTACTTACTGAGGGAGGTCAGCCGGTATCCCTCAGGTTCCTATTCACGACTGTTTTAGCCCAACAGCCATTCATCCCTTCGGCATAGGTAACACCGACCTTGGGATTGAGCCCGTAGCTGTACTGAGATACAGGCTACGGAAAGAAGGGGGTAGGCAACTCATTGTCTGTCGTACATGGATCACCCGACGCTGGTGACGGCTCTCACTGCTACATACCCGATTTTGAAAGGGAGGCAGCTTTGCCGCCTATGGCACACGACCATTCTGACTTTATGCCGTCGGCGCATCCAACGTCGGGTTCCCCGCCTAGCGCACAGATTTTCCGAGCGCGGGACGTGCTTAACTGTAGGGACTGAAAGAAGTCAAGACACTAGAGTAAGGTCCTCGGTTGCGCCACGCCCGTACTTGCCAACTGTAGACCCTTGAGGTTCCCTTTTGGTCGCCTTTTACGACAGGCGGATTTCCAGATGCACGGCTCGAACGGCTAGACAAACGAACACAAGGCCATAAATTTTAAAATGGACTTTGCTGCAGTGACCATCGCATCCAGCAGAAAATGGTCCAAAGTAATCAACTCCGACCGAGGTGAGTGGTCGGCACTCTAGCGTCCGCTCAGTTGGTTACTGCCCCAACAACTGGTTGGTAGGTTGGGCACGGTGACGGATACAAATAACGCATATCGTCACAGCACGTCTCTTCCTTCTCCGTCTGTAGCTTCACCTTTTTCTTCACATCAGGCTCATATTTGCCTACAGCGGCACGTACGTACGGTATGGCAGTGGTACAGTTTGTCGTAAGCTGCGTCTTAGCTTCTTGCAACTCATTTATACAACACTGTACATAGGCCACAGTCTCGGGGGAAGGTTCTGGGTTCGCAGTTAAATATCTGCTTAAATTATCACATAGCAATACTGCGTTTCGTTTAAGCAGGCGGTAAATTCGTGCAGCATTCTCTGCTGCCGTAAGGTCTCCTTCAGTAGGTGTGATAACAGACGCGGTACTAGCGAATATAGTAAAACAAGGTATACATACAGGCTGGCAGCATCAGTGACGAGTCGGGTAATTGTTCAAACTATCGGCAGACTCTTCGTCACTCACTATGGTAAGGTACAGCTTGGTATGGTTGGTAGGTTAATGGTTGGTGGCACTAAAGAATATAGTCACAAGTATGGCGGTAGGTAGGTAAACCGGATCACAGGTTACTCGGATTTCCAATACTGAGTGTTGGAAAGGACGGCTTGAACGATCTGGTATCTTATGGACTGTATTTCAAACTCAACATTTAGCAAAAAAAAAACAAAACATGACAATTTTCCGGTCCGGCTGGACAAATATAAAGTCAGTCTTGTCGATGAAGTATTTTTCTTGTACAAGCCTGCCAAAGTGTACGTAATGGAGGTTGGATCGTTTATTCATATATGGTGGTGATTCGATCGAAAATTGTGGTTCGTTGTCATCTGGTAATACTCGTATTCGCAAGACATCCGAATCTACATTGTCACAATCTGATTCCGGATCGATTTTACGAAGTCTTCGGCTACGTTCAAGCGTACTTGGTCCCGGCAAGGAAGAACGTGAATCAGACATTGCTGTTATTAAGTGCCACGAATTGACGAATCTGCTCGGTGAAAAACAATTGAGCAAAGTACAATTTCCTTTTGAACACAAGAAAATACTACACCAAAGTAGGAAGTTTTTTCGGTCCGCTATAAGCGATTCCGAAAAAAAAAGGACTTGAAATAGGAGCCAGATATTTCTAGTCGCTGCCGGATATTCAATATCTAATGCGTAGAATATATGAAACGTAAACGCCACAGCATCTTTTGCACTCTCCAATTTATAATGTCTCCCGTTGAATGCGACGTAAAAACTTCTAATGGCATCAACGTTACCAACGAATACCAAAAGCGGGACTGAGACGACCGTCTGCAACTGATCTTGCTCAATATCATTGGCAGTCTGTCAAAAGAAAGTAGAAAATATCTGTATAAAATCTAGAGTACAGCAAATCGTTGACTGTATTATTGACGCAGGTAAATTACCTGGCAATGTTTCATAATATAATTTCGTTGTTCTAGGACGCTAGGTTTGAGAACCTGTCTGCGGACTTTCACTTCGTTAATCAGGCAGCGAGTCCAATGGTGTTGACGAAGAATAACCCTAACTCAGTTCTACTCTAACCCTTAATTTTGTAAGATAGAATCACGCCGCCATTATAGTTGACGATTGACGACCCTTTTTGCTAACTTCTGCGACCCTCTGCGCGCCAACGAATCATTTCTCAATCGGTTGCACTTGTGCGCGACCTTCGTCCCCTGTTCTCTATCACCGAACAGCCCTAACAGTTCGCTAAGTTGCCGATTTCGATCATAAAGAGAATCAGCTTTGGCCGTATTTTGCGCCCTGACGCGTATGCAGAACGAAACCGCCGCGAGCCGCGCAAGTATAGGCCATAAATTAACGGCGCTACTTAATTTTCTGTTTACCGTTGTCGGTCGATTTCGAGTACACCGCAAAACCAACATAATTTCCTTAAGTTCTGCCATAACGGATTAAAAGTTTGCCCGAAAATTTTCTCCTCCTTTATGTTTGATTTTTGCTCGACGCACTTCCGGCAGTATATATTTTACCTAGGAACGAGAGATGATTCGAGGACCCTCTTCCTATTCTGCACGCCGGCCCGTGTCGGCGTACCGCCAGCGTTTCTGCGTAAGACGTAACTTAGGCTTCGGTGCGTTCCCATTTTCATTTTAATTAATCTTAAAAGTTTCGGGGCACGCACCGAGCCGCGCCGGCAAAATATTATAAATTTAATCAACGAACCGATTCGCGAATTCCGGCCGTGGCCCTTGCCCCGCTCCGGGTTACCTGTTGTTGGGCATGTGAACTGTTGCAGCCACAGTCGAACGAAGCAAATGTCATACCTTTTTGCATTTATCCAGCCAACCACTGGTGGCACTGAATGAGTAGACTTACCATTGACTTGATACATTTAAGAGCTTGTTCTTTCAAGACTAGGCCCGGTGTTGGTATGTTTCTGTCGCAAATTTAACCAGATAAAATTTCCCAGCTGCCATGTTGTCTAAGGTGCCGTAAGATTCAGGGTCGGATTCAGAGAGAAACGGTTGTGCTTCTGGTTCTGATTCATTACTTGGTACATCCGTGGGAGGTGCAACTTGCTGGCGTCTACTTCTTTTGGTCGCTTTTGAGTCCCGAAACAGAGTTCTCTTCGTTTTCAGTTGTTGTTGTTGTTTCTGAGCCTTTACTGCAGCTTCCTCTGGAATACGCGTCATTTCTGGAGTACTGGTGAAAATTCTACTTTTCCCTTTTCTTCGCTGAGTACCTGCCTTTCGCAGTGCAGCCTTTGGTTACGGAATACGATCTTCTGGGGGAATGAATGAGCTGCTGCCATTATTTTCTGTCTCATCATTCATAGGAATCATACTCCGCTCATCAACATCGTCAACTGCCTCTCCTGTGTTCATTTCTATTTCGGGCGGTGGACGGTTTCTTACTTCACACCTTAGAAAATCGTTCACATCAAATATAGCACGGTTGTATGGAAAGATACCTGTAGCTCGGAACCCAGATTTTATGGTTTTAGGTGTCATCGACCTCTCATGAAATCGTGAGTCCAGGGTGCGGCTGTATTGAACGACCCTTTTAAACCAGTGTACAAAGCGACGTCTGAGGGCTGTAGCCAATCGCTGCAGTGTGGCAGCAGCGTCAACAGCTGTATTCCATTTTCTTTCGCAAGGTGGACGCCTTCAGAAGTGCCGTGTGACTCGTGGTTATCGAGAATTAAGAGTGTTTCCTTCTCTTTACATGAGTGCGAACGACAAAGAAGGTGCCGTAACACCTCGAGAAACAGGTCGCCGTTGATCCAGCCATGTGGATTGGCCAAGCCAAGGGTTCCAGTCGGCGCATTTTTCACCATATGCGGTTTGAATGGAAACACTAGAGCTGGGGGAAAGAAGGTTCTATCGGCTCGTATGATACAGCATCCTGTAACCAAAGTACCTCTCTCTCCACTGGTGACCTTATCCAGTCGCTTCGTATCACTTCCCGCTAGACTTTTTCTCGGTGAATGCACGGTACTCAGTGCAAATTCATCGAGATTGTAGATTCGTGTTCCATTAGTTCTAAGTTCATTTTTGGTTATTTTCTCCCTAAAATGGTAATTTAAGTCATTTTTGAGAAAGTTTCCTTTTCTAGTTGTAGACGTTTTTTGATTATGAAGAAAATTATCTTTTCCTTTATTTTGTGCTTCTGCTGTGCAGTGTAAATAAAATTGAAATTCAATTCTCCAGCAGATTGCAGCAAAAGCTTCGAGCGCAACTCTAACTAGTCAAATGGCGGGTTGAAAAAATATTATGATGACGAGTAAAATGTAAAAAAAGAGAAATAAAAAAGGGAAAATTTGCAGAGGTCTCCAGTTCTGGTCATTTCGTGATCATTTTTCATATTTTATAAGGTCATTTTCCCAGTTTTTTTCTGAAATTTTGAGTAGCCCCGTTGTATCTTATTTTTCCAGACATTCGTTTCCAGTCAAGCACCCTGGAGTAATAGCTCCTTTAGCCCCTAAACCCGCACGTTCGTTATGAGAATTCGCATCAATTCGTCCTGGATACCGCAGTGCTAAGCTAATTTCAAGTTCAGTTTGTTCGCCGGCGTAGTGACCTTAACCCACCTCGAGATGACCTCGTTATCGACGAAGCCCGGTTGCTGTTCAACCCGTGATGGAGACATAATACGCGTTTCGGATGAAACGAGCGAACTCACTAATCCGGGGAGATTACTTCGAGAAGGCAGCGAGAATCGCTATTAATGGGGGCGCGCAGCTACGAGTGATTTAATATTTATAACGTCTTAACGAAATCAGTTGTCCGTAAAAGACGTATAATAAGTTCGAGAGTACTCGATAACTTTCAAACGGAATATCAATTACCACGAGCGAGCTTTTTTGGTACGAGGAGTGTGTGTACGTGTGTATCCATGATGGTTGACTTCGGAGCCCTTCTTAGCGAGCATTTTATAGCGGGCACGAGGTTGCAGCGGGGTCGTTAAATTCGTTAATTGCGTTATTATTTGGCCAGACCGCCAGTTAGAACTGTGTTGTATAAAAACCCGCTGTAGATGCTGGAAATTGTGGAAATTGCGAGCCTGGAAACGTGCACACCGCGAATACATCAGTGTTGCGCGTAAATTTGTTTTAAACCGAAGTTTTTAATTAGTCTGGTTTGGTTCAATTGTGTTATTCGGTCGCTCATGTTTACGACCTTACCCACCTCCTTACAAGTTACAGGTAGAAACGGAGAAAACATACTTATCTCGAGATCAATGCGAGCCGTGGTTTTCGTTCTGTGCAAAATCATTAGGGACCGTTCATTCCAAAGACGGCGATCACGAAAATAGAAAAATTTAGGGAAATCGCAAAAACCGTTGGAAGAAAGAGTGATGTTATTTCATTCGTTGTTTTCATTAATCTTTATTAGATAACATTGTGCAATAAAATACAAATATTTAGACAGGGCTACTTATGGTCTGTTCTTGTCTATTACATCATAGTTAATGATAGATGGGCCATCTGTCGACTGAGACTTTGTATTCAAGCAAGATAATAGACAGATTTCCCGTGACGTCACACAGGAGTTACTGTTAGCAGAAGTACCCGTTGTTAGGGCCATTTCGGGGCTTCAAAGAGGTCTATGAATTTTCTTAGTATTTTCCCCTCATGTTGTGACTAATTGTATGCCTAAATTTGAATTTGGTCACACAATGGTAGTATATTTGTTTTGTCAAGCAGACAGCTGGGACAAAAACAAAATTGTTATAAAATGGTCTATTGAAGTTTTTTGTTTTTCCTAGACCTAAGCTATCTAAAAATAGGAACGAGAACCCATGGACAAATCGAGAAAGAAAAATTGGTGCACCGTGTAATTGGTAGTAGTAAGTTTTCAATGCCTCCTCGCTCGCTGTTTACATGCATACTATTGCGAGCAAAAAATAAAAATAAACTTCATTTTAATTTCTCAGCCCAATACATTAAAAATAATTTCTTTCCAGAATAGAATATCTTCCTTTTGAATCACATAATGGAACAAAATTAAGCTTTGACCTTTAAGTTACAACGGATCAATTTCCACTGGTCTGTTCTGTAATACATATGTATGGTTCTTGTCCACACGAATATACGAGCCAATAAGTGATGCAGAAAAATTCTGTATTGTTCAACAAATTACAAACATGAGTATCGAGTCGCGAGCATTTTAGAAGAAATAAAAATAACTTACAAATAATTATAGAGTTTCTCACCTGAATCACGAATTAAGCCAACACTCACCACCAGTCCAAACAACTTGCTGAAACTTAAATTAACACATATCGCAATGCGGTGCGCTGATGAGAGACTCATAATTCAGGTGAATACACGTTTCATGTTTCTGTAACGCTTACTTATCTTAATCAGATAAAAGGGTATACAAACTCGGTCGACTTCGTTCAGAGGTGGTTTTCGTACACGTATACAAAGAACTATTATTGAAAAATAGCCTTCAGAACGGAATTTTCTCCCCCTTTTTTGGCAACCAGATGGTGGGTTTATTCCTCTTCTTCTGGAGTAGGCAGATACACTAAATTAGTCACAGGTCTTTTCGTCTCTGTGATTTTTCCGCAGCCTTTATTTTTTAAATTTTCATAGGGACCAGCTCTCATTTTTAAAGTCACTACTCTGATATGACCATCACCACCAGGATGCACTTCCGAAATTCGACCTAGAGGCCAAAATGTGGGTGAAGTATTATCTTCTTTTACTAGGACTATGTCCCCAATTTTGAAATCATTTTTTGTTTGCTTCCACTTCGTTTTTTCTTGAAGTGTGTGTAGACGTATTCCCGACGCCCCCTATTCCAGAATTCCGTGGATTTCTGTTTGACTAATTCCCAATATTTTAGCCGATTTAAAGGTACCTTTGTAAAATCTGGATTAGGTAGAGCAGTGATGGGTCCTCCTACTAAAAAGTGTCCTGGTGTCGCCCCATATTCGTTTGGATCTGTTGATTCGGCTATTAAAGGGCGTGAATTCAAACAGGCTTCAATCTGGGTTTGTGGTCATTCGCGAAGCTGAATGAGCTGTAGAAAGTGAAGCTGAAATGTAGTCGTCTATAAGCGGCAAGAAGGCGTTGTTAGACCCGTAGGTCTTTTCGATCTTTTTCATTGTCCCCTGGAGATCTATCGTTCCTACGGATGCGACTTTCCCGAAGGAAGGATATTGCTCTGACGAATAACTGTCCAACGGTTTTATAGTGTGCCCGAAGTCTGAAAGTTTAGCGTGCAGTAACTCGGTGACTTCTCCACGAATTTCTTCCATACTCTTTGATTCGAGGATTCTATCTGGTATTATTATGAATACCCGTAAGTCACCTCCTTTGCAGAAGAGTTTGGGAGAGGGTCCTGTGCACCATCGCCAAGTAGACCCATACTCAAGAGTCTTGATGGTGGCCCTCAATCCCACAATCCTGTCCGTCCCATAGGTACATATCCACTTCGTCGTCCAAATAGACTAAAGTGCGATGATAAGTTGCTTGGATATAATTGAATAATCTACTGCTGAATATCTTCGATACGGTCTCCCGTAGAACTGGTGTTACAGTAAAATGTGAAAATCTGTTGTTCCAAGATGAGGCATCTACGTTGATCATAAGTACTCTGCTGCCCGGGTACGCTTGCTTAAGTATACGAAATGCATAAAGCTTTTTGAGAAGGCCAATCTCGCTACAAATCATCGCTTGTTAACCACAAAACTCAGAAAGAAAGGCCTTCATGTTCTTTACAATCACCGACTGGTAGCGTAAAAACGACGTCATATAGTCAAAGCCGCGATAACTGATCTTTAGTTCTTTCTCTTTGGGGACTATCTTTATGGTCAAATAATCCAGAAACATATCCAACGAGGATCCTTTTTCAATATATTGAATGTCCTTGTAGTGTTTAGTTACATATGCGAGGTTGAGTAAATAAAGCAGCAGAAGTCTATTCTCTTGCCACGAGGAGGTCTTACGGGCCATCTGATGCTCGAATATCTTTTCGGTCACGGCGCTTCTTAATAACGCTATCGTCTTATCCTTTAAAGTAGGTATTACGCTCTCGAAATAATCGAAATTCTTGCATTTTTTCAAAGTGTTCATTTCATAGTTCTCTATGTCAATTTTTCCAAATTTGTCAGTGATCAGTCTTGAATCTGGCGGTATGCAACGTGTATGTGCCGCGATTAATCCATGATGGAGAGTTTCGGGGTCAAAGTCGACGGGTGGCCAGCATGAGTTTTTAGCAATAAAGTTTACTATAAAGTTCTTTTTCGAGTAGAAGCTTTTCTCTTTTATCAAACGGAAGTTGGCGGTCATTGGCGAAGTAGTTTTATGGTGTAAATCAATACTTCCTTGTGCGATATCAACGATGGAATGACCCATTAATTTCGATAAACATCCTAATTCATGCTTTCGACCTTATTATCCTTTGCAATTTGCTTCCTCTATATGAAAAGGCAACGCTTTTCCTCAAATCCCCGCAGAGTGTCCTTATAAACACATCATTATCCCACTGCTCAACTAATATAAGGCATTCAGCGATTATTAACCCCTCAAGAGCTTTAGCGATGTCAAAAAATGCATTGCCATGTTCTATGAGGAGTGCAGCCAGCTCTTCTATAAATTCCAAGGTGATTTTAAATGCGCTGGACTCTAACCCTTGACCCGATATCAGCCTGGCATACAGCAACACAGAGAGTGTGTCGCATAGCTTGCTATGTATGAGAGTTAGGAAAGACTTCGGCATCAATCTGTGGATATCATCTAATTTGATGTAACAGATGCGAGAGCACCATGCCATGGTCAGTCGTCCATCTAATGCTTGGATACAGTTATCTTTAGCCCTGTCGGATACTCTTTGACCTGGATCAGCTGAGCGATCTGATGGAGGGGGTGCGCGGTTACAATGTGTAATAACTTTCTCGAATAAATCAACGGATTTGGACAACCGCACTATCTCAACTGGTATACTGGATTTATACTTCCTAGACATTTGAGCCCACCTGGAGCTGATTGAGTCCTTGATAGGCGGAGACATGTGACTAGATAAATATTTTATCTGAAAGTCGACAGATTGGCCGATTGTAAGAAGAGCGAAAGTAATCACTTGCCGAGCGACATCCGTAAGGTTAGGGGTGCTCATGATCGTAAAAAGAGCGAATGAAGATGAACGCCCGTCGCACGGGACATGTAAATAGAGCGAACACGTTGATTCGCGCCACATTGATATTACAGCCTACAGGTTTACCTTCGCAGTACAATACGAATGACTTATCATGAAATGATTCTTTGGCTTACTTTTTTTAAAACCTGCCGATGTTGAACCTTGTTATCACGAAGTACTTGCGAAAAAACCGAAAAATAGCAAGGCAATTGAATCCTTCTGTAAGTATATGTGTGATAGCCTATATAGATACATTTCACGTAGGGCTAAATATCCACCTGAAATTTGGGCTTCGACAACTTCAAATATCGATGAAACTACCAACGCCTGCGAATCATTCCACACTCACCTCACAGAAAACTTTAACAGGCATCACCCAAGTATATTCAAATTCAGCAAAATTCTTGGTTGATTACGAAAATGAAGTATTAATATCACTTAACAGCTGTGGTGAGGAGAAACGTACTAGAAATTCGCACACACGTCAAAAACAGGCTTTCGTGAAATCTCAGTTAGAAAAATACATCAGTAATGAAATTTTAGCATTTGATGCCGTACGCCATCTAAGTCACTATTACATTTATACAGTCAAAGCCTGTAATTCCACTATAGCTTGTATATCATAATGATATTGTGTTTTACTCTTTTTCATATTATGCCATGTAAAAATTGTTATACTTACTTGATTTGACAATTTTTACTTTTAGAACAAAATATCATTGACGTCATGACCAATTTTTACTACCTGTACCTTACATTATAATTTCTGCAAATGTTGTTCGCTCTTTTTACATATCCTCTCAAATTATTAAGAGTTAGGTGTTCGCTTTTTCTCCATCGTACCCGACCCACTTTCCGGATTTTTCGCTCTTTTTACTGCCGCCCGACAGATTTCATGGACAACCGGACTGATTCTTTCACATACTCTTCCCATGTGTATAGGTTATCCCCATCTAAGTCGCCCAACATTATGGCCTTAAAAATATAGCCATATATGTCCGGGTTACATTCACTTTCTGACATGGCCTCGTCGTTTATATGTATGTGCAAGCATTGCAACTTGATCCTCTGTGCATTCTCCAGATTCAGTCCTATTCAGGAATGCCTTTACAGTCGAGTCTCTGAGGGCGGTATCAAATTTGCGATCAAAGAGGAGCGTTGTTGGCAGATCAAACGCCAATTTCTTTTGCCCCTCAAATGAACCTAATTCCTTAATGTATTCACATTCCTTCGTTGCTCGCTTTTGGTCGCGTTTCCGCATTCTTGGCATGAATCGTCTTCTTTTCGATTCCTTCACTTGCACAACGCACAGTGTATCTCAAAATCCGGAAATTCGACGAAAATAGTTTGGAGATTGCTAACTTTGTTCCAAAATTGAAAGATTTCGCTATTTTAATATGAAACGGTACCGAGCACATTATTAAAGTAAGTTTTTTGTTGAGGGGAAGGGGGTCACTTTCAAAGATTTTACAAAGTCCTCGAATTTCACGTTACACTAATATAGCTATATAGTAACAGGTCAATACCCTAGGGCAGTTCTTGTAAAATATAATAATAATTTAAAAAAATACACAAAAAATTTGATACTTGGGAATTTTGAGTTGAGCCAGTTGGGACTTTCACAATTTTTGCCCCCCACCACCAGAAAAACTTTTCGATACGTCCTTGTCAGTTAGACAAGCAAAACAAAGAAACGGATTCATGTCTAAAATATTAGCTGACAAGCTCGAAAATTTTTTGCTTCTCTCCTGGCTCTGGGATACTTCCACCTGTTATTTGCAATCGACAGATCTCTAGTATCTGACACAAAACAACGCCTGTATTGATTGCAAATTTCAAACGTGAATCGAAGCCAGTTAACCAGCGCGAACGTTCAACAGCTACATTTGCAGCACGATCGAACTCGAAAACGGAACCAAAAAGTAACTTTCATTTCCGACCGGGTCCGGCGTTCTCCCCGAGCTGTTGCAGCCATCAACAATTTATTGTGTAACTAGGGTACGCATACGAGTGTGTATTGTGTAGTGCAGAGGTGCAGGACCCCCTACACAAGTACGTACTTCGGATACATTCATCCGTGCGCGCCGAACAGTCGCCCGCGCCTCCATTCGGTACATTCGATTCGCATTTCACGCTTCGCTTATAATTTCGCCGGCCGACTCGAGTTCGTCGATATAAACGTCAAATTTCGGCTTCGGCAGGTACTTCACCCCGGACGGCCGTGCACGAGGCAAAAGCAACTCGTAGCGCAGAAAAAAGCGCAAACGAACAATGAAAACTATTTCGCCGAGTTATCGGATCAGGTTGAAGATGGGCGACCGCTGGCGCTGGCGTTGGCCTACCTCTCCATTGGCGACGTTGAACGAGAAAGAAAAATTGCGCCACCAAATTTAGAAACACCAATTTACTCAAACGGATCCGGCGTTCGGCGCGGGCGGTGTTTCAAACTGAGCGCGTGAGAAGGACACGCACCGCGTGTTTCTTCTTTCAGCCCCCGTCCCACGGCCAGCTAATTTACTACAGTCATGTACCCCGTTTCTGCATCGGGCTCTCGTACCATTAGCGTGCTTCGCTAGCTTTTCCAAATATTATTAGCTTTGTTTACGAGACAGAGAGCGAGAGCGGTCTGGCCGCGTAACAACGCGTTGCCGAGACGTAGACCCGCCATTATCGGGCGAAAAAATCGTCAATTTTTCCAGCACCGAAGCCGGCCGCGATTGCTTTGCACTCTCGTGAAATACCTTGTCCGATCGCTCATCGCACTCCCCGAGCGTCGCCGCCGTCGCGTTAAACTATTAGATCGTATTCCACCTCCCCGGGGGGTCGTTGCGGTCTAATCTAGTTAGCCGGTACCCGTATCGCGATAAGGAGTGTATAAATTTCCGCGCCGGCCTTTCCAATACTTTTTCCTCCTGCTCGCTACACAATCCTATATATGTGTCCTCTCATCCTCTCGTCCTCCAGCCCCGGACGACACTGTTTATCACCGCGAAAAACTCGCCGATCTCGACACTCCCGTTCGCCCCGGCCACCTGTACAGTTCGCACTAACATTTTTATCCCGAGATACACGCGCTCACGTGCGCACAAAAGAGCAAACATGGAAAAACAGACGGAGGGACACTGCGGAGATGGAGATTAAAAAAAAAAAAAAGAGGCGACTAACTCGTGTCCGGGCACAATAACGTTTGTGAATCGATATTTACCATTTCCAGGCTGGACGAGCGAACGGACTTGTAATTAGCCCGGTTGCACGAAATTAACCCTGGAATAGAAAAACAATTTCAACCTCGAACTTGCAGCCAACCGGGTACACGTTTACGAAAATTGGCTGCGTAAATACGCCGCGAGGCCGGACCCGATTCGAGAACAATTACGTGCACGTATCGTGTTTGACCGCGGAAAATTCGATTGCTGTCTTATGTGCCCACTCTGCCTGCCCATTGGGATACTGTGAAACGGACGGGCGAGGTCGGGGGATTCCAGGAGGCAAATAATCAGCCTCGCGAATCTCTGCCGAATCCTGAAGCACATTTGATAGGTTACTGTGAGTTGACGGTGGCATGTAGATGAAATGATATAATGACGAGAAATTAAAATAAACCGACTGAAGTTACATATAGAGGACGAGCGAGAGAAGGTGGGATGAGAAGAAAATCCAGGAAGGCTCATTATTCCCGGTCTGGGTGTCCACTTCCAGCCAAGCACTCCGATATCTAGTTCCCTCTGGCCTCTACTTAAGAAAACGACAACCTACACAACTGAGGTCCTATTCAGATGAAGATCAACTAGATTCGTATGGACCAGTCCAGCCGGCGTCCGACCTCACAGACGATCTACAGCTCATAAAAATCAGGATCTATTCCAATAGATACTAACCCAGTTAAATACCTCTACACAATCCACTCAGATGAAACCTGTGTCAGACACATAAGACATAACCTACCCGCATTTCAACCGGGAAAGTAGGGGACGGGATTTTCTCTTTTCCGCAGTTTAGAGAAGGGACGCTAAAGTGATTTTTCGGAGTTACGGTGACCAGAGATCCTTAAAAAATGTAATTTCCTCTTCCTTTGTTCGCCCTATGGGTTTACATTCCCTTTCTTCCCCGTCACGATGTTTGTCCCTCCCGGAGCTAAGATAGCAGAGACTAGGATCATGAAGAGGAAGTCTTTCGAGTCCCCTCCATAGACAGCCCTATACCGAGAGTTTATGTGTGGGTGGGACTCAACCTTTTGGGGGGCCGAGACCGACATTTTTTAACAAGCGAACAGAAAAGTGTGCATAGGTTGTATATTTTATTTCAATAATGTATCATGAGTGTACGAGGCTGTTCGGGTCTCGGGTGTCTCGCCTCGTTGTCTAAATAGGCTCGGGGAATTTAGCGAGAGTATACTGCGGTCATTACATAAAAATCCCATTCCCAATCCAAGAGTCTCAAATTAGTTAACCAAGTTTTTATTCTAAATTTTAAAATATTTCTGTGATATTTTCTTCATCCCGTCTTTCTGTCTCATTCAGCGTGATGATGATTTCTTTATGGTGGTGTCTTTGCCTAGGGGGACTCAAGATACCTTTAGAGAGGGCTCAGTCCCAGCTTGCCCTCCGCCCATGACTATGGGGCTGTCCATAGCCGGAAAGTCAGCCTCCTAGCTCTCGCTTTATCTTCTTCTTTCGTAAGCATTTGAATTTCGACCGATGCCCCACGGTAGAATTCGCATGCCTCTCTATCTACCTCCCACCGTGGGACTCCTCGAAGACGTATTGGGTTAACTGTATCGTCTGTTCGCAGGGACACTCCGGTGACTCTATTAGTTTCAATCTGCTTACTTCCTCACGAAACGCCGCATGTCCTGTTTAAAGCTGTGAGGTGTAGAAATCAGTCATGGTGATGTCTACCCTTACATCCGGCATATATGCGCCTTGTTTCAGCCCTCTCCCCTTGCCAGTGCTTCCATGCTGGTTCAACATTCTCTTTAGGTCTGCTCATCTGACTAGATTCCCTTTTACTAGGGTTTCTACTTTTTTCATTGCGAGACCTCCTGGGACTAGTATTTATGAGGTAGGTTTGAGAGAAAGGAGTGAAGAGGGTGGGTTTGTGTGGTGTGTTTGAAAGAGAAAACATTGAATTCCATGTGACAGTTAGCTGTTCAGATAAGACGTCTTAGCTTTTCAGAGGCCTTTTTAGGCTGGAAAAAAAGGCTTTTATCCAAATTTTATGGTCAGGTCTCAAATCAGCATGACAATTTGATTCAGAATAGCCCTCCCCTATCTTAGTGATGTATCTCTCTATGTACTAAAAAAAGTAAAATCTGCCGCCACCGCCGCCTCCGGGAGAAAAAAAACCACTGCGGGTTGCCTACCCTGCTCCTTAATTGCTCATCTCTCAAGGGGTAGCCTACCCTTTGGAGGGGGTTCACAGTGGAGGAGGGAGCTTGGGAGAGGAAGCTCGCGGGGAAGGACAAGGAGGAGTTGTGATGGGCGAGGGCTCTCTATACACTGAACAGTAAAAGCCACCTCCTCCTTCCCCTCCGTGGGGATAAATTCCTGGTGGCCTCCCCTGTACCTTAATCTCACATTTCACCAGAGGTACCCTACTCCGGGGGGCTTTTTGGTGGAGGTGGGAGCCCCTGGAAAGGGAGGACGGCCACGGTGAAGAAGGGCGTCGCCCTAGGCGAGAGGAAAGTGACTATGATGGAAACCGGAACGAGCGAAGTGAGTGTCGGTGCGGGTTGAGCCGCGAAGCGGCCAGGGGGAGAAGCCCCCTAAAGTCTAAAAATTTTGGTATGTTCGCGTTTTAAAATATTTTTCCAGGAAGACAAAAGGTCCGATCAAAATTTCAAGGTTAGATTCGGAAATAAAGACAATTTTAAGCTGAAAAAGACTTTTTTATGTAAATTCCGTTGTCAAAACTCATATCAGCCTGAAAATTCGGTTCAGAAACAGTATTTTTTTCCGATATGTGAGATCGAAGAATGTTAATATTTTTGGTATTTTGAAGGCCATTTTCAGGAAGACAAAAAAGAGGGTCCGATGAATATTTCGAGGTCAGATTTGGAATTAACGGGAGAACTTGAACGAGAGACTTCTTTTTTTCCAATTTTGGCAGATCGAATTTTCGGCAGTTTTGGCCTCTGGCAGGCAGTTTTATGCTGATAGAGGTTCTAATCGGATGTTGTGTGGTTTTCGATATTTTACGTCTAAAAAATATTGTCACTTTTAACCTTGATAAGTGGTTTCTTTGAAAAGAAAGAAATGGTCTGTTCAAAAGTTCAAGATCAAAGTCGGATCTTGTTGATGTACCTGAAGTTTCACTGATGTCGTCCCTGGCTGACGGAGGGAGAAAATGAGAGTGAGTTATGAGAATAGGGAGGAGAAGATGAATGTGGTTTAGAATAGATAGGAAGCACAAGTAGGCAGGAGACAAAATACGTTAGTTAGACGTTCGCATCGCACTACTCAGAAAGTAGCCAGGTTTGACAGTTTATTTGAAAATATGTGACAGTGCTGGGAATAAGGTCCCACTTAGTTTTTGAGATGGTGTGGTGGGACGTATGGCGATGCACGCATGCCAAAGTGGTCCCTGAGACACCGCACCACCGGCCCCGGAAACTCGCCTTTCGAGTATCTCATCAGTGGCCGAAGGGACACTTTGAGGCCGGCCCGAGCCCTGATTTCGCCGATCCGCTTCCGGTGCGCGCGTCCTGCCAGAGCCACCATGAGATTCCCTACTGACCGAGGTTCGCGCTCCCCGAGCGCTAGCCTTGAATTCAGGTCCCCCACAGCCGGACGCGTTTCCTCTTCACTCAACCCTGTCACCACCTCCTTGTTTTGGTACGCATGACGACGCAGGAAGGTGGTAAGTTTTTGAGATACTGCGAGTTTTGTGAATCAAGGTCGAAGCTGTCAAAATCGGGATTCGTGGCGATCTCGGTAGAATAAACCCTTCTTTTTCGAATTGCGTTGTCCGTTTTTCTCTTTCAGCCCTCGTTCGCCCATTGCAGACAAAAATATGAACCCACCTATTCTCTGTTTTGTACCCATACAACACAGTTTTGGTATCACCTGAAGTTGAACTCTTTCATTCCGTCTGTATTACCCGTTGTTTTCTGAAAAAGTTCCACTTTGTCGACGAAATTTTGTATAAAATTTCTGGCAAAATTAGACCTGGCGGAGCTATCTCGCTTTATTTGTCTTAAAGATAAAAGCTACTTTGAATTTGTAATTTTTCGTTTTCTTATATTTTTCTCGAATTCAGGGTTTTTGAAATCTCAAATTCAATTAGCCATATCCCGGCGAATTTGGGAGCTCGGGAGCGCTGTAAGGTCTCATTTTGTCAGAAATTTTGTGTAGTATATGCCAATACTCATAAATCCATATCGACGAAGTGAGACCGTATTCCCTGCACTGTCACATGCACATTCGAGAGGAGAGAATCGCCGCAGGTTTTTTGACCGACTTTTCGGCGATTTCTTACTTGACTTCTCAACGGTTTTAGGACCGTTTTTTTTTTTTTTGATCGGTTAGAAAACTTGCCGACTGCCAGTTTCTTGATGAACCCGTTAAAATTTTGGCACCCGGTTAACCGGTTTCTAATTTCTGTTCAAATTCGAGAAGACGGTCACTACTGGCTAACTCTTGGGTATCAATTGTGAAAATATTTATTAAATTTTGAAATTATGGCACCCTCAGAAATAAGAAAACTTGAGGGAAAATTAATAAAGAAGTAAAGCGGTCACTATTTCTTTTACTCCGGTCATACTAAAGGCTTCAGAGGAACTGGCTTTTATATTAACAGGAAGTGGGTAGACAAAATCGAAAGATTGAGTCCATTGAAAATCAACATAAGAAAAAGCATTAAACTCTTGATCATGCAAGTACATGCACCTACACTCAAGGCAGACACAAAAGAAATCAAAAAAATTTTACGATCAGTTACAAAAAATTTATGACGAAGAAAAAGAATACTATACCCAATATAATAATGGGTGATTTTAATGCTAACTTGAGAACCCAACTTTATCCAGACTGCCTTAATAGTATTGGTAGATTCTGCTCGGGAGAAACTTTAAACAAAAATGGAGAAAGCATGTTAAATTTTATCGAAAATAATTCATTGAAAATTGCTAATACATTTTTAGAAAAAACAAAAAGTGGACATGGCTGGCACCAGATGAGACTACAAGGAACGAAATCGATTACTTCATAGTAAAATATTTAAGAACAGTATCGGATGTGGCTAGATGTGATCAGTTTGAATTTCCTTCAGACCACAGACTTTTAAGAATGAAAATTGAAACGGAAAAAAGAACAAAAGTCAAAATTATAACAAAACACAAAGGTCAAGGAAAAGAATGATTCCCACTGGGAAAATACCAGAAGCAAAAAACACTTAGTAAATGAACTCCAGAAAATTAACCGGGAGGAATCCTCTACTGTTCAGGAAAGTTACGATAAAATTAAGAACGTAATTAAAGCACTTACTAGAAAATTTAGCGAAACACTAACTTTGAACTCTACCAAAACCAAAGTTTCTAAAAAATACTAGAATACTCTGTGAAAGGAGGAACTCTTTGACAAATAAAATTTACAAAAATTTAAAAGAAAAAATTTAATTAACTGAACTCTGAGGAAAACTGTTAAAAAAACAATTAAAAATTATATTTATAATATTTATACTTACGATACAAATACGCTGCTTGAAATCATAAAGCAGACAGAATCAGTGAGAAAAACAAAACGTGAAATTTTTCAGGATCAAAAATTATTATTCCAAAAATTAAAAATAACGGAGACAGATTTGTCTGTGACAGGAATAAAATCATCCAAGTGGCGACAGACTTTTATAGTAAGTTATACAGTAAAAATCAAAAAGAACAAACTACGGAGGTTACTATAGGACTGCAGGGGCGTAGCCATTGGGGGGGGGGGTTCTGACCCTCCTGGCATTAGCTGAAAAATGTGAGGAAATTAAAATTTATTCTGGTAATAATAAGTATTACACCTGTAATGTTGTAAAAGTGAAATGACCCCCCCCCCCTTCATACCAAGTCTGGCTACACCACTGTAAGACTGAACAACAAGGAAGAGGTCCCCTCCCCCTTTCATGGAAAGTGGCATTTTGTCCGTCCTGGGAAAGTTGAAACCTGGTAAAGCAGTAGGCCCGGACAAAATAGACAATTATGAGTTGAAGCTGTTTGCGGATGAATTAACGCCAAGTTTGACAAACAATTTTAATAATCTAAAAGAAGAAACGATCCCGTCCCAATGGAGCTATTCAGAAATAATACTTCCTTTCAAAAAATGAGATAAAAATGAAATAAACAACTACAGGCCTATAGGCTTGAGTTCTAATTTTGGGAAAGTTGGTGGCAAATTAATAAAAGAACGTATCTACCCACAATTAGACCAATGCCAAGGACCTGAACAAGCAGGTTTCCGCCAAATTCTTTCCACCGTCGACCAATTATTTATAATCGATCACTTAATAGAGAAAACGAAATAATATAACCAACCGTTGTATTTACGATTCGTTGATGTCCAGAAAGCCTTCGATTCCATTTACTTATCCGAACTTTGGAGAGCCTTAAGCCGACAAGGCATCCCCGAGAAAATGATAAAAATGATAAGAGAAATGTACAAGAACAGCAGCGGAAAAATTCATTCGGATAAAATACGAATATGTAGGTACAAATTTTAAAATCGAAGGAGGAGTGAAACAAGGGAACTCTCTATTACCCAACTTATTTAATTGTCTACTGGAAGATATATTTCAAAATTTAAACTGGGAACAAAAGGGTGTAATAATAAATGGGGAGAAAGGCTCAACAACTTAAGATTTGCGGACGATGTGGGTTTAATTTCTCAGGATGGAAAATAAATCCAAATCATGGCAAACGAATTAGCAGATCAATGTAACAAAGCAGGTCTGACTATAAATTCCAGTAAAGCAGTGTTATCATCAAACGTTAAATCTAGCAAAGAAATAGTTATTGGTACCAATCAAATTAAAGCAGGAGATAGCACGATATATTTGGGTCAAATTATTTCAGTTAAAGATAAATCAGAAAATAAAATTTCAAAAAGAAGATCACAGGCATGGAAAAGTTTCTGGTCCCTAAAAAACATCTACAAAAGTGAAATGCCTTTGGCAATGAAAAAGAAAATATGGGAATCATGTACACTACCGGTGCTAATGCACGGGGCACAGGCATGGGCCGCTACTCGAGGCCAAATTCTGAAGCTAGCAGGACCCAGATTGCAATGGAGATGGCTATAATCGGAGTAAAAAGGAAGGACAGACTAACCAATAGATGGTTAAGGGATAAATCAAAAGTTAAGGATTGTAGATTTGTCATGAAAAAACTGAAATTTGATTACGCAGGTCATGTTGCAAGAGGAGGGATGGACAGGTGGGAAAGAAAAATTCTGGAATAGTTACCCAGGGGAACAAATAGAAATGTAGGGAGACCTACTACCCGATGGGTTGATGAAAGCAGGTAAATGCCGGTGTCGCTTCGAGAAGAGACTCCAGGGAAAGGGGCCGCTGGAAAAGAGTGGGGGAGGCCTATGCCCGTCAATGGGTGCATTAAATAGTAATTTTTATTTTAAGTAAAATAAAATGAAGATGTACGAACGGGCTGCTAAATAAAATCAGTAAATAATAACCGATTTCAAGAATAAATCAAAAGTTTTATCTCAAACTATTCGGCATTGTTTACTGTTTTAATTCGAATCTCCCCTCGAGCTAGACTGCAGATCCGGACCACCAAATAGCGGAAATTTTCGAGCCTCGAACACGTGATCTGAAAGAAAACGGTATTTCCCTTGGAAAACTCCGTGCACAGTTTTTCTAAGGTGGCCTCCAGCAAGCGAGGGGATTTTGTCGTCGATGGATGCTGTACACAAAGCGGGTTCACGTCGAAGCATAGCGTTTTAATGATCTCGGAAAAACAAAATCTCGTCGATTTTTGCGATACGTATACTTTATTTCGAGGCCTCGTTAATAATCCCCTCGAAGGGCAAAAGGGGTCCAATGCTCAGTTGCGAACCGTCTGCCCGCGAAGAGGACGGCGTTTTCGCCGAAAACGAATGTACGACGACGGCGGCGTAAACGACACCGCTTTGCGGATGCTTGTATACGAGAATTTGATCTGTGAAACATGTCCGCGAAAGGGGTGGCTGGCCGGTGTCGAAGGGTGAGTTTTCCCGCAGATAACGGATAACGAGAGAGACGCAACAAACAGTACACATTTTGGTGGCATCGCGGCAGGGTTGAAAGTGCCGACCATTTTCACCGGCTCCGTTTTTTCGTGTGCGCTCGACGTGATAATTGCGGTCGCATTTTCGTCTCCGAAGTCGCATTTTGAGTCGCGCCGCGTGTTTTCTCGTACCTGTCGTAAATTCGCGTGATACGTAAAATTAAATTGAGTGAACGATGAACTTAACGGTCGCATAGTTGGATATCGAACCGCATTCCGGCTGAGCGAATGTGAATGCGATGTGATCGACTTCGAAAAGGACACCACATGGCCAAGTTAGTCGGTTGTTCATTTGTGTGTTTTTTGTACGCTTGAGGGACACTTGTGTCGCAGTGGTGTATTTTGATAGATATTTCAGACTGGTAAAAATTGATGAAATTGAAATTTTCCTGCCCGCATAGCCGATTTTAAGAGGAGGATTTGGAGGATAATCCTTCCGTGATCATCCAAAATATAATTTTTTCTGAACATTTTTGTTAAATTGAAAAATTTTATTCTGCTCATAAATGGGTGTTTTTTAAATCGCTTAATGGTCACATCCGGAATTCCTCCCTCTTAGGAGAATTCTGGCACTAGTCCTACATGAACCTTGTATGAGTTTGAAAGCAGCTGAATTAATAAGGGTAGATTATGACGGGGGTAGGGCGGGAAATTCAACCTCGAATGAAGGCTCACCAGCCTGAATGACATCGCTCAACAGAGAGTCTACCGGTCCCGGAAGTTCCGGAAAACCAGGAAAAGTCCTGGAGGGTAAAAGTAGGTCCTGGAACCCTGGAAAAGTTCCGTTCACTTGACTATTGTCCAAGGTCCCGGAATTTTTTTACAAATGTTGGACACAATTTAACCCTCAAAACTTTTGGACTGTTTCCCCGATACATGGAAACTGCTTTGTGCGTAGTTCAGATCAATATAACGACTAAAGATGTCGCCAACTAACAAAAATTTTAAAGAATTCGAAACAATAATTTTTCAAAAGTTGACTTTCGTAAACTCGAACGGATTTTTTGCCAATTTTGAACATTGAACCATACGAACGAATTTTATGCAGATGTGACATCTCTGAAAACGACAATGTGCGCGCAGTTGAAATTTCGATAATGAACTGATCGATCAGTCAATAATTAGCATCTGAGAAAATACGAGGGGTGTTCGATAAAGACTCGGACGACCTTTATAAAAATTTTATTTGTAAAATTTATGAATCCGGTTTGGTTTCTCGTTCAATATACTCCCCTCCGAGTCGAATACACTTGGCCCACCTTTCCTGCTACTTCTGGAACACGTGCTTGAACCCCCTCCCCCTTGACATCCTTTTGAAAATCACCTCCACAGCTCCTAAAAAGCCTGACTCTGTGACTCGAATCGACATCCTTTCTGGTCCTTTTTCACAGCGGAATGTAAGTAGAAGTCGCACGGGGCCTGGTCCGGTGAGTAGAGGGGATCACCTGTACGTTCAAATGAATTTATAGTTTTTCACTGAATTATTGCATCCAATTACTGAAATTCAAAGTGCATGCGTCGATTTGAAGGGTGTTAGGATTTTACAGTAGAAGAATTGTAGATAACACTATTGTGTATATTGAGCAACCCATGGTATTTTTTTGCACCCAAATCTTTCCCGGAAGTGTCCTACAAAATCCCGGAGTTCCAGAACGGAATTCTCGTAGACACCCTGCTTAAAGAATGATTTTACTTACTTACATGCCGGGGTGCCGATTATAGACAAACGAGTCTTTATTATTTCGTCATTCCGCACCAAATTGGCTTCGTTTTGAACTTCGTGTCACCAGATTTTTCATAAATTCTGTGAGTTAGTTAGCCTTTTCCTAAATCTCCAAAACCCCCTTCTATTCACCCGTAACTCAATTCCTAAGACATATGGGTCGGTTGAAATTTTCACATTCTTAAAATATTGTCACTTCTGAAGCCTTGTATCCCCGGAATTAGTAGAAATGGAAATGTACGATGCCGTTCATTCAGTTATTATGTCTGCTTCCATTATCACTCTTTGTGAGCGTCTTCATCGCCATTTTATTTAGTTGAATTTTTAACGTAAAATAGGAAACGAATCCTATGATTTAAAAATCTTGAAACAATTGCGCAAGATCGATTGTTGTCCACCCAAATAGTTTTAGAAGTTCCTCGACAGCTTTTACTTTTATATTTTTCAAAGTTAATTTTGAAAGTTTTTGAAATTTTAAAATGGAGAGTGAGCTATGTTTCTAATTTTTGTCTGGATGACAGGTCTAGCTTTCAAATGTCAGTAAAGGAATTTTTTTAGTTTTTTAAATGGTCATTAAGTACTCTCAAGACCCACATTTCACCCTTAAGAATTAATTGAGGAAACACAGAGTTTCTATACCTATTTTTCCTCTCAATTCCCAAGGCAGAGAGATCGGTTGAAATTTTCACATTTTTAAAATCTTGTCGAATTTGAAACCGTATATCTCCGGAACTAGTAGAAACCGAAATGTGCGACTAACTTCATTCAATTTATTATTATGTCTGCTTGTATTATCGCTCTTTATGAGCGTCTTTATCGCCATTTTATCTCATCAGTAATTAAATTTTTGACGTAAGATAGAAAACTAGTCCCACGATTCAAGAATCTTGAATCAGTTGTAAAGATCGTTCATTGTCCAGCCAAACAGTTGAAGTTCCCTGATGACATTTACGTTTATATTTCTCAAAATGAATTTTGAAAGTTTATGAAACCTTCCGGTTCTATGTAAAATCTAGATAGACAACCTAGTCGTCATTATTGAGTAATTCAGCAGTATATCGACATAGTTTTCAACTTCAAGTCGCCAGATTTCTCACAGATTTCATGGATTAGTTAATTAGTTACCCTTCTCCTAAATCTCCAAAGCACCTCTTCTATATTCACTCGTAACTCAATTTCCGAGACACAAGGGTGGGTTGAAGTTTTCACAGTTTTAAGACATAGCGTGCGGAGACAGATTCTAAAGTGATTAAATCTAGTTAGGCATGAAGTGAAATACAGAAGTGGATATTCGAACATAATTTTCAGAATTGTGTGACGTAGGAAAAACCTTATGTTCGAGAAGTAGATGAAAATTCCTGAAATAGTCGTATGAAGTTGAATTTATTATTCGATTTCTCTAGTTTGTGTCATAGGGTCAAAAGGGCTTCGGCTGAGGGAAATGGCGTTTATGGTCGACAAAAGAGTGTAGCCTAGTCCTGCAAAAATATTGAGTACCATCTTTGGTTGGAAATTAATTAAATCAGCTTTTTTATGACACCTATGACACAAACTGTGACGTGACGCAAACTATTTTCACACCATATTGTCAGTTTTGAAGAATTGTATCTCCGGAACTAGTAGAAATCGAAATGTGCGATTTACTTTATTCAGTGTTTATTATTATATCTGCTTGCATTATCACTCATGAGCGTCTTTATGGCCATTTTATCTAATTGGTAATTAAATTTTGACATAGGACAGGGAATGAATCCCAAGATTTGAAAATCTCGAAAGAATTGCAGAAGATCGAATGTTGTCCTCTCGAACAGCTGTAGAGTTCGATGGCACTTATCTTTATAATTCTCAGAACTAATTTTGAAAGTTTTTGAAATATTCAAGTTTTGTGTAAAATATTGCGTGAGCTTTGTTTTTGAACTAATTTTTGTGTGGATGATACGTCTAGCTTTCAAATTTCAAAAATAGACGTTTCTTCTTTATTTCGGTGGCCCTCAAGCATCCTCAAAACCTATATTTCGTTCTATGAAATAATTGACAATATTCAGTATCTAGATTTATTTTTCGTCTCAATTTGATACTCAAATTTGAAATTAAGATTATTCTTCTCTTCCATGTTAAAATGCCCTTTTCAAGAATTTTGGCATTCTTGGCTTCTAAAATGCCAATTTTGGGGGGGAAACTAATTTTAATCCCAATCTTAAGTCCGCTTTTCGAATTATCTCTCAGCTCAAAAAATGAGCTGAGAAGCTCCTACTTTCTCAGTTATTTCAAAAAAAAGCTAATTAGCTGTGCTAGGATTAAGGTAAGGAAAAAATCCTGTACTAAAATTTAGACACTAGATTCGTGATTTCAAAAAAAAAAAAAAAAAAAGTTTCAAATATGTTTTACAATCGTGAAAATGATGAAAATTTCAAAAATTAATTTTGAAAAGAAAAAAAGAAGTAAAAACTATTCAGAAATTTTCACTACTATTCAAGCAAGGAACACGCTATTCTATATAGTTTTTTCGAAATTTTGAAGTGTGGCACTCTTTATATATCCGCAACATCTAAAATTCAATCACATGTAAAGATAGGATAAGGTAGCGATAAACAAGACCATAGAGAGTGATGCTGACTGTAAACATAAAATACCGAATGGAGCACATCGCGCGTTTCAATCCATACAGAAGAGCCATATTCCGAACCAAATTTATGATACAACATCGAAAATTTTCTTGCATCGCAATATTTATATCCTGTATATCACTTTGAAATAAAATTTATTATGTCACCATTAGGGTGGTCGTTATTTGCTCTCGGTGAACTCTTTTTCTCAATTCCCTCAGGTTCTTCTACTAAATAATAAATTTTAAAAAAACAAAAAACATTCAACGTTTTAGGTCGATCGAATTAGGAAACCCATGCCCTAAGACCCCTCCGGTTCTTATGGACGAAATTCATGGAGATATGCTTTTCTTAACGACAGTTGACCTTAAATAGTTGAAAATTTGTTCTCTCAAGTTGTTGACGGATCGTTTGCCGGTCGGAGAGTTTGCTTGTTCGAATTTTCAGACTAACGAAGCCCCTTCTCTATTGAAAACAGGTCACAAATCGCTCCACCAGTTCTCTTGTGTTTTCAATAAACTATCTGCGATAGCAAATGGTTACTCATATGATTGTATCATATTTAATAAAACTATCAGTTTTAACCTTTTTGACATTATTCTGTATGATGAAAATTTTCATCAGTGTCCAGTAAAAATGTGTAGTTTTTCAAATTCTGGATCCTTTCGGAGCTCCTCTATAATGATAACAGGTTACTTCCACGTGTACATTAAGTTGTCATATTTTTTTCTTGGCTTATCGATTCGCTTCTTCCTGACCAAACGAAAATAATTATTTAGTTGGCAAAATAGATGTCAGCATTAGAGCGATTGTGTGCTTAGAAAAACTGAAATATTTCATTTTCATTCACTTTGCTCGTCACCCAAGCCCAGTTTGGGAAATTGTACCCCTGAATCGATGGTATTCCATTTGCCTCCCTCCCCTCCCGCAGAAGGGGTGAGACTTTTTAGTTTTGGCTTTTTTGCTGTTTAGCATGACATTTGCAAGTTTCTCTAAGTTGCCCCTTGGAGAAGTGGTGTCGCTGGAGGCCTCTTGTCAACTTCATCAGCCAATAAAATTATTTTTGCGATGGAATTCTGAATTCTTCCTATTCATTTATAAAAAAATTGTTGCCTAACCTACATAATCTACAAAATTGTCGCATTGGTAAATTTGGGTTCTCAGTTAAAGAAGCGAAAACGTTTCATTCTTCCAATTCTTTCATTCGGTTCGCTATAGTTAGTTCTGAAGATAATCGTTAGGAAACTGGATTAAATTTGTAGGTTGTGAATCTCCAGACTTTTTTCTTATAACCGTCCCTTCTTCCCCTCCTTTGTATGAACACGTAAAATTGGCCAGATCGTCTTGTGTGTGGAGAAAATGAAGCTTTGCTGGCAGAATAAATGAAGCAAAGATTTCTTTGAGCTAGTCGTTTTCGAATTTCACGTACAATTTTCCTTCTTCCTTTTTTCCAAAATAATTATAAGCAAAATTGACATCAAGGGTGGAACAAAACATTTCTGGCGAAGAAAACTTGAGAATGGGGTTTTCTTTAATTTTGCTTTTTATTGTCATTAGCCGACAAAATGATAGTTTGGATTTGGAACTCAACTTTAACAGGGCGAAGAGATGAGTACCACCAGAACCTCTTTCCAACTTGCACGCCAAGATTGGGACACTTTTTACTTTTACAAATCGAAATCGAAATTTGAATTTTCAACGAACTTTCTGAAAAGATTCTCTTTTGTACGTCGAAATGCATCAAAAGAAATTTTCACTCGCAGCAGCAAAAAAAAATACGTCAACAACCTGTTTTTTGTCCGATAAAAGGCTACTTTCAAATTTTCCGTGAAAGGGTTGCTCGTTATCCCGAAATTGCTTCGATCCATCTTAATTGAAGAATTCGTTGCTCAGAAATCCTTACAGTTTCAGCCCCTAGCTTTCTAGACGGAAAGCGCGAGTTTTTAAATTGAAAATATATGTACTCTTTCTGCAGATCAATGACATCAAGTAAAAAGGCTGTATCGTTGTTCCGGAGATAAACTCTGAAACAACGCGGAACACACGTTTCAGAAATTATGTTTAAATTAATTTTTTTAATGCCGACAGGGTCAAAGTGATCCAAGTTTGCCAGTATCTCCTGGTCGAGCCTATACAAAACATCGTATTCTTGTAAGAAAAAGAAAAATTTGATCAGAAGAATATCCAATTTAAAAATTAAATCTACGTTGTTTACAGTTAGGACAGTCAATATAGTGCCTCGGGCGCACGTAATAGTACATAATGGATTATGTCATTATAAGAAGTTTCCAAAATATTGGTGGGTGAGATGCGTAGGGGTCTGAAGAAAAGATTCTCTGGTACCTGTCTACCAGGGGTACAGAACTGACTCTGATTCGAAAACGTGACCTGATCTCATATCAATGTTTCTCAAAAATTTTTAATGCACCATTTCTAATTATTAAGGCACCAACTTCTAACCAACGTACGACGAACTACCAGAGACGTACGAAAGTAAAATTGTGGTGGAGAGCAAAACTCAAATTTTTTCAACTAGAAAACTCCCTGTCTCAAGATCGAGTTTTTCAGTTGCTTCCTCACCGATTTGTGGTGTAAAAATAGACATTTTATAACTAAGAGCCACTGATTCTCTGACTGAAGTCCACTGCGAAACCTTTGACAAAGTACTCCTTTCGGTATAGGTTTATGCGAGTAGTCAGTGTCTACGGACAATCTAAATTGAGAATATGACATTACGAAAATCTTTGTAATTTCAAACAATTCCTTGAGGAGCTTACACGAACAAATTATGAAGTAAATAAGGTACGTAGGTAATCAATTTACGAAATTACCTTTCTGCACAAAGAAGTAACTAACGTAAGTTGTTACTGAATTTGAAAGTCGAAATGAAAATTGCGAGACGTATAAGTTCGACGGCTTTAAGCATTAACTACATCAGTTTTCTGTCGATACTTGAACGAGGAAGAAGAAGAAGAGTTACTGCCAACGAGAATGAATGAGAGACGGATAGATGAAGAGGGAATTTACTGATTAAAGAGTAAGAATCTCCAATGCAGCTCGCAGGCAAAAAAAAATTATCAATAATGAAAACACGCTTTTGCACTTTTCTCGTTTTAGTTTTTTTCCCTTTTTTTTTTTCTAGGGAAGTGGGCCTTTGGAGCTGGAAGTTCTTTTTGTACATGTTGCCTGACTTTATAATACATATATACGTGTATGAACGGGAAATGAATCACAGGAAAAGTGCAAACTTACGCGGAAATAGAAAAAGCACGCAACACAGGAGAGAAATGTGCGAGTAACACATTATAATCGACATTGAAGGAACATTTAGATACTTGGGGAAATTCGAAAATGATGTGCGTACGAGGGCAGACAGACACTGCCAGGTTGCAAAATTACGGATGAATAACGCCTATTTAAATATCGAAAATCAGCTTTCAGAAGTGTTTCTAGTTTCTACGTACATCAAAATAGAACTGTAAAACAGTCCCATGACTTCGGCTCCCTCTGGGGACCGTAGATAGTAAGTTTCTTTAAGTACAGTGACTGTGGTGTCTACCGGTCCAATAAATCCAATAGAAGTTCAGTAATTTTAATATTGGTCCAATAAAAAATTGAAAAATGAAGAAGTAAGTGTAATAATATGTATTTTTAATGTTGTGGAAAACTTGACTGGATACATTATTTGAGAAACGGGCAGTTTTTGGAAAGAGAGCATTCTTCCAGAGATTTAAAAAAATTAATAATGAATCAATAAATTATAAAAATGTTGCATAGACGCGCCTTTTTTAGTTGTGATTAGGCGTATGAAATCGTCCAATAAAAGTCCATATTTTCCATTTTCAAATCTAGTAGATACCCCCAGAGAGGACAGACAGCAAAAATGCCGACTAAAACTTGGAAAATATCAAAAACTGCTCCGTTTTCCAATTTATAATTTTTTCTGACCGGCTACTAGCATTTGCGGAGCACAAACTTCACAAATAATATTGTTGGAGAATCCCCTATCGTTTTAATTTCGCCCCTTTTTCGAACTCATGGTCGATTTTCACTGCTCTAAATGATATGTTTTTAACTTTCTTTGAGAAATCACCGAGTCGTGTAAAATTATGGGATCAAAGTTGGAAGAGAGAAGGATCATCCATCTTTTTCCCGACTTCAGAACAAAAAAGAAAAAAACAGACTCAACAGAGGATCTAAAACACAAAAAGTGGTTACTGTTTGGTAATTAGAATATGCGCACCCCCAAAAGAAGACTTCAAGTTCCATTGGAAACACATTTTGGAATCTGGAAGTAAAAATCCAAATCGAGGAGACGGGCCTGAATAATTTTGAAAAAATTCAGCGGTTTGAAAACTGTGAAATTGTTCTGAGTGCGCAGCTCGAGTTCTATGTTTCATCTCAGTTTTTCAAATAATCATTTCCAGATTTAAGAACAAAAATCCGAAAACGAATTAAAAGTCGAAATATACACACACTAGGGTGGTCCAATGGTCCATATTCTCGACTTGTTTTTCTACTTTGCAACATCTGGATCTGTTCCATGTATTAAAATTCTTGCCTAGCCAAGTTTGAGAAAAATCAAAGGTAACGTGTACCTCGAAAAACAGTTCTTAGAGAGTTACGTTGATTTCGACACCTTAGAGCAAAATAGTGCTATCTACATTTTATTGAAATTGGCAGCACACGGAGAAGAAGTTCTTAATAGCCTATCACTCCTGTGTTACGATGGGAATTCAACATTCCACTTGGAGCGCTAGTAGTAGCAGGTTTTGAAAACCTCATGATGTGATCATGGGTATCAGGTCGTATTAATTCCATAATGAGAGTGAAAGTTTTTTAACCTTCTAATCCATTATTATTATTATTATTTTATTTTATTTTTTTGTACATAATTTGAACATCATTTATTTAAAACATGTTTTGCAACAAATTCAACGTGTTTATGCCTGAGACATAGTTAATTATTTTGACAATGTAAAGAGGCCATGGATAGAAGAGAAGAAGGTGGCTTAATGCCAAACATCTATAAAATTTAAAGAAGGAACCAGGGCAGTAATTGAATGAAGAATTTGTAATATTATCTTCTGCATTAAGTTCAAGCAGGGCCGTACCGACAAGAGGGGAGTGTTCAACCACCCCCCCCCCTCATTGGCGAAATCCTTTTCATATACATGTGGGTAATTGGATAAATTTGGGTTATTTGTAACCTTCCTCCACCAACAAAGAAATTCATCTAAATCGCAAAACCCCCTTACTTAATTCCTGGGTACGGCCCTGAGTTCAAGATTTCATCCTTCGTTTCATTGATTTTTCTTTGTTATTATCGAGCCACGGAGCTATACGCTCGGGCTATGGGCTCGGGAAAGGTTACTTAACTGCTACAGTTAAAAGAGTCGCAGAAAGTAAAGTGACTGGCAAATGCACTCAGTCGTCGCTATAAGTGGTAGCCTCATCCTCACGACTTGAGTATCATCACAAATAAAACTTTGAGGGAAGAAAAAGGACCTCAGAAATGATTTTAGTGACGCTTCAAAAAAAAATAAATATCTTTAGGCAGCTCATGTAGGGAGACTTCTATTGTTAGAAAATCTCAAATTTTTAAAATCAGTGTTAATTACTTCAAGAAACTCAACAATCCCTGTAGGGCATGATTTTTTGGTCCGAACTGCAAGAAAATTTCTAAATGTATGAAACTAATCGGCGCCGTAACAAAAACACACTAAAAGTAAATTAAGGACTTAACATACAGCCGGCTTGGAAAAGTTTCAGTCATTAAAAACCCTATTTTGAATTAAAACGTAAATTAGGTATTGAGGGTGGTCGTTCAATTTGATTTTTTGGACTCTGTGTGTTTTTTCAGCTTCTAATCCTAATACAATATCCTCTTGATATTTCTCTCTAGTATTAATATTTTCCAACTTTTTCAAATTCCGTCTTTTTACCTCTTCTTTTCTACTAAGTTTCTTCAGTTTAAGCCTGCATTTCATATCAGCTCCCGGATACGTTTTACAGTCGAATATTTGATTCCTATAACGTTGTTTTGTAATGATATAAGCAATTGGATATCTGCCTTCGTTACCTGGACTCAGCAGCAGACAGAAGAGAGTGGGACTGGCCGCAGGAGTCCTTCGCCCTAAAACAAGGGCTTGAGTGGGGGGAGAAAGGCTCCCATTCACGTTATGATTACAAAACCTACACGTATTATCAATTGTAAGAAATATGTAACAAATGTATTTGAATGTAATCTATGATACAAAATTAAGGCTAATAATTATGTTCAGTTTATTGACAGCTTCTGCCGGATTAAAAAGTTACTTTTTATACTACATGATCAGAAAGGCTATGTTTACATTGGTGTTTTGCGGACGGAAAGAAGCGCTTATCATTCATGCATCGAGTGCTAACGAAACCTGCGTGTAAAGTAAACGTGCCTTAATGTAAAACGATGCGTCACGTTTTTACATGGAAGCACATAGAGGCACAAATCGCTGGCCAGTAATTCTGTATTGGAGGATAGAACCCGCGTCTGTTGATACATCTGACTGGAGTATATCGAACGTCTCTAACCACTCGGCCACGTAGCGAATTACCACATAGTGACTTAGGAACGCATTTAAATATTCACAATGTAGTACAACCGTTACTGTTCGTTGTTATTTATTGTCGCTTAGCCGTCATTACATTTGCCTCGTGAATTATTCGACGAAAAACATTGCTATTTCTGATCATTAAGTATAAAAAATATCGTACCAAACAAGAGCCAAAAGTGAGTTTACATGATTCGGGAATCGCTCACTGGCTACGCTCGTTCGCAAACTTTCCCTCGCCATGTAAACACTCACTTTTGACTCTTGGTATGTAATGTACTATTACTTCCGCATCAACCGCTCTGGGTGCTCTCTCTCTCCAAAAGATAGCCCAGAACGGTTACTTGTGCCCGAATCACAAGGTTGTGTTCATCTTCAACTTTCCATTCACGTCAGAGACAAGGTTTTCAATCTCATTGATAATTTCGCAACCTGTCTTACGGTGCCTTCGCTCTCATTACACCCGTTGCGTCTCCTCCCGCCACTCCGATTTCACTCGTCCTATCGCTAACAAAATACACGGCGAAATTTAAACAGACATTTACATTTCAAAGTCGACGATATTTTATAAATTTATTTGTCAAAAACAGACGACATTTTCCTCGTCTCCTCGGCTTCGTTTATATCAGGAGGAAGAGGGGGGGAAAAACTTCTCCGTTACACGACAAAACAGAAAATTAGAAAGAATTACCTCAAAAATAAATTTCACTTCGGAATCACTTTTAACGTAAGCTCGGCACGGGAATTGTCTGTAAATTGAACTAGTTATCTTCTCTTCAAAAGCACAACAATCCCCCTGGCGCAGGACGGCTCAAGAGCCGCCGCACCGTCAACTTCGTACCCGGCAAGTGCGAGGGGGGCGCTATTGTTCGCAAAAACTACACGACGACGAGTAAAATATGAATTTATGAAAGTGAGAAAAAAATAATAATCCCAGGAAATTAACGGATCTCATTCTCGCAGCTCTTCGCAGATCACGTATATTGTGCGATATACCGGCTGCGTACCCCATTCCGTTCCCCATCACAGTCGAAATTATATCCCGGTGAAAGAGTGAGTGAGAGGACTGAGTGACAGGATGGAGAGAGAGAGAAGAAACTACATAATTGAAAAAAGTTCAGAAAGCAAATTTTAAGATTGAAATCGTTGACCTGCGTTCGTTCCTCCATTTGAAATAATTCGAAACCAATATTCGAAATGAAAAAGTTTAGCGGTATGAACGCGAAGAACAGAACTTACATTTTTTTTCCAGCCCTGTATTTTACCTCGAGTATTTTCCTGCCTCGTTGATTCCGTTCTTTTTATTCATTCCTTTGTATTCTTGTTTCCTATAGCATTACATCTTTTTCCTTTCCTACCTTCTGCACTTTTCTCTTCTTCTTCTGCTGCTTTTTTTTATTCCTGTACATTCTGCTGATTTTCTTTTCTATACGTTCACGCGTTTACGCTTTACATTCCAATTCGCTGATGAAGGTTGTCTTTTTTTTTTTTCTCTCTCTCTACTGACGAACTGCAAATGAGATTTTTAATTTGAGATTAAACGTGTAAACTCTAAACTCGGCTCCTAATAATCCGGCTGGAATTTATCACAGTTCTCTATACACCGTCACTATGTCCGTCGACGATCTGTTTTTCAAGAGTTATAACAACAGAGACAGACAGACCTAAAAAGAGATGGGGGAAAAGTTGAAAAGAATTCAATTATGGGAAATTATTATTAAAATAGCGGATGAAGCGAGTTATTTTTATCTTGGTTGCACAATGTAGATATAACGGGAGGTATTGTTTTCAGCATTTAGTTGCTTTTTTTTTATTTATTTATTTTTTTTATCATTGTCCTAACTGAAACGTAATCTGCGAGGTAAAAAATCCGCCCGTCGATTTTCGTCGCTTGCTCGACTGGAATACAGGAGAAAAATTAATTAATTTAAAAGTACTCTCGTGTCTTCTCGCGGTATAGTAAGGAAAAAGAAAGGGAAAAAAAAACAGATACGGGCGGAACTTTTCAATTAATAATTTCTACTTCGCCGATGTCTGTCTGGTACGCGCGATGAGCGAGGGAAAAAGCCGCCGCCGAAATTGGACTCGATTTTGATTCGGAAAACGCATTTTTAGCCTTTGAAATTGGCTCGAAAGGTTGAAACGCATTTCCCGCCATTTAGTCTGGCCTAATATGTTAGTTTATGGCAGAACAAACCTACGTGGGTGCGGAGTAACCTAAAATTACACTTCCGGGACGGCCGCTGACCGGAAATATTTCAGACTCGGGTTCCGTTGAAAACTGCGAAGGAACAGGTCTCCAAAATTAACTGCCGAAATGTTGACGTACAACTGGCGACCGTTACACCTTAATTAGAATTTGAGGGCTCGAATAGCAGCATATTCGACGAGGAATGAACGTCTGTAGAATGATATTTTACCTTTCCTAAGTGGAAGATTAACTAATTAATCTCATAACGTGGGATTCGATAATCATCAAATTGCCTGCTGCCTAGAACACACGCATAATTTTAAAATAATTCCGTGATTAGCTGGCAGTAGTGGAAGCATTGTCGTTTTTGAAGAAGCCAGTGACCGTAATCTAGACCTTCAGAGGTCATTGACCTGCTTTAATATCCGATCCTATTTTATCGTTCCCTGGGGGATCACTCCCTGAGGGATCCTCCAGCGCATGCATAGACGCGACTAACCGGGACCTGCTGGGGAACTTACGGTGCCACGGCGCTACAAGTCGCAGTTACCCAACGTTGACGACAAATGGAACAGCACTGGGCTCGAGGCTTACGATTAAATAGATGTTTGTACACCATCTTTGCACGACCAAATATTCCCCATCGAACTTCCTGAGGAACTTTTTGGAAATGCTGTAGTACGCTTGAAAGAGAGCATGCACCTTGAGTGTGACCACGTCTTCCTGCTGAAAACTGGAGAACTCCGATATGGCACGTTCGTGTTCGATCACGCGCATCTTTCTTTGCTCTAAGGTCGCGACATAATACTGGATGGATGACGTGATAGTACTATCGCGAGTCAAGCACTTGTTCAAACAGTCGAGAATCTCCAAGTACGCCTTAAATATCTCGCCTACTGCCCAATCTGCTTCGAGGTTTCCGAAATCCGCCACATGCCCATTAGTGTGAACCATGCGGACAGATCTGGAGGATAAGGCCTCGATGTACGCAATAAGGATATTGAACCCGTAACCAGCAATAAGGTCGAAGTGGAAGTAGTCGAAATTCATAAGATCGATGATACATTTAGGTCGAATGAAAAATTGGTCGAATCATGAAAAAAATATAATGACATTATCACGAAATAGAAGTACAATTTAAAATTAGAAAAATGGCTTCTACAAATTCATAAAAATAGGAAATGTAGTCACTGTTAATTTTAATGTTTTAAATTATGGGCCACGCCCCTCAAGTATGCCTCCAAGTCATCACTGTCCTCTTCATACTTCAGGACGACAGCAACTAATCTGTCCTGTCCCAGGATGACCCGTTTTTTTCTCTCAGGAGGGAGACCTCCTGCGCAATCCTACTCAACCACTGCTTCTGTTAATGCATGCTCACGCCGGAAATTTCCTATAACTTTCCATAGGGAATGGTGATACCGTGTTGTCAAGCGTTAAATCCGCGATGCCAGCCTTCCACCGAATTATTTGTCCATGGTAATCCTTCGAGGGTAGTAGCATCATACTAGTTCCACAAGGCAATAGGGTAACGTGGTGGCTAACTCGTCCTCCTTCGTGGCTGGCCTATCCATGTATCTTCAAAATACTCTAATTTGTCGATGACTTCGAGAGGGAAATGTTCAATTAATTTCAAGTGTTATTTTCAAAATTATAATGTACCTATTATTCATTATTCGACCAATTTTTTCATTCGACCTAAATGTATCCATCGACCTTATGGATTTCAACCACTTTCACTTCGACCATATTGCATTCGACCTTATTGACGTGAACCATTGAACCACTGAACATTTCCATACGATTCTAACCGCGGGTTATCTTTCGACAAGGCCCCGGACGTGAAGAGGTCTACTGTGTAGCCAGAATCGGTATGGATAACGATCTTTTTCGCTCCCCCAGCTACACAGAACCGCAAGGCCTGGATAACCCCAACTATTTCGGCTTTATTATTCGTGACTTTTGGTTCCAAGATTATGGCGTGATTAGCCGTGCAGTTGGTCGAGAACCATAACGCATAGGCGGACAAGGCTTCCTGACGGCCGTTTCCAACTGCACCACCATCAGTCCACACGTGTACGGCCCCATACTTGTCATAGATAAAATTGGTTGACTTTCGTTTCAGTGGCAAGGACAGCTCGTCAAACGTAGCGCGGAATTCCATTTCCTTAACGTGAGCCGCTAGCTTATGCTTAGGGTGCGACACTTGGTACACAAAGTCCTGCCCAACGGGACTGCCAACTGTGACTCCCAGGACCTCGAATGGAGAGTACCCATGCGACTTAGCTGAGGTGTTTATTGATTGTTGCACATTCATTATTTGGGTGAACCCCCGGGTATGGTCCTCATGCGGATCACAGGGGTCGTTTCTTCTATGATTTATTTCTTTTTTTGCCAGTTTTACTTCTGGGTGTTTTAATCCTGTAAAAATGATAATAATTATCAGCTGGTCCAAGATACAACACCTATTCTGTAGATATTTGTTTCGCATAATACGGGCACTTATGATCATTATCTTCTGTTGAAACTACATAGCTGTTAGAAAGAATAAACTTTGCGCATACTTACGTGTGGAAAATATTCTAGGCGTTTTTAATTTTTCCTCCTCATTATAGAAACCTTCCAATTTAATTAAAATTTACTTCAACGACGCAAAATTATATATTTTCAAGAACGCAATATCTGACGATGATAAGAAAATGAAATTCATGAGTACCGGATTGTAGGTCTCATGCCCATTCTATGATACTAGTCATTTTTTTCACCGCTAGGAGCGCTAAAAGACGAAGTGGTCCAAGGTACAACGGCTCCCCTACTAACACGTTGATTTAGTTTAGTCACTCAGGATCGCAACCAGCCTCTTACATCGAAGATGGCTACTCAGATTATTGAGGGGTCAAATTTCATCAAGGAAAGGTGGCAAGTGAGAGGAGAGGGGGTAATAATGGATATTCTCTTTTGCCAGGAGGTAAAGCGCGTTGCATTTTTGCATCCATATCTGCTTGCAACTCCTGTAGTTATATTTGAAGAAAATGAATCTCAATAGCATTTAAATTTTTATTTGTTTAGTTGAAAGTAATAAATTGTTGATTTACCCATGTAGCCATCTAACTCCCAAGGGCTAGTCACCTTGTTCACCACTGTTTTAACGTTTCAAAAACTAAGGAGTTTGTAATTTTTTCTTATGACAGCAAGTACATATTATAACAGCGTACATACATTTCAGTTGTGTATAGCAGTGGGATGATGTTGTGTAAATTCTTGTTTTTCAAAAAGAATAAAGATTTCAGATTCTGGAGCTAGGCAGACACTTCTCTTTCCTCTCCGTCAGCTCCGAGTCAACAGTTAGATAACCATTGGCTTGTTATGAAGAAAACTTCCAAAAAAAAAACAACAAAAAAAACAACTGGATTTTAGAGTTTCCATATGAAATGAAGGCAATTTTTCTGAACTTAAACTTACCTTATCGAATTGAAATCATACTATTTTCTAAAAACCAATCCCCCTGCCAGTCTAAAGTAAAACAAAAATCCGCAGCGCGCAAATCTGTACAGCTCCAATCAGAGTGAAATTTGGCTTCTGAAACTTTTCACATTCTTGCACTCAAAACGTATCCGGTTGAAAGCAAGGAAACTGAGGGAAAAGGGGTATCATATATTTTAACTAACTTGATTCCAGGAGTCTAAATTTGTAAATATCAACGGCATAAATTTGTTATCGAGTTAGTACCTACATTATTTTTTACAACTGCGATAATTGTGACACGAAGTAAAATTTTCTCCACTTTCATTTATTCATTTTTTTTCTCTTTTAGTAGGCAGCATTATCGTAAACAAATTTTTACAGTGCTTTTTTACGCCTTATTAATGATAACAAAAGAGAGGGCTGTAAACATTTTATCGCATTATATTCCTCCGCCTCCATTTTGGATGCCGGATTTTCGTAGGTCAAAATTGCGGATGAATCGAAATTAGGAAGGGGTGGCTCAGTTAGAACGCCGTAAAGAAGATATAAAAAAAAGTAAACCAACGTCATCAGGTTGAGTTTAAGGCTTATTACAAATTTGCTCGTTTACAACCTCAAATATTACTGCCCCGGAAGAGCAGGATTAAGTAGGGCGCGGGCATCGAAAATCGAGCCAATTTTGGCAGCTCTCGGTTCAGTAATTGAGTCCTATTTGTTCGGCGCAGGTTCATTTCACTAGCCCTCCCTCGTTACAAGATTTTCATTTACAGCAGAAAGTGTTCAATACTTCCTGTAGATATTTCTAGAAAGGGTCGGCAAAACAACAGCCCTTCATTTTGGATGTTGCCCTCAAAAATGGGCTCATATGCTTCAGTTGTACCTGGTATGTTAATTTCGTTAGTGCCCAAGTTCTTTTCGATATGCTTCCAAAAAAAACGTGGGATAGGCCAGAGAACTGATAGTCCTTATTTGAATTCAGATTTAAAAATGGTCTCTCATTCGTTAGTGTTATGTTAGTATAGGCGTTGATTTCGTATGCTTTTATCCTCCCCCCCCCCTATTACAGTAGTACTGTAGGAGAGGCTGAGCCTTCAATTTTGAAAGAGGCAACAGGTGGTAATAATAAATTCTGTTTCGTTGTTCCATTTTCAGCGTACTATCAACTGCCACTTTACAAAATCCAGTTCCAAAATTTGGTAAATTTCACAAATTTTAGAAGGTGTTAATAATTTTGAAAATTTTAAAAAGTTTTGAATGAAAGTTCTGCCACTTTACAAAATCCAGTTCCAAAATTTGGTAAATTTCACAAATTTTAGAAGGTGTTAATAATTTTGAAAATTTTAAAAAGTTTTGAATGAAAGTTTACTGAGTTCAATGTCATTTGAAGGTAGCCATGAACGGCGGCTGCTTTTAAAGAGAAACAAAATTTATTATTTCCATAACTGCCAGCCTCGAAAATTGTAGGCGCTACAAAAATTGAAAGTTGTGCACTTCAACTGTTTTACTCACGTGCTTGTTGAGAGTTTACTGTTAACCTCACAAGAACATTAACGCTAGAATATTGAAAATTATCAAGTGAAAGACTTCCTGATCATTGGGATTAGGAACGCAGCCCCCACAGTCGCCTTTCTAAAAATCAGAGACAGTGTTTGCATTTTAAAAATGGACAAGAATTGTCAAAATCTTTGTTTTATTTTTTGTAAATTATACACTAACCATGCAGTACAGTAAGTTAGTATAACCGTATACCATATTCTAGGAAAATGGTGGAGATTCGCTTACTGTCTCTGAAACTTGAATAACTCATCCGGCTCTGAAACAGTGATCAATTGTTCCAACTCCAGCTCTGGCTCTCTCTGTGTTTATAATGGCGCTTCAAGTCGCTCAATTGGCATAGAGCAGGGCCGAGGTGACTGGCTCTGGCTCCAAGTCCCGGTTGACTCTGATTCCAACTCTAGAGTTTGAAGAGCTGTCTCTAGAGAACCGCATGTGGGAGGCGACGACTTGTAGCTTACACTGTTAGGCGGTATCTATACATCATCAGTCCATCAGTAATCAGGATGGACAGGCTGAGAGCTGCACGGCTGCCAAAGTGCAAGAGACGAATTTCCAAAAATTTTAGACTGCCGTCTTTTATTTATTTATTTTTTTTTTTCGGAGCCTTGGCCCAGACTTCAACCGTAATAAATTTGTCGACTCTAAGCTGCGTTGCAACACTAAACTCTGACACCGAAGTGCCAGGTCTGATGTACATCGATATATGTATTTTCAGGAAGCAGGAACATGAGATTAAGAAAGAACTTAAAAATACAGCTCTTATTCATTCAAAATGAGGAGGGGTGCTTTCCCTAATACTTACACTGGGGTCCATCTCACCCAAATCTGGCATTAACTGTGCACTTGGAAATTGTATTGTTTTTTCGAACTTTGGATTTTGTATCCGTATAAAGGATTGTAAATGATACTATGTCGTAGGCAATTGAAGAAAATATATTTTTTTGTAACCGAAATCAAAGATATCACAGAGCAATATCAGGTATCCAAGATCTAAAGTGTATAAAAGATATAAATATCAAATAATGCAGCCTATTCCTCGATTAAACTCGAGCGTTAATCAAGTTTTCGAGGTATTAGACTTGTATACAAATACAGTATAATATCGAAAATTACTATTTTGTTTGGCTTTTTAAACCCCCTTTGTTGCCACCTAAAAAGTCAGTTTAAAAAATTGACCCCAAAATCAGAATCAGCGACTAACAAATGAAACGATTTCTGACTCCAGACTGGAATTCGGAAAAGGTATATCCTTTCCGTAGCTTCTCCGCTGGAAGTAAGGGGAAAGGCACGACCTATTATGAAACAAATTGGTGCACTAACGAAACTCTTAAATGAGACTGTTTCTGGATTGCGGATGCAGCAGAGGAGTTCAAGTCTTTTGAATTCCCAGAAGCTGATATACTTCTTCCAATAACTTGGATTCGAAGTTCCTCCCCTGGTCTGTATGTAGCTCCAGTGGGATACCATAACATGTGATCCAATTCTCCGTCAGCATCCTGGCCACTACCTCAGCGTCCTGTATTGGCATCGGGTATACTTCAGGCCATTTACTGAAGTAATCGCCTACACACAACACATACCGGTTTCCAGCATCCGAGGGTAGGAATGGTCCTGCAATATCCATTGCGACCCGCTCAAATAGGTATTCAACGTTGTACTTCTGCATCCTCCCGCAAGACCGAGTTTGTGGCCCTTTCACTGCCGCACAAGTGGTGCAGCGGCGGCACCAGTCTTCCACATCTTCCTTGTACGTCGGCCAGTAGAAGCGCTCTCGAATCTTCGCTAGGGTTTTTGTGGTGCCCAGATGCCCTCCGGAAACTTGGTCATGTGTACCACGTAGGATTTCCGGAACCTTCTTCCGTGGAATGATGGTCTGCATTCGCACTGTTGTGCCATCTTCCGACTCCCAAGCGCGCACCAGAAGGCCGTCACTAATGCGCAGCGAGTCCCACTGAGCCCACAGAGCTTTCAGCTCTCGTGACTGATCCGAAATTTCCTGCCACGGTGGTCTTTCGCCTGCTTGCTTGGACTACATTCCTGGCCCACTGGTCGAATTCTGATGGTCCTGTCTTGTCTCCAGGTGTTGAAACAGTCCGTCTCTTTGGCAGTTTCCCGGCCTCTGTCTTCTGCAGCTGACTAGGTCCAGAGTGAGTAGCCTTCTCAAACCCTGCGACCCGATCTTGATACTTCAGTATCTGCCGCTCAGGATCGATTATCAGTCCATGCCGCACCGTCATATCCCAGTCAATGATCGCGGCATCCTGGATATCGACCACCAGAAACTCTTGATCCAGGAACACTGAATCAGTTGAATTTGGAACTCAACTGTTCCATACACGGGCACTGTTTCTCCAGTGGCTGTCCGCAGAACATACCGCTTCTTCTGGTCCAACTTCTTTGCGGGAACTAGCTTGCGTTGAAAGATCGAATGTGATGCCCCAGTGTCAACACAGAAGAGTACTGTCCTCTGACCAAGTTTCCCTTTCACATAGTTACTTGAGGTATCATGCTTCAGCGTTCTCTTGACAACAACAATTGTCTGGTCCTCTTGGGAAACAACTAGGGACACTTGGCGAGTAACATCCCAGTCTTTTCCAGTTGCCTTCTGGTTCCGAAGGCAAGTAAGACGGATGTGTCCCTGTTCATTACACTGAAAGCATCACGGCTTTCTAAACTGGCGTTGGCGTTCAATGTTTGGCCCCTTCTTCATCTTCATCACCTGCTCCACTACTGCTTTCACATCTTCCCTTAAGCCGGTCTGCTCCTCCTCCATTTCACAGGCCTGGGCTTGACGAACAGTAGCCCTCATTCTGGAGCTTTCCCGTGCAACCTCTAGCTCCAGGGCTTGCGCCAAAGCACTCCGAGAGTTTCGGTGGTTACCAACTCTCACCATCATCTGGATTTGTTCATCTTCGATTCCATCGATGAAGGCCGAGACCGCAATTTCCTCTTTGAAACCTTCAGGGGATGAAGCGATTCGCCCCACTTTTTTGTGACCGCCACTTCAGTTCCCGCTGAAACACTGGCTTCATATGGGCTTGCCCATATCGACGTTCCAATGCTTCCACTAGCTTCTGGAAATTCCTCTGGTCCTCGGTTAGAACCGTTTTCAGTATGTCCATTGCGGCTCCTTTCAGGTGAACGACCAATGCTGTAGCCTTCGTCGCTTCGTCGGAGCCATTACTGGCAGCCGCTGCCTCAAACTGGACGAAGTGCAAATTTCATAAAGACTTAGGGAGTGATTTTTCTGTCATTTAACCGGCTACGTACCATCATCACGAAAACGTCATTCGTAAACTGACTGTCCGTCGAGATTAATATTATTTCGTTCAGCGTGTCACAAAAGCTCATTGCTTCGGGTTCGCCATAAACCATGCATTTTGTTTTCTAATTCATTCGGAGCGGATATAGTTTTTGGACAAAGCTTTCTATTTTTGACCTCATGCTAATTATCTGTAGTACTCCTTCATGCTTCACTTTGTCACAGTTTATCTTTGAGTTTTGTGAAATCAGATCTGCTTTTTCGAGAGTGAAAACTAACGAAACAAATGCCAGCACTAACATTTACTAACGAAGCTCCAATGCCTGAGACCATTTTCGAATCCGAATTCGAAATTTGAAAGCTAATATTAATCTGACCCCTTCTTCCACGGTTCACTAAGTTAAGATCGCATCGTTGGTGACAACTAATCTCTTATACCAAGAAGACAGGGTGTCTACAGGGTCAAGTAAGTCAAATACGAGTAAAAGTCAAGTACTCAAAAAAAAGTCAAGTTGTGAAGTAAAAGTCAAGTATTTTCTCAAAATTCTTTCATAGGTCAAGTAATGTTAATTATATGAATGACTAAGGAACGACGAATGAACTAAAAAATAACAAAGCTAGAGGTAAAAAATTTTGTTCCACTTTTGCAATTTGTTCTTCTTCATTATTTGCGCGATGTAGCTGTATTATACTAATGTTTGCAGTTTTACGATTTGCTGAACTACTTGTATGTTCCTGCATAAGGCCTATCTTTTCGCAGTTTTTATAACGTCAAATCTCTACATAGGTCAAGTAGAAGTCGAGTATTTTAATTTTCCAAATTGCGTAGACACCCTGGAAGAGCAAATGCAATTTTTGGAGAAGTAAGTGCAATTTTCGGAGTGGCAAACTGAAATGCAACAATGGATCTTCTTTTTTTCTGAGGGAGATCTGAGTAGTCGGGGCACTACCACAATTGGCCCCCTTTTTGATAATAAAGCTGTCGTGTAAAATTTCACTTCAATCTAATCGCACGTGACGTGCTCGATTCCTAATTCATCGCAACTATTGTTAAAACAATTTGAAACTTTTTTTTTTTTTTTTTTGTATAAATCAAGAAGTTCATCCAACTCAAAAAACCAACTAACTTTCAAAACTGGCGAAAAATTACGTTTTCGCAGTCGAAGAACAAGAAACACGGTGTTAGAGAAAAGGATGACGTTGAAGAGGAAATTCGGAATTGAAAATCGTTTTGCGTCTTGAATACAGAAAGAATGAAAAAAGAAGAAGAAGGAGGAAACTTCACGCCAAAGTACACGTTTCCGAAAATCTGATTTATTTTCCAGCACATGCCCGAGTTAGGTGTTAAATTATGGAGCAGTGCTGATATACGAGAAATTTACAATGGCGAAAATTCGCGCCGTCGTACTTCTGTGTGTAACAAAACAATTTTCTAACTGCATTTTTACGCTTTCTTCTGCGCTACCAACCTTGGGAAAAGGAGGGGAGGGGCAGGGGTCGAGAGAAAACAGACGAGCACTACTTATTCTCGGTCTTTTGACACTTGAAAAATATTTTGAATATTTCACGCTCGCTACATTTAACGTCGGAGTGATGTTCGAAATCCGGGCTCATTATCGATTCTATTCGGGAAGAAATGGTCTGCTGATATTGAAAGCTGATTAGGCGAATGGATGGTGCATGTTGATAGTGATGATGCTACTGCTATACGCGAAAGTGCTCTCACATCCACATTTTTCTCTATTTTCTCATTTAAATTTATTGTCTGGTCTGAAATCTGAAATTTTTAGTGGTTTTTAAGAACAAGTCGAGTCTCATGCCAGATGAAAAGAGGATTTCGAGTAACAGTTTGCCGAATAAAGGTGGGCAGCTGAAGCCGTTTACCGTGACTATTGCTCTTTCAAAGCAAGGATGGACGGGATAGTTTGATCTTAGCATCAAAAAGATAAGGTTTTGCGACCACAAGGCGATATATTTTTGGTCTTGATGATGACGCGACCTTACCCCTGAATTTTAGCTGGTCTATCGATGATGGTCCAAGTTCGTAAAATCACAAAAATTGGAGTAATCTCGTAGTCCTAAGATCAAAAATATCACGAGATGGTCGTCTCTTCTGTATGATGTAAGATACACTTGATTTCTTGTGAAATTTGTTGTATTAAATATGCAGGAGTTTTGACGTACTGACAGCGTAATTTTGGTCTTGTCTCCTAAATTTTTGTATCAAATCTTCAAACATTTTTGACGAATCCGTGGAAAATTTCCAAACTTTTTTTAGATTCACCGAAAATCACCTGATTTTTTTGGCGATTTTTCAAACCTGAATTTTGAAGTAATAAGGTCCAAGGTCCAGCTCCACCATGGAGTCTAAAGAGAGAGAAGTTTAACTAAACCGACCCCATCAGTGAATTCAGCGGTCATAAGTAGACTTTGATCTAGGATTTGAGGAAGCAAATGGGTAGTGGGGTTATTCTTTGTAAAAAATCGATTTTAGCCTCCCCGATCATAAATTCCTAATGTATCTTCAAAATTTTCTGGCGGGGCTAAGTTGGCCTTTAAAGGAGGCTTACCTCCACCCCTCTGCAAATTTCACCTACGTTCAAACAGTTTAAGTAGTAGGCATGTATGGGAGTATTTTGCTTGACATAGAAAGAACTACAATTTGAAAATTTCATTTTTTTTGGGAGGGGTGAACAAAATTATTTGTATGAGGCTGAACCGGTTCTCAGAAATGTTCAGCATCCGCCCTGCGGACCCCTGCAAAGTCCGTCTTTGTTCAAATACCTAGTTTAATTAGCCAACATTTATGTATTTTTGTTTTTTATAAAAAGAACTATATTTGAGGCGCGCTCAATGAAACCATAATGTAATAAGTCGGAAAACAAAATGTTGAAAAACAGCCAAAAAACAAGGGGAAAAAAGTAGTGTTTTTTTACTGATTCTAACATTATTTTTCACACTCCTTCCAATGAGCTTGCTCTCGTTGTGTGAAAAAACTTCCCTCATGTAGAACGGGCCCGATGAAAACGTCATACAAACAAAACAGACCTTATAGGTATTATTCTAAATTTAAAGCCGTTATTTTTCTTTTCGAAAACTTGATTTGTAGTTTTGCTTATTTTTTAAATTTTCCAACTCTTCTACAACAGCGAATTTTGATCTTGAAAGAACTGATTTTTTTTTTTTGAAAGCTTATGATCTCTACAAAATGCATCAATAATAAATTAAGAAAAATAATTCTGACTTAATCCTATGATTTTGCTAAGCGTATACCTCATTTTGAGAATTACTTTTTTTTTGGGAGGGGGGGAGTGAACTAAATTATTTGTGAGTATATAGGGGAGGTTTAGTCAGTTTTTTGGAGTGCTTAAACTCTTCTCCCCTCTCCCCTCTTCCCTCTGCGTAGTCAGCCTACATTTACCGATTCAAGCACCATTACTTCCATCAATTTCGTCTAATTTGATATTATTCATGAACATCCTTTTTTTGTGCAGCATGAAAGGGAGGAACTAAGAACAGAACTACCTCAAAAATGTTCTGAGCTATGCCAAAACCCTAATTCAAAGATATTATGTGCAACATTTATTATGCAATACTAGCTCCTCGGTGGAGCTGTATGGATCAGAGGCGGTTAAAGGCAAAGTAACCTTAAAAATGGATTCAACATCCAAGAAAAATCTATTTTCGGCACATAATGTGGCAAAATGAATATTTATCGGTACTAGAAAGACGAAACAACCTCAAGTATACAGGCATCGAAAAATTCTGTTTCTAATATACTGTGCGTTCCAATTAACGTTAGTAAATATTGGCCCTTCAGTGGAGTTGTGTAAAGCCAATAAGGGAAGGGTTTGAAAAAACATGATCTTCAAAAATAAAATCAGTGATTCTCAAAATGCTTTTAGAGGGTGTTCCGCCTGATTATGCAAAGCCGGTAGGAGGTGACAGTAGTCGGCGAAGGGAACAATACTCTTTATTTTCTTATTTATTAAACTGAAAAACTAAAGTTTATTCTCAATTGTTTTTCTTTCCGTATCAATGTAAGTTCCTAATTTTCAAAAAATTCCTGTCATGCATGCTGTAAATAATGACCATTTTAAACTATGACCTATCTCATGATTAAAAGGGCTACAAACTTTTAAGGTTTTGAAAATAGTGAACTACCATTGCGAGATTAATTGCTAAATTTAATTCAGGATTCTTCCCAAAGCTAATGCGTAAAACACTGAAAGGGTAACAGAAATTACCGAACTAAATATCCTACCTTTGATGTCAAAGGGGCTACGCCAGTATTAGAATTCTAATAATAAAATTCCAGTACATATAATTTTTTAAGTGCACAACTTTTCACTTTTGTAACTTTTTCAAATTTGTATCGGCAACATGTAATGATGATAATTTTTCTTTCATTTTAATTTTATTATCTACTGCTATCCTTTAAAAGAAATTGTTAAGAAGTTGTTACCGGCGAAATATAGTTCTAAAATTTGGACTAGTTTATGACTGAAATGTGATTTTGTCAAATATGGTTATGTGTCGTGGTTGCTTTTAAAGCGAAACAAAAATTATCACTGCTTATTGTCCATCTCGAAAATTGAAGGAGCTACAGAAATTTAAAGTTGTGCATTTCAACAGTTTTTTCTAATTTTATTATTGGAGTTTGAAAACTGGTGGAGCTCCTACAGTATGAAACGTAGGCAATTTAATTTAGAAACCTCAGTTGTCTTTTCAATGGTCTACTCATTGATTACCTTTGATAATATTCGGAGTGAAAATAAATTGTCAGACTCGCGATGGAAATTCGATATTTGCAGATTTTAAGATGGGCAGGCAGTCCTTCCATTGAGTGTAAGCCACACTTGTACGTAACACTACGGTACAGCCAATTCTTTACAAGATTCAGATTAGTCAATTTTGTTTTATTTTTTACGCTGAGAATGATAGTGCAATCAGTTTTTCTGTAGAACATCGCGTTCTTCTTTACAGAACCTGTCTAATTTTTCCTTAATTCAAGTGAGAATCCCAAAGCGGCAGCACTGATTATCTTCTGCGTATCTGTAATCTGTATAACATCTGTTAAACAGTGCATGCGCTTTATGCGACAAAAAATAACTATTTCTTAGTTTTCAAGGATATTTCTTACCAGAAAATACGGCCTACTACAAAAAAACTACAAACGTCATTAAATACAGCATAAAAAATACTTGTAGAAGGACCGGATACTGTTCTTGTAAATCTTATGAATTTCATTTTATATTGTAGTGTAATACATAACGTTACTTGTTCCTCTTACCGGGTACCATTACCTCTGTTAGCTTGACTTACTAAACTGGAATGTCCAGTAGACAAACAAAAATATTTGATAACGATTAGCTCCAGCAAAGGATGTAGCGCAAAACTTGAAATTTCCATATTATTCCCATGTAAATTTCAATTTTCTTGAGGAAGTGTTCCTCCTTTCCTTTATCTTCGAGAAATGCATTATTATATTTATTGGTACCAACTGAAGGAACGGGACCATTTAGACAGTGGTAAAATAGGAATCACCCTACTTCCCCTCTCACCCCCTGAAATGTAGGGGAAATAGATGAAGATAATGAAAACACAAGTGAAGACCTGACAAAGAAAGGAGTGTAAGTGCCAAAAATGAAATTTTTCAGGAAAGGGTTTTTTCTGTTTTGTGATGGTGATGCCGATTTGATGTCCCCCTCTGATACACCTTGAATGCCGAAAACTATTATGGCTGGTTAAATTTTTGGTGATATTGTTGGAGAAGCTCTGATCTGAAGTCGATTAATCTCCTCTATCATGGCGTTTGCTTGGTCATTTGTTTTTGTCTTGAGGATGGCCAGTTTGTTGTTTGTCTTTGATTTATAAAAGGAGGTCACCGTGGCACCTATTTCAGAGGGTTTGATTCTTGATTTGATCTCCTTTATTGCTTCATCTGCGTCCCCCTCGCATTTTATGATGATTGTCTCGTCATTTGACTGTTTTGGGCCTTGATTCTGGGGTTCTGCGATCACCGATGAATAGGCACGAATTGGCTTATCCTTGGCTGTTATATTTTTTATTTCGTTCAGGACTGTGTTGGCGAGGTCCGCCGCCACTGCTTTTTGTACTTTTTTGAGGGCAGTTACATTATTATTTATGACATTCAGGCTACCTGTTACTTCATTTTGTAACCCATTTAGTAGTTTGAATAGCTGCTTACACTTCTTTCAGTGTCAGGTCTTCAAGTATGTACGTCAGGGGCGGATAGGTGAATTGAAGCTAAGGGGAAAAAATGTAAGAGTGACCCTCTACAAATTTTTAAGTGGCCCAAAAATTTTTTTTGCTCCACCCCATCTTATTTACACATAGTTTTTCAAGGTTCAAAAAAGCAAATGGTCACGTGGATACTCATTTTACAGTTTTCCCCCTTCTTTTATTTTTCAATTAAGAAAATTGTTTCACCTCTCTGCGAAATGAAAAGAAGAAAACTAGTATGTTTATTAATAACAGAAATACCTAATACATAATATTATTTTAATAATTAGGAGGTCTATTAAAAATAAAATATCATTTATCTAATACTATAGGTTGGCCTAAAAAACTTGTTTATTAAATTAATTAATTTAACAATTTCCGAATACTTGAGGACTTATTCGTGAGTGCGTAAAGAACGGCCTCATTCTTTATTTCTGAGAGGATTTCTTTCTCGATGTTCATAATCATAAGTGCATCCAAGTGATCATCTGTAAGTACCCAGGGGCGAGGTGGGGGTTGACCCCCCCCCCCATAATTTGGCAGTCGGCAAATTTTGAAACTGTTCATTTGAAATTTTCATTTTTCATGAATGTTTATTTGTTTATTTATTTTTCAATTAAAAAATATTTCTATGAAAAATCGGCAAATTTTTAATTGTTTAAAAATTTTGTCGTCGAATTTTTAGTTTTCAAAAATATTTGTCGGCAAATTTTTCTTCTCCACCTCCCCAAACTGAAAGTCCCTGTCAGAGACTAGTCAGTCAAAAGCCGAAAGTTTCAAGCTGAGTATCGAAAGTTATCTGAACGGTTGAAACAAATTAGAAATGTGGAAGACACTTCGAAAATCTGAAAGTCAGTAGCGACCGTTGAATTTCGAATTTCAATGACTGTTCTGTTTTTACTAGATTCTCTGTTTGATCCAGAGTCTGAAATTTGAGAAAGTTGAACATTTTATTAAAATCTAAAAGTTGAAAGCAAAAGACTTCTTTTCCAATGTCAGAAGCTGAATCCGGGGTCCTGGTGAATATAGGAGGGAAATCTGGAACAAAAGTCAAAACTCCATGTGTGTTTTCCATAATAATGAAAGGGAGCTTGAGGCACGGATTCCCCTAAACCCATCGACCTGAAACTTCGTAGGTTTTTTTAATGTTTATTTTTTTATTTTATTGGAACCAGTTTAGGAGACGAATCAGAGGAAATTCAGAATAAAGATCACCAAGAGTAAATAACGACTACCTTGATGTGTAAAGAAAGTTGTGTGTTCCTCTCAAGTATTCCTAACATCCTGCCAGCTTACCCTCCCGGACTAAGGTATGCTCATACGAGTGCTTGGGGGATAAGGTTTCAGTGTGCATTTGTAGGGACGAATCTATGGAAGGGGGTGAAACACCCCTAGTAATCTGACAGTCGGCAAATTTTGAAACTGTTCATTTGAATTTTTCATTTACCAAGAACGTTCGTTTAATTTTTTTTTTCAATTAAAAAATATATTTTGATTGAAAAATCGGAAAATTTTCAAATTAAAAAAAAGTTTCGTCGGTGAATTTTTAGTTTTCAAAAAATATTTGTCGGCAAATTTTCCTTCCCTCCCCCCCCCCCAACTGAATGTCAAGTTTCGCCTCCTGTAAAGTACCGATCGTAATCTATTCTTTATATGTTTCAAAATGGAAAAGGATCGTTCACAAGATACTTGTACAAAGGAAATAGTCAATAAAAATTTATTAGCTATGTATAAGGTTGGATACGCAAATTTATAAAAATTGTACTTTTTAATGACTAGAAAACAACAGGCAGGACACTTTTTACAAAGTTCTTTGCAACTGCTGGGTTGGGATTCAGCATCATCACTATTACTACCGTTACCTTCTTCTTCATCGTCCAATAGGCCTAGTTGATCAAAATCTTCTGCAGGACAGTTTTTTAAGCTGCCCCATTTGCAAATAAAATCTCCGAGTTCTCCTTTGAAGTCTTGCAGGGTCGATTTCTTTCGAAATTTTTTAATATGGGAAAATAAATTTGTAAGCACTGGTAATTGATCGCTATCCAACCTATCCTTTAGCTCTGGAAATCGATTAGGGTCCAAACAACTGATATTGGCAAATACAGCTTTGTGACTCTGAAATTTGTCCTTTATAGTCGATAAAATAGTGTCTTTTGTTCACCCGTGGACTGGCAATAGAATTGTAAAGGGGGAATACTGGTTAGGGCCCTTCATTTTCATTTTCCCCCCATTCCTGGAACAAGTCATATTTTGGGTGGGCCCGCAGTCCAAGGGGCCCGGCCGGGGATTCCCCCATTCCCCCCAGCCAGTCCGCGGTTGCTTTTATTTGTGTAAAGACCTCCTACGCGAAATTTGTTGCTTTCGTTTGATATTGGATTATCATCACCCTAGTAATTAAACATTTTCTCCTTCATTCGTCGGCGTATTTTTGGAAGCTTGTCTTCTATTTCAAAATCAACCTCAGGCTCAGCTTTTTCCAGTTCTTCATTTATCTTGGAAACATATAACTTTGTTGAATGTAAAATAACTTCAAAGTCGCTTAATCCCTTTGCTAAATCTCTAATTGTATCTTCAATCATGTTATGAGTTTTCAACAAAGAGGAGTTGTCTTTTCAAAAATGCGAAGAAAAATTTAAGCCGTCAGGATTATTTTGAAATTTAGAAAACTGTCCAAAAACGATTTGGCTTTTCTTCGGGCATCCGCACAATACTTTGCAGGCGTTCTAGCTATCTCATTTAAGGATAACAAGAGTTCAAGCAACAATCCAGAGTCGGTTATTTTAGTCTATAGTCTAATACTTTTTATTTAGGAAATATTTTTTTCTAGCGAGGGCAAAGGGCCAGCTGTACATTTTTACATCGGAGCTATCCAATTGTGCAATTGAACCGGCCCAGCGGCCCAGGAGGAAATTTCCCCTTTTCCCCCTGGGTCTACCCGCCTCTGATGTATGTACAAATGAAACACAGGTTATTGAGACTGTTTTAGGGTCAAAATTTGAAACTGAGCGGGAACTAGAAAATGTCACTGTTGCCCCGGTAGATTCACAGATCGGCTATTCATCATGCGTGCCTGTCACCCAGTCAGTTGAAACGGGCATTATCGCGCAGATCACTGTACCCTGAAAAACCTGGAACGCGGCGTTTGCAGGGAATTGCGAAATGCGAAAATGAATTAAAAATTGATTCGCACCTTCTCCAGGACTGGTCCGGCAGTGCGGCGTTCGCGCCTTTTTAGTTATTCACGATACGTCGCTGTAATTAAACTGCAGCTTGGCGCCGTCGGTAGGTCGTCGGGGGTGTATAATAAAACACGTTTTCGAGAACCCTGCGTAGAGTGACGGTACGGTGGTACGCTGAAGTATATACTTACTCGATTCCGTGGTATCTCCACTTTTTAATAAAGTTGTCAGGTTAATTAAACCACTCGACAGGGTGCGTCCTCGGGTGACTTTGATTAAGGACAAAATAAAATTCACTTCGCGGAACCTTATACCGTTATACCTTCTAGCCTCGGTTTGTTCGTCGTATTCGCGCGCCCACAACTCGCCGTAGAAACCTTTCTTTGATCTGATGTCTCTTCCCGCGCCGTATCGATGCATTATGAATGTGGAGGAAAGTCGACCGAGCGTGAATATTGGTGGCGCATTTTTTTCTCCCTCGTTCTCTCGCAAACGCCAAATTAATTGGCCTTTGAATTGCGAATACATGCTAAGCTCCAGGTTGAACTTCGGCGAATTGCTCGACGACCGGAGAGAACTTGGGCTCGTAGTAGGTGATGCGATGGCTCGTGCTGTAAAGCTCATTGAGCTGGAGTCTAAAGCGGTAATTGGTTTAATAGACGTGCCGAGTTCTAAATAGCAGAAATCATCGGGCTCACTCGAAACCGTAATTATCGTGCTGGGATAACGGTGAACAGATGATGAAGATAGGTGTAGTGGGAAAAAATTTCCGTGTAAATATCGCGCTGCCGAAGTTCTGAATATTCAGTCCTCATTTTTGCTCGCTTTTATTTTGTTTTTGTAATTCAGCGAGGTACTCGAGATTGTATTTTTACATCCTACAACAGGAATATCGTTAACGAACATCCTCGATGAGCTTGATCCGTTTCATAGTATCGAATATCGCCGATAATTATCGTTTTTGGATTTGACGACGACACATTTTGGAGTATGCTCTCTGTTGCCGCCTCATTCATCGACTCGCTTTTCTCTTCCACTAGAAAAGGTGCACAAGAAAACTGTATCCGTTAGTTATTTTTTTCGCATACCTTCGCACGTATTTATGAAACTCATCGATACGGACTGCCAAGAATATTTATTTATTCAAAAGAACTTACCTCGGGTTGTCTTTCAGTTTTTATTTTTTGCTTTTCCTTGATAGCGCTCGCGCACTATACTCCAGTTCATTTTTAGCTGTAGAAAATCGAACTGCACACATCTCTTCGTGACTGAATAATGAAACAGAAATTTCGCATACCCAAATTAAGAGAACGTTTTCCGATGCTCTCTCTCTCTTTTTTTTTCTCTCTTTCTGCAAAAAATAAGATACGAGACAATAATACATTTCGATAACTGACGACGAGAGCATATACTTTTTACGCAAATTTTCGTTACGTCACCTGCGTATAATTTTTTCATTTTCTGTTCTCTTTTCTTCCCATTTTTTGCGATCTCTTTGTCCCACTCGCTCCCTGCCATTATTTATAACGTAAAATATTTCGCGTGTATCGTGAGTTACGAGTTCGTATTTTTCATCGAGGACAGCATCGGTGTTCTCGCGAGGCAAATCGGGCACAACCCTGCAGCGATGATAGATTCGCGAACGTGAGTTTGGGATGAATTTTTTCATATTTTTTTGCCAGATGCAGCGGCGTTTTCCACGCGTTTTTTTTTTCAATTCACCAGGGAACGTTTTGAAAATTGGTGTCGGCGACGCGGCGTTTGCACTCGATTTGGGGGAACGTCTAGCTGGTTCGCGAGTAGATTACACCCTGACGAGGAGTCCTCAGTGCAGCCACTTTGCCTCTGTCAGTACTCTTCCCATATTGTGTGAATCTATTTAGAATTTGTTTATTGTTCTTCGAGATCAAGCCCTACATACTTTCCAGTCATCTTTCTTGTCTAATGAAACCATTCCAGACTAGGAACATTTTCAGACGTGTTCTCGAGACTGCAACGAGTTTTAAAACTCGTTTAAAATAATTCAAAATGTAAATTCTTCAAGAATCTCAAAAGCTCTCAAGGACACTTCAAGATCTTTACAAATGTTTCAGACTCGTCAGGACTCTACAAGAATTTTCCAAGATTTACCAGGACTCTTCTAAATTTGTCTAAATGTATTTACGACGTGTTCGAGTCTTTATAAGACCCTTCAAGACTCATTCAAAAGGTTTTCAGGCGGGTTTAGGGTTGTTCAACTTCTTTTCGAATTCGTTTATAACATTTCAAAACAAATTCGTATCCTTCAAAACGTTTTGAAACTCTTCAGAGCATTCTAAGAGGCTTAACATTTATATCAAACTCTCTAGGACTGTTCCACTAGAACTATTCTGTGTTTCTGCAGACTAATTCGAGTCTTTTTGAGTCTCTTCAAGACTCATTCAGGAGGTTGTCAGACATGTTTGAGACTCGTTATCATTCTGCGATCTCACAGAAAACATTTCAAGACTTATTCAAATCTGTCAGAACTCTCTGAGAAGTGGTAGAACATTTCAAGATTCTCAACCCTTCTTTTAGCCTCACCATGATCCTTCGAGACTTCTTCAGAACCCACCAAAATTCTTTCAGACTCGTTTAAAACTTTTCAAGACTTGTGAAGTCTCTTGAAGGCTTGTTAAGTCTCTTCGAGGCTCTTAAAGACTCATTTAGAAGGTTGGTTTTCAAATATGTTTAAATCTCTTTAATTTCCGAAAACTAGTTCTATCATATTTCAGGACATAATTTTAGACTCTTCAAAGCATTTCAGCACGCTTAACACTTGTTTCAGGCCCGCTAGGATTCTTCAAGACTTTTCTATGAACATAGAACCTTTTAGTTGTCTTCATAACCATCTACAGGGTGTCTACCAGAGTACTGCACGATTACCTACGCAGCTGACCGTTACCTAGTATTAACAACACGGTACTGTGAATTATACCGGGTTTGTCAAACTAGGTACTAGGTATCCCACTTACCTAGTACCGGGAGGTAACGATTGAAACTAGGTACCTAGTTTTCGCCGTTACCTAGTACCGGGAGGTAAGACATGAAACTACTTACCTAGTTGAAGAACAATCCTCGTCATTGGCGTAGCGTGTCGTAAAAGGGGCGACGGGGGGAGGTTAAAATATTCAACCCCCGGAAAAAATTTTACCCCTCCCCCAAATTTTTACTCCCAAAAATTCTCATAAAAAATTTTCCATACCCAAAATTTTTTATCAAAAAATGTTTGCCACAAAAAATTTTTACGCCCCAAAATCCCCCCAAAAAATTCGTTTCCCTCTCCTCAAAAATATTTATTTTCCCGCCAAAAATTTTTCTGCTCCCACAAAAAAGTCCCCCCAACAAAAAAATTTCCCCACCCCCAAAAATATGTCAACCCCTCCCCCTGAAAACTTTTTACCCTCTCCCAAATCGTTTCCTCCTTCCTCCTCCCCCGAAAAAATTTGTCACCCCTCCCCAAAAATATTTAGCTTCCCCCAAAAAATTTTCAGCTCCCACAAAAAGTCCCCCTTACAAAAAAAATTTCCCACACCCAAAAATATGTTTACCCCTCCCCCTGAAAACTTTTCACCCTCCCCCAGATCATCCCCCCTGCGCTTCATATTTTCACACGGTAGGAAATTGTGGAACGTTTTCTTTCTACCAGGTAAACCCGGTAACCTTTTATCTTACCTAGTTGCCGGGTACTACCCGATAACCCGGTAATACACTGTACCTAGTACCGGGTGGTACCCGGTAATACACTGTACCTAGTACCGGGTGGTACCCGGTAACTGATATTGCCGGGTACCGGGTATAAAAACTAGGTAATACAGGTATACAGGTATTTTACCGTGTTGTTACCTACCCGCTGCAGTACTCTGGTGTCTACCGAGCCAATAAGTCCAATAAAAGTTCACTAATTTTAATATAGGTTCTATAAAAGTTGAAAAATGAGAAATAATACTAATGTAGTGGTGTCGAAAACTCAAGTTCGATCACTATGTGTCTTGCAAACTCAATTTTTGCGCATATAAAAAGCCCGAAAAGAGTCCAATAAAAGTCTAATAAAAGTTCTATATTTTTAATTTTCAATTTTATTAGACCCTCTGATCTACGACTTTTTCAAGTACACAGGGGAGACCGGGGTTAGTTGTCACAATTTTTAGAAACTTCAAAATTCTGAAAAAACTACTACACCGAAAAACTTTAAATTAGGCTCAAATTGCAGCTACAACCCTTGGCTACTAAATGACGTAAAAAAATCCTTCATGCGGTTGGCCCCAAACATTTTTAAACGTGACTACTCTTTTTGTGACAACTTGTCCCATAGCCGGGTAAGTTGTCATACATGATGGGGTAAAGTATCTTCAGATTCAAAAAAGCACCTTTTGCACGGGTGACATAAAGGCTGAGACAAATTACCGCATAGACTACTTATCTCGGTCTCCCCCATCTTGAAGACCCGTTCAAGAGTTTCAATATTTATTACTTTTCGACTCGCTTTTAAACTAGTTTAAAACATTTTGAGACTTGTTCAAATCCTTTAGAACTTATGAAGAGTTGCGTAAGACTCGCTTAAACTATTCAAAATTTCCATCAAACTTGCCAGGACTCTTCAAGATATGTTCATGACTGTTCAGAACTTGATAAAGACTCTTCCATTGCCGCGATCTTTCATTTTTTCACCTGATGAAAATACAAAAAACTTCTAATTGAGGAATCCTGAAACCTCCCCTTTTCCTCCCCACAAGAAAACTGGAACACAAAAAATATTCAATAAGTACCGATAAGTTTTAATTTTTTTTTAATGTAAACTTTTCCACCTTGTGCCCGTGCTCTAGTGCAACTGGACTTTCGCCGGCCCTGGACTCTTTCGAACTTCGTATGATCCATTCAAGATTCTTTTACTGGTCTGTAGGATTAGGGGAGGTGTAGAAGGACATTACTTCGCACAATATTCTACTATCTAGATTCGAATGCAAAAACCGAAGTGAAAAGTTTTTTTTTTGGCACATTTACGGAAATTTGAATGCTGACGTTATGGCAAAAAAAGTCAGGACCTTATAGGCTAGAAGGGCTAGATACTCTGATTCAAACATGGCGTTAATTCAGTTCTGCTTCGTTCGGTGATTTGTGATCGACTTCCGTGCCAGTTCAGCTAAACTCAATGAGGAAATACTTTGGTCAGCTGTTTGTCAAGGATTATTAGACAAAACCAAGGTAAAAAGTGAAATAGTGAAGAAGTGAACAGAGAGAGAGGGTTGAAGGGAGAGCACCGGCATTGATTTAGGTAGGAAGCGGAGGACTACAGTGAAGCCCAGTGGCGTATTTAAGGGGGTTTCCGGGTTCAAACCCCCATGGCCAAAAAAAAGAATACCCTCAAAATCAAAAATGAAACCCCTCCCCCCATCCCATGATTTCATCCTAGATACGCTAATGGTGAAGCCTGTGTTACTAATTTAACAGGGTTCGTATTAATTAGACCACACGGTCATGTACGAAGTCAGCCGGACTATTCAGACTGCCCTCCCCCCTTCCAAGAATTTGACGCGACAAGTGTGTCGTCATAACAGCGTTTACCGTTAGAAACCACTCTGAACTATGAGCGAAACGGTTCGAGGATGAGAATAGTTTCTTATAAATACGATATAGAGCCGTTACACCCCTTCTTAAAGCTCCCCCCTCCCGCTTTCCCTAAACGAATATATGTATTGCCGACAGCGTGAAAACGGTAATATTTTTATGTTTCCGCGTGTTTTCCCGCGTATAAACGTGCGCGAGCGGTGCCGATGAAGGAGTCGAGACGATGAAAAGAGGAAAAAGAAAAAGCCCACGAGGAAAATCGCTACACTCGATGAACGTCTTTTACTATAAATAGCTGCAAACGTTCTGCCTAAAAACGCGATATTGGTAATATAATTTTTTCGAATTTGCCGTATCTCGTACGTCGGCTTCGTCTCCTTCTTTCCTCGTTGGTTCTGTTTGTCTTTTATAGAGCAGTGCACGGGTAAAGGTATTTTACTGGATGGGGAGGTGATGAAAATAACGTTGAATGGGCACCCGAAGGGGCGCGACGCTTATCAAAATGAAAATTTCGCGGTGTCGTGCCCTCGAAGTACCGCAACCGAAGTCTGCGTTTGTGTACGATGGTTACGTGAGTACACATTTTCAGAAACCGAGCTTCGAGGTTACTCAGTACCCATATTTTGTTAATTAGGAACTTGGTTCGTGAAAAGTTGAACATACGAGTGAGAATGCGTGCTTTTTATACGCCGGTTTATTGGTATCATTCAAAAAAGGAAGGTCAGTGTATCTACTAGTTTCAGAGATCATGAAAAAGTCTTGAATTTAATCTTCTATATGTATAAAACAAAGTCGGGTTAGTTACACCATTCGTAACTCAAGAGCTGGACTGATTTCTATTGTATTTGATTTGTTGGATTTGTCTCCGCCCAGGTTAACAGAATAACAATTAAAACGTCGGGAAAATGCACAGAAAAAAAATTAATTAAGAAATTCATTTTCTCATACACATGGACGTAGCCAGCAAGAGGCAAAGAGGAGGCAATCCCCCCCCCCTCCCGATTTAAAAAAATCATGTTCCAGTGCTCACAAGATTATTTTTGAATATTTAAAGCCAACTGAGTAAAATTCGCAGAAAATAGGATGTGCCTAGAAGCCTAGCCGCTAGACAACGGAAATGTGTGATTGGCGTCACACCGATAGCAAAGCAGCGACTTGCACCTGCACAAATTCTACTTTTTTGCCCCCTCCTGGAAAAAGTTCTAGCTACGCCCATACTCATACATTTTGTATATGGTACGGTTTTTTTAAGTTTTCTGAAATGCCTTATTTTCGCCTACCCATGGAAATCGGTTTTCGCTCAAGTATATCCATGGCTGAAAGAAAAATAAATGTCCATGGAAATGTCAACTACTGAACTGAATTGCCACTATGAAGAGCTAAATCATACGGACTGGCTTCGTGTCGGGGGGAGCGTTACGGTTTTCGCTCAAAAGTATACCCAGGAATAAAATCATATAAAAGGTTAAAACCTCATGAAATTGTCCTAACAAGCCGTGATCAGTGTTGACGAGGAGTTCTGCCAATTTCAGAAAGTTTTAATTAGTTATAAAAAATCTTCTACTGTATAAAAGTGTAAGTTTGTCAGTTTGTTTGTTTGTTTGCTCATAAGAGCTGGGGGATTCGTACTTTCTGGATGTGTTCGTATGAACCCGGAATAGGTTTTAGGCTATAAAAAATTTCGGTACCGGGTTAGTTACACCATTTATAACTCAAAAACGGCTAGACCGATTTTTATGATCTTTGATTTGTTGGATTTCTATATCAGGTAACATTAAGTACACCCACCTACCGACTGATGTTGCAACTCACATAGTAGGAAAGGGGAATGAAGCTTCGCTTCTGTCTGCCCCCCGACACATCACGCATTCGTGATCATTTGAATTAGAATATAACTGGTTTGGATATTGTTTCGCACTCATCCATGTACAGCATGGCCCATTTTCAGTCCAATATCTCTAAAATTTCAGTTTTTGGAAACTGTGATCAGCATTTCTTCTAATATTATCCAATTGAATTTTTGAAAATACCAACATCTTCAGCTGAATAACACAAATATGAAGCGATACACGATACACCGCCACCCATCCACCAACGCATGCATACATAAACAGAAATCAGGTGATATTGTTTGACTGTACTAAAAAAGTGTCGTGTATTTCATATATCAGAATATGAAATAATTAGAGCTACAAATATTGTTCACTGTCATAAGTACACACATTATTACTAGTTGAACTTCCAATTTGGTGCACATGTTTACCTACCCACCCCAAAAAACATGTATCTACCCGCTGTTAACTAGGTATCTACATAAAAGTCATTTGAGGGCTTAAGATTTTGGAGTAGCTTCAGAATCCTGTTGCTACCATTCAGAAAGAAAGATCGAAGGTAGGTGTCGAGATGTTTGTTTAGGAAGATCGTATTGAGAACTACATTTAGCGAAAATATCATTATAATTCGAATACGGAGCCACTGTCTAGCCAGACAATAATATGGTAATAAAACGAGGTCAAAAGGAGAGCGAGAGAGATAGAGACAAAATGACGGGTAACCAGCAAATATGCTCACACGGAGGGTGTTTTTTTTTCATGAAAGCCTTTTTTTGCCTCTGTCGAAGTAATGTTGGATTAGTGGCGAAAGATTTGTATCACGTGTACTGTATATACTCCCCGGGCGCGGATCCACAGGGGGATCTCCCTCACCCCCCAGAAATGAAAAATCTGTGGGGGGGTCTGCAGGGAGAGGCAACAAAAAATCTCCTCACGCTTTTCCATTTATCATTTTTCTTCCCAAAATGATCGTCGGAATACGCGCCTGCATTCACACATAATACAGTTTCGCAAATCTGCACATTTTTAAGCATACCTGTCTAAAATGATGTGTAGCCGGTCCAAAGTCTGGAAACCAAATGTGAGGAAAATTGTGCAACCAATAATTCGTTTGATAGAAATAATTTATGGGTATTTTAATACAGAGCTAGATACCAATGTTTCTTTAGTATCGAACTCACTTAACCCAACTCACTTAAGCCCACAGTCTAGTCAGCTAGGGCGATCTCCAACGCCCGGCATCGGATACGACACAGAAAGAGAGAGAATTTGAAGGGGGTGAAGAAATTCCGGGAAATCCTATACGAATAAATAACGACCACCCTAGTGAACCTATATTCGGAGTAATTATTGTGAGCGAAATTGGTATATTTCGTACATGGTGACCAGTTTCTGGAAACCTGGGAAAAGTCAGGGAATGTGAGTACAGTTGTAGAAGTCAGAAAAGAGGCAGGAAATTTAGGAAAAAAAATCGAAAAAGTCGGGGAATTTTGAAGAAAATTTTATAATGTAGAAGTATTGTTCAATTTTCTCTGTCAGATTCAATTGAACATTTTTTTTTTCAAATAATTTGTTTGTTATGAAAAAATTGGAAAATGGACTGAAAAAATCTGGGATTTTTTCCTTTTTTTTTTGGGGGGGGGGATGGCTACTCTATTCTAAGATATTTTTCTTTTCGCCACGCAATTTTTGCTAATATAGCCCGAAGTCCGTATGTAAATTGCATGTTGAACTTCGCTCCTCTGTGGATAAGATTAAGGTTGTTCGATGACACTGAAACTTGGCGCACATTTTTTCTGTATAGCAGCACAACCTTGAGGTATGTCGCAAAATAAGTCAGTCTCGGCAAAAATAAGGACCGCCCTAGTGTCTCTAAGAAAAGTCTTATATTAATTCCGTGTAATAAAGGCCCCAAGGTTGCGGGTGAATATTATGAATACTTACAGAGTCTAAAAATTTTCTACGGTTACTTTTAAGTAGTAAGAAGATTCTTTAGGAATATCTGTACCAAATTTCAAAAAAAAAAAAAAATGTAGGGGACACCCTGATGACTTCGATTGTTGTATCGGTCGCTGCTCGAATTAACCCCCCCGGCCCCCTCCTTCACTCTTTTTCTTACCGTGAAGATGCATCAAAGGACCTTAAGGGCAAGCTATATTTTATTTTTTTGGTATAAAAGTGTTCTCACCCTAAAGGGAGAGGGCTCGAGGATACTGCCAGAAACTTTGGAATTTTAGATGTAAAGTTGCAGATTGTATTGAATGCTTTCGCACGCATATATTATATACCTGGTACTACAGCTGTGTGTTGTTATACTCGAACGTAATCATCGCAGACGATTTAATTATTCGTCTCCCCCCCCCGGCTAATAGAATAGCATTTATGGCGGTCTGCCAAACAAAGAGCAGCGTACTTTTTTGAACTTTTCCACCATAAAGTAGGTTTTTGGGTCGCATCTAGCGTACCACATAACACCTAATGGTGCACCTGCGTGTATTTCTTCTGGAAAGCCAGGCAGATCGGGCGAGTCACTGCATTGGCGCCGCTCACATCTGTCGGCATTTTCCAGTCACAGCAGGTCTTTCTTGAGTGTTACCATCTGTGAGGTGGCGAGATACACAAGAACTGGTTATCAGTTTTGGAACCATTTGCTGGTTCTCGAGCTGTTTGACAGTTTCTGACCAGTTGTCAGTTCCATACCGGCATTCAGGTGTTGATCGTCTGTAAATTTTGGACTGGGTTCTTAGCTTGGCCTGAGGATCTTTTCTATTTTGTTGACCAGTTATGACTATTTCTCCAGTTCGGAATTCCCAGTTTGGTTTATCAGTTTTGGTTTCTATCACTTTCCTGAAATTTACGTTGCTTTTTTTTTTGCATGAAAAATGCCAGTTGCTAGGCTTCAGATACTCGTTCCTGGTCGGAACTGCATTTGACCCGAAGTTTATTGTTGTGTCCCAATCCGCCTCTATTCATGTTACATTGCGGCTTACCAATTCCCAACCCGCGTTTCTGTTTTCGACGTTCGGCTTCGTTAATATTGAAAAATCGTATCAAAATATTCAAACTTTGTTGCGACTGCAAAAGGCGGAACTTTGTAAATTCGTTCGTGAGTAATTAATCGTAATTGATTTGTCGGCGGATAGTTTGAATGGCGGGCCGTTTCTGAGCACGTAATCGATGAAATAACGTTTGACCATCGAGTTCGACAAACACTCGAACTTGTACCATCCTTTACTCAAATCAGACATGGATACACGGGAAAAATAATGTGACAGTTGTTCAGTCCAGTGAAAAAGATTAAAGTCAGAAACGCTTCACCAATGGCAACGTCTTCTTAGCCGAACCTCTAGAGTATTTTTCAAACAGTGTCAAGAGTCCCGAGGAAAACGTCTCGAAAATGGTGAATGAGTCTTCTCAGGAGTCGCAGCGAGTTTTAAGCAGTTCTAGAAGAGTGTTACAGAGCCTGAAAGGCGTTTTTGAAAGTCTTCAAAGAGTCGTGAAAGGATTTAAAGAATGATAAGGGAACTCGAAAACCCGCGATAAAGTCTTGATTATGTCTGGAAGCTTCTGAAAGAGTCGTTAGCAAGTCTGAAAAAGTCGTGTCGAATTTTGAACAAGTCTTGGACCGTCTTAGCTAAACTTTAGACGTTTTATCGTCAACAGTCAATGAGTTTTAACAGGAGCGTTAAAAAATCTTGAACAAGTCTTGGGGAGTTTGAAATGAGCTAGATTCTAATCGAGTCTAACACAACACTTGAATAATATATCAGAATTCTAAAAGGTCCTGAACTCTTGATCATGTCTCGAAGAATTATAATCAAGCCTGGAAGCTATAATCACAAGGAAATTTTGAACGGTTTTACAGTATGTTAAGTAACTTCCAAAGGTGTGGTGTAAAAGGGTTCGAAGAGTCTCTAAGAGATTCTTTCTCAACCATATTGAATAATTTTGGCTAGTCCTGAGAACGGTGTTCCTTCTTCCTTCTAAGGTACTTACAAAATTACATGGTATTACAATGAACATTGAAAATTCTCCGAAAATCGTCATCCAATCAAGAATCCTAGAAGTTGAACGATGCTAACATCAAATTTTGGAAAGCGTTTTAATTTTCGACCTCAGTGTGAAAACAGAAGTGCAAATCGTTCAAAAGTCTAAGTACTCCTCTCTCATCTACTCATCCAGTTACCATCTCGAAGACGACCAATTCACCAAAGAACTCAGAAAGTGTGAACAGAGTCGATGGAACTGCTCGTATATAAGATATTTTGAATTACCCCTTCCATATTGACTCCCTGGATCCGCCTCTGGCTCAGATGTACGCAGTGCTGATGGGTTATTAAATGTGCCCCGGAACGTAGAATTCCAGCTATTTTAAAAATATGCGAACAGATACAGGCTCTGGCGGAGCATAGCAAAAAAGGTTTCGAGCCCGAGTTCTCTTGCCAATTAATCAACGCCGACGTGCTGCAGAGGGAAACGAACGGGGGCTTGACGGTCGTAAGACGAGCTTCGTATTTACGAAACGCTCCAGCGAGTTTCTTTCGTGAGGACTCTATAGATCGGTGGAAAGGAGATTGGCCGTATTCATTTGAGCGGGAAATGTGTGAAATATGAGTGGAAGTAAAATATGCGAGTGGAGTTGCCATTTCACGTTGTTATCAACGTGTATTATGCCTGAAGTAATTTTCAACGAACTCTAAAAAAAGAGCGTCTTCTTTTTGACTTCACTTTTTTCATTCCCGCCATTTCTCGCTCCAATGGTTCGCTGGATTTCAGTGTCGCAACAGGTAGACGTGGGCGCTTCCGAACCCGGCGCGTCTGAATTTATTGAAGTAAAATGCCGAAACGCGCATTTTTGTAATGACTCGTTGACTCATTACTATTTAAAATTAGGTTTCTGAATTAGCAGACTGAACAATTTGTAAGATTCTTCAAATTTAGTGACAATAATTGGCATGATCTTCATGGATAGCATAATTAGGTCATTCTCCAGAAAACTGGGAATATTAAAATGGCCGTTCCTTTTTCGTTAGATATTCTCCTTCCCATAATGCTTAGTTTATATGTAATAGAGAATATTCAGCAGGTTCACTAAACAAGAACATCAAAATTTTGGAAGAGATGACGACTTTTGTCCACGACGATGGACGTATTGTCCATGGCGAAAACACTAATATCCACGACTGCGGACAAAACAGCTTCAAGAACTTCCTTTTCGATACAATTTTTAAGAATTGTGCTATCACATGTGCCAATGATTTCACTCTGGCACGTGGATCATAGTCAGGGATTGAACTGTACCAATATCACCATTTGTTGTGCTGAAAAATGGCATTCTCTGGTGAAGGGTCGCACCTGGGCGATTCTAGTATCACTGTACTTTTGTCGATTTTTTGATTTTGATTGGTGCAGAATAATTATATTTATTTTCTATTTCCTTTCACATGAGATCAGTTTCAAAACTGGTAAGTGACAATAAAGGGTCAAATCTCATCTGTGAAGTTGGTACTCCTGTTCTTTCAACTGTTAGTGCTTGTTAGAGTTATCCTGATATCCACAGCTCTCACTAGGAAAATTATGATATTCTGAAGTGTTACCATATGAAAGAGGGATAAATTCCTTTTCCGTCAAACCCTCGTCGAATTCCGTAGTATTTTATTCATTCCTCGTGTTATCTACTGTGCATAACTCTAAACCGACCAAGTGGGATCTTTTACCAGAAAATACCATAAATGTAAAAGGCACATACATATCTTGACGCCAGTCAAAGATTGACCACGACAGTGGCCTCAAAACCCTGGTAACAGATCTTTGCGCCATCCTTTCTGGAAATATGATGTCACTGACAGCGAATTGAATCTCTTAACGCATATTTCCAATCTTTCTGAATAATAATACCACTTTACTAAGCAAAACAACTTACAACTAAAATTTAAGAAGATGGTAAGATCCACGGCAGTGGACACCTCCCTATGTTTTTTTTTCCATTCAAAAAATAATAATTGCCCTTTCTGATGGATTGAATTGGTGGAATTTGTTGCAGATTTTTATTTTGCAACTCGAAATATCCCCCTCCACAAATTTGATAATAATAAATCGAGAGTTAGGGTTCAGAATTTGCTGGTAAAAAAATATCCTTAGTTTCTGAAGAATGAAATAAATTAAGAGTCAGAGCTCAAGATTTTCTGGTAACAAAATATTCTCAGTTACTGAAGAATGATCCGGCACTCTGTTAACTTTAGTGCTATTAATTTCAGTTAACGTTTCCCTGTCTAATGACTGTGACTCATTCATTTTATCAACCATTTCACAAATTATATCCAATCAGTTGAAGCATTCTTGTAGGTTTTTTGTTGTTGTTTTTTTTTCAAAACAGCGAAACAAAAAATTCCGGAGATTGATAGTTGATGCTGTAGAGAAACTTGCATTCCTTCTGATTGCTAAAGTAGGTGAGACCGAGAAAAAGCATGAAAAACTGCATCCTCTATCTTCTTGTAAGGCCCAGAAAATCATTTCTAATCATAAAATGGAAGTCAATTTCATGTCGAACTGTAAAATCGACGTTGATTCGATACCTTTAGTTTGACAGTCCGTTGATTTTCACAACAGTTGGACTCTTTTCAAAGCAAAAGGTGGGGCAACAAAGAGATTTCCGAGCAGCCCTGGCGACGCGTACCCTCAGTCCAACTCGCAGTCAGCCAAAAGGTTCCAAACCTCGGGACCAAGAAGCATTTCAACAGCAGGTGGTGACAGCGCGCTAACACTGAAGCGACTTACAATGGAAACAGGAAATAGGGAAGTGCGTAACTAGGGAACTTCGCCAGACGCACACTCGGAAACTCCGTCTCCAGTACGACTTCAGCAATCGGGGGGGGGGGGGGGTCGTATAGCTGAAAAACCCAAGGTAAGAGAAAGTAAAAAGAGCGGAAGGACGGATGGCAGCAATAATCTGAAAATACTTTACTACGGTGCAGGTCTATGCTCCAACCTCGGAGGCGGAAGAAGGGGAAATGGAGAATTTCTATGCAAAACTCCAGGAGGTAGTTTCTTAGGAAAATGAGTACTGCACAATAATAATGGGGGATTTTAATGCAAAAGTAGGCAAAAAAATCCCCTCGGAATCGTGCATGGGCGACTGGGGCGTAGGAGATAAAAACGAAACGGGCTCAAAACTAGTAGAGCTGGCTAATCAAACGAACATGAAGATTGCCAACACGTTTTTCAAAAAAAAGGAGAAAAAAAAATGGACCTGAATATCCCCGAACCAGAAACTAAGAACATGATTGACCACTGTCTTGTAAATAAGGTGTCAATTGTGAAGGACGTAACAATACTTAGCAGATTTGAATTCGCCTCCGACCACAGGATGGGGAGGTGTACTCACGACATCCCAACACGAATAAGATACAATAACTTAAGTAATAAAAAAGGCAAGTTACCTATGGCAATAAGGAAGCTAGAAATTACCTGGAGAAGAAGGTGCTCGAAAACAAAATAAAAATAAACTCTTTTCAACGTAGAATTTACAGATAAATCGACGTCGCTCTTACTAATTCAACGTCCTGTTACACACAGATCAAGCACGAATGGATGACCATTTTCTTTGACACCAAATTGATGTCATTTTTATTGGTAAATTTGATGTCAAATGCGATCAGTGTAATTTGTGATACTTCTCGTCAACACCAGGGCCTGATTTAACTTTACATTTGCCGCCTTGGGCAATTGAACTATCCTGGCTTTTCTTGTGAGCTTGAAGCCCTTGACCCCTCCCCCACCTCTTAAACTCCCATTTCTAAGATCTACCTTCTTAAAAATGTTTTCCCCTATTTCTTCATTTTCGTCCTTCCATTTCTCCCGTTTCGCCTCGAACTTTGCCGCGCCCAAATTTTTGCCGCTGTGGGCGACCGTCCACTTCGCCTATTGGTAAATCCACCACTGATCAACACCAAATTAACTTTGAATTGGTATGGTAAAATCGACACAATTTTACGTACAAGTGGACACCGAATTTTACGTGGTTCATTCCTTCGACACCAAATCAGCGGTACAGTAAAATGAATGTCGTTTTTACCGGTAAATTCGACGTCGATTTCATGTTCAGATAAACGTCCAAGGCAGGAGTGTTTTCTGAAAAAAATGCTGTTTCGCGTTTCCTAATATTTTAACCATTTTCACTCGAAAATTCTTGTTCTTAAATAAACTTTTCAAACGAGAACTCCTGATTCCAGATTCCAAGACAGAAAAATTTGTCATTGCTTGTGGATGAGTCAAGAGTTTAGATCTCAAAGAAAGATAAACATTGCTTCTTTTAGATTTGTAACGTCAGTAGCAGTGAGTGAAATAAAAGGGGCCGTAATCGAGGATCGTTTTACTAAATGGTAATGCTCAGGGGTGGAAATTCTTGTTTCGTGTTTCCTGGGAAAATTTATATCCGGAATTCCTATTTCCCACTTCCTAATAAAATTTTCAAATATAAATTCTTGATATCTGATTACTGAAAGATATTCAGTCCTAGTTCATGAATCTTTGAAATCTTTTCTGATTCATTATTTTACATCAGGAATTTCCAATTTCCCGAAATCTTGATAAAAATATCAAGAAACATCTCGGTCGGGTTTATAGGAACGTCGGCTATTCGGGATCAAGGAAATGTTTGATACTGTGGCTCCCCTCTCTGTGACTCAAACCGTTTCTTTTACCATTGAATGAAAAGTCTGACCCTCACGCATAAATGATGTCATCTGTTTTTCTAATTTACTCTCAACCCGAGCCCTGAAATCCGCCCTTTCGAGCATTACCTCAGAGGCGTCGGGGAGTTTGTTAGGGCTGTTTTAGCCCTCTTCTCATCTTGCTGAAAAATTGACGTAGGTCGAAATGTAGCGAGTTGCTACGTGGGCTCTAACCCGGGACCTCCGGATTTCGAGACCAGCGCGCTATCCAGTCGGCCTACCAGACCTCCCATAAATGATGTGATAAAATTTTTCCCAGCCCATATGGTTTTCCTTAAAATTAAATTGGAAAGTCGAAATTTTGATCCCCAGTTCCAAACTTTTGAGTAATAAAAATCGGAAGTTAACAGGAGCTAATCTTCAGAATTCACGTCGAGAAATGTATTTTAGGGTTATTTGTAGCCTTGCTGCTTACATTACTCGGCGACTGTACAAAAATGTCCAAAAAACATTTTCTCTCATAAGATCTGTAGCAATGTACGGTAGTTTGAAGGACCAGGTTAACCCCGGGGGTCGGAGTATCTGTGGACGAGTTAGAGAAAAGTTGATAAGAACCTGTATTATGTAAAATTTCACCAGCATTTTCTCACTTATGTGATAGTTTTCGTATCTTTGCAAAAAAGCCCAGCTTGGGGGCTGCAACCTTCTTTTCCTCTCTCAAGAATTAGTACCACCTGTGGGGAGAAAATTTTTGTATGTTAGTCGAAACTTTATTTGCGATTTTCTTATCCCTTATTCGCCTTAACTAGTGCTTGATGAAGTAATGCTTCGTTTTAAATCCCATATTTAGGGCCTCTTGGGGGCAGCTATGAAAAAACTAAAAAGAACATTTTCAATCGGTAATCGAGTCAGTAACACTCTTTCCCTGAAACATTTTTCAGTAAAATTACAATTCATCGTTGCATTGTTAAGTATTCAATTTTGGGCTGCTGTTTCACCCCGTGGGGGTGAAGCTTCTTCGGAATTCCTTGGGACTTTTAGTGTGTTTTTTAGGGAGCTAGTCCTAAGAACTGTACAGAAAAGAGTCTTGCCCAACAAATTTATCTTCTGCATATTCCGAATACCTACGATTTCATAGTTCGCGATTTTCGCATTAATTTGCGATGTTTTATGATCAGCTGAGGGAAGCACGAATGCCCAGCGCTAAGGATAGGCGGTGAGACGACGGGTAACGGGATGGAAGATAAATACCATCCAAATTTGAACTATAGAACCGGTAGGGAGAGAGTCATTAATATGTATATACGCGTAGAAATGATACACGAGTGCGGGATCAAATCGAAACATCTAAACCTCGTAGCCTGCGTTATTATTGAAAGGCGTAATACGGCTCGAGCCGGATGCTTTGGTAATAGCGATAATTATTAATATCGTTAAATTAGCGTCGGCGAGGGCAGATACGTAATAAGTCGATGTTTGTATTGACACCCTGCCTCGCCAGGTCCCTGCGTCTCTTTCTGGGCCACTCAGCGACAACATAGACCAGTATAGCTAAACAAAAAAACTGAGTATAAATGAAATTATTTTTGGAGAAATGAACTTTGGCACAGTTCAAATAGATTCAAAATATGAATTCTGTGCAAACCAGAATCCATGAATATAAATCACAAAAAAAAATCCGAATCCAAGGTAAAAAGATTCAGAATCTGATTTAGATTCTGGATTCTGTTCTAAGTTCACTTTCATCACTTCGTACAGATAGAGGAGACCCGGTACATTTAAGAATAATGATTGAAAGAATTCCTGGAGAAGTGAAATTTAGCACAGAGAGTTGGATGATAGTGCCGATTAATGTATAAAAAATAGACCCGAATCCGAGCGTTCTTAAGATTTCCAGGGGTTATGAATGTCCTCCTGAAATCAGTTTTTTTTTTTCAAGAATTTCGGAGCATATCAACTGTGGGAAAATTATTTTCAAACAAAAATTGTTCTTCGTTGATTGCTATACAGAGAAGGTCTCTTATAAATTTTTTTATAGCTGATGTAGAAAAAACGTGATTTTTCACGCACGAAACGGTGCGTAGAATAGCTCATTTTGATACACGTCCGACAATCAGTGCGTATAGTTACAGACGCATTTATTATCGGCCTCCTAAGGGCCGTGGGGAATGCGCGAGAATTATTTCAGTTTGAAAATTAAGAACTGAGCGAATACCAATACCACCGTTTTGGCGCCTGGAGATAATCAGGTAGAGCGCCTGCGAAAATCCGTGTAGTCCTATTGAACCAGAGTCATGCTCATAAAATTGCCTACTCGATTTGCCGTATTTCCAATGTATACACTGTACATTTACGCTTTTGATTTAAGATCACAGGTCGTTTAAGAGTTTGAAAAACAATCTATTCTCAGGTTGAAATATCGTTCGTGATATTTTCTCAGTATTTCATTACAGAAGACTGTTCTACACATATGCGCAACCTGTCGCTTTTACGACGCACTCTTATCAAATAACAAAGTCTTCTGAATAAGATCTCATTTTCGCGATCTTTTGGACCTAAAACTTGAAAAAAAAATCGCTATTATTTTCAAATGTTTTACATCGTCAGGTTCAGGAAGTATCGATGAGTGAGGAGGATTGACAGATGGGGAGAGGAAGACTTTCTTCAAAGATTTTCCAGAGTTGGCAGACTGAGCAAAATAGACCTTCAGTCGGCAGAATTTTGAAAAGTATGGAATTTCTTTTCCTGTGCAGACTTCGGAGGTGTCTTATCAATTGGCACAATAGGATTTTAAGCTGGCAGTCAGTAAAACATTTCCCTGGAGGAGAATTTTTTATTTAATTTTATTTCTTTATTAATTAATTATTTACTTTTTTTTTTGTTGATTCCAAAAATGTGCTCGTCGACTGGCAAAATTTACGTTTCCAATTATCAAACTGAAATTCTCCCTTAATTGTGATACTGAAGAGGGGTTGGTATTCAAAAATACTGAATTATAGATATAGGGGTTCGAGGGCCACTGAATTCATTTCTGTTCATTTTTATTCCTAACTTGAAAACTGTAGTGCCTGCGAAGTGGAGGGAGCAGTGGTCAGTGTTCCATAAATACAATGTGGATATCGTTTCATCCATTTAAATGGTCTCCAGGTTAATTTTACAGTAACAATTCATCTCTAACTTGGAAACTATAATACCTGGGAGGGTGCGAGGACTCAGAATTTTATAAATGCAATGTGGATATCTTTTCCTTGGTTTAAATTGAAATGGACGCTGGATTAAATTTGTGGTTCACCTCGAACTTGCGAACTGTTGTAATTGGGCGGTTGCGGGACCTCACAATTTCATAAATACAATATGAACATCCTTTCATAGGTTTAAGTGGTCATCGAATACATTTTTGGGAATTATTTAACTCTAAATTGAAAAATGTGGCACCTCATTTTTGGGAATTACGTATGTAACTCTGAGTTGAAAACGGTGGTACATGGGAGGAGCGGGAGCTCAATTTCATGATATGCGATATGGATATCGTTCCATGAGTAGTGATGCAAGATATTGAGAAAATCAATATCGATACGATAATATTGTTATTATCACGATAATTAAAAATATCGATATTGTACTTTATAAATATCGATAGATATTATTGATATTTCTGATATTTGGATCGGAAATATTTAGACCAAGTTTTCCTGCCTTATTTCATCATTTTTTCAAACAGTGTTTTCTATAATACTTGTCCACTATATTTTACTAACGGAATCCAGTACAGTTGCCGGAGTTGGCCTCGGCCTCTCTCTTTTCAAGTACTTGTCTATTTAATATTCCAAAATCCAACTTACAATCTTACAATTTATAAAACAAACACATTCACATTGAAGCACTTTTGAGCAAATTTAGTCATCAAAATCAAAATCACTATCAGCAGTTTTCTGGTGAATCAAGTTAAAACTCTTATCATATTTTTGACTCAATAATAGGAAAAAACAATGAAAAACTGAAATTTGATCAAAAGAGACTTAATAACAATGAAACTTACAGGCCTTTTTAGTACGTACGTACTTATATCATCATCAGTGAATCGTCCCAGGAAAAGGACCAAAAAATCTGTTACTTGAATGCTTTTCTCTAAAATAAGGTACTAGAGGGATCTTGAAAAGGGAAAAAAATGTATTATTAGGAAAATTTTGCACCAACAAAGGGCGAAACTGGCGAATTTTGAGGAATTTTGGCGTTTCCAGACAGCCGATCTGGCGACAGGGAAGAAGTAAAGTAACTTAATCGGTCACACTGTATTGGAGGTTTTCAAAATATTGAAATATCGCTCTTCCCATAAGAATATCGATAGATATCGAACATTATCCGATAATCGGAAAAACTCTGTTATTCGATATTCAGCGGAAAAATTATCGATAGATAACGATATTTTTGATACGATATTTGCATCACTATCCATGAGTTAGAAAAGTGTAAATGGTCATTGAATGAATTTTAATAGTTTCTCCTTAACTTTAAAATTGTGGCACCTGTAAAGGGGCGGAAGCTCCAAGTTTCATGAGGTGCAATATGGATATCGTTTCGTAGTTTTTGAAGTTTTACAAACAAACAAAAATAAATGTCAAGGAAACCTTTTCGGGTCTAGAATTTGATGAGGAGCAGTTCTTGTTTTGAAAAATGTTTTCCTAGAGTTGATATTGTTCGGGTTTTCTAGGAAAAACTGATTTCGGGGTAGGTTTAGGCTCTAAAGAATGAAGCTCACCCGAGATTCGCGAGAACATTTAGTACGTTGACCAGGAAGGTGGTATTTCCGCACCAAGTTTCAAGACATTCAACTTTTCGAAAAATTTATCCTTGAATATGGCGTAATTAACCTGGATAAGAACTTCTCTAAACTGGATTAAGATGCGTTACAGCTCTTGAAGACACGTCTGCAGTTTTCGAAACTCTTTTACCTTCTTCAGGGTTATTCAAAATTGGCTAAGACTGGGACAGGCTTGTTTGAAATTTGGCAATACTTCGCTATTTTTGAAACATTTTCAGTCTCAATCTTTCTCTCTGGGAGCAGCAGTTACTTCAGAGCCTTCCTCCGTGTGAATTCGTGTATTCTATAGGTACAATAAATAGAACAAATTTAGCGGATCAGATCGAATTTACTTGAAAATTTGATCCTATTTTCAGTATTATGTGAAGCTAGGTGTGTTTCCATATGAGAAGTACATACTATTCTTCTTCTCAAACATTTGCTCGATTCTGAGCGTCGCGACTACGGAGTGTTGTAGACCAGCTCCCACCAGGCCTCTCTCTCTTGTGAGTGCAGTCGGTCAGGGACATTCCAGTAGTTTGCTTTATGAGGTCTGTGTATCGCGTAAGTGATCGTCCTCTGGATTTTCTTACCTTCTAATTACCCCTGGACTGTCAGCGTTTCCAGGGTTGTCTTGCCTCACTATGTGAATATTTGAGAATTCTTCTTTTTATGGCCGAGCTGAGTCTTTCGTTCACGTGGGGCTCATTAGATGGATACCTTCGTTCTTTTCTTTGTCCACGGTATCCTTAGCATCCCCTGTAGCTGTACATTTTAGATGCATTGATTCTGTACTGATCTTCTATTTATCGTCAAAGATTTCGGCACGTATAATAAGTATATGGCAAAGATGAGCGATTTTTAGTTTAATTATTTTTGACATGTCATGGCTTTTTCATACTTGGTTGAGCCTCCTCGCCGCTGTTTTGGCGATGGCCGATTGCCCCTTTTAATTTCATCTCTCCGCGATTTGATATCATCTAACCAAGGTATACGAAACTCTGCACGACTTCTATGCCATCTGTTTCCAAGACCTCTGGCCTGTTGTCTTTTTCTCTATGTTTCATCATTGATCATAGCTTTGTTTGTTTTGAGGCCCGCTTGTACACTGGCTTGCTCGAACTTGGGCAGCACCAGTGTGAGGTCTGGAAACAGGACAGGCGCGGGACGACCCAGAAACATGAGCGATTGCGACGGCGTGATCAGCCGTCTCATACCGGTTACCTTTGTTCCGGAAATGTTGAAAAGCGGAAGCGGATGGAATCGGGTGTCGGTCTCTGTCTCGACCATCATGAAGAAAAAGATGTTGACTGGGTGATCGAGGCAGAGGATCGACGGACGAAGCTTAGCCTGTGAACACAACAACTCTGTATCATCCTAAAGCTGCTGCAGCTGCTGCGGACCCCCCGGCAGGGCTCGCCCACCGTCACCATCTTTCTGCGTCGCCACACATACCAAGACGAGAAGGTGAGGCCTGAGTGGAAAGGAAGATCGTGTGTCTGTGGTGCTCCCGAATTTCAGGATAATGCTGGGTGAGCATTAACCTCGGTCAGTAGGGTGTCCCATGGCGGCCCTGACAGGACAGCGCGCATCGGAAGCGCGAAGGCGGAATGAGGGTCTGAGCCAGCCGTGATGCGTCTCTCTGGCCACTGATGCGATACTCGAAAGGGTAGTTTCCGGGGCCAGGGGTTCGGGGTCTGGGGAGTCAATTTGGCTCACGTGCATAACATTATCTCTTTAGATCCTCGACGTTCTCGGCTAATATGGTGGTATCATCCCTCGTATCTTAGGTTTGATATTTTCTTCCCTTCCTGCCATCTAGGGCCTCTCTCATCACCCACTCTCCGTGCGCGTTGAAAAGTATCAGGCTAAGTATGCACCCTCGTCGCATTCCCTTGGCTGTTTTGAAATATGTGGTAAGCTCGCCTTCTACTCTACCTGCGCCACATGTTGTCCTCGTAGATGCTTTTCATCAGGTCAGTGAGGTGCAACGGTACTCCAAGTGCATCGAGCTTTTTCCAGAGTATTCTCCGCTTAACTTTCTCGAAGGCTTTCTCATGGTCGATGGACTGATCGTTGGGAAAACTTTCGAATTTGGAAATATGTAAAATTTCATATACTTTTTTAGTATAAACTGGAGATACTTGTTACCACCGTCAAAGAAATTCAAAACTTTCGCTTCACGCTAGTCTACATGTTTTGTCTCAATTTGTTTTCTTGTATACTCGGTATAGGTCATTTGTTTCTGTTCAAAACTCCGCTGTCGCCAATTTTGCCATCAAGACGTCCATGGCAATATGACGGCGAGTTGGTACGTTCAAAAATAAATCCGCAGCGAGACATCGCGAGCCGCATCTAGCACCGAGAAGCCAACAACAGCAATCTGCCAGGAATCGAGCGAGACGTGTTCTCGTTCGCCGCTCCATTAAGGTGCATTTGGCAGCGCCAGCTATACGCCATTAAAACGGGATCACAGTTTTCAAGCCATAAGCCAATTTCGACAATATTATTGCCATTGCCGGCGTTCTTATATACTTTTTTCCCTCCTGTTTCCTCTCCGCCCGTCTCAGCGCCTTTTTGAAAATATTCCTTTCGCCGCCCGGCCCGTATTACACGCCGGGGGTAACTCGCGCACCTACACAAAGTATAATATAATAACGGCTGCTCTCGAGAACTCCACTTTTGGCTCGCTTGTATACAATTTACGATCGCGTATACTAGAATATCAAATTTACTGTCGGCGATCATAAATTCGGTTATAATAAAGGTGTAATTGCCGCTTCAGCGCGGTACGCGCGGCCGCGCTGTAAGATGAGTGGTCGGGTCGGCGTTTCTTAATTACGCGCACACGGGCGCAAAGTAAACATAACCGGCGGAGAGAGGGCGTCCGCGTCCCTCGTCGCACGCGTGTACAAACAGACGGCGCGGCGCCGTGACGCGACGCTGCCCTCCAGAAACCGCGACGACAACGTATCGCGTAATTGGCGACGACGAAGATGGCGAAATTCGATGAGCCCTCCACCCATGCCTCCACCCGCCTGTCGACAGCCGAATAACTCCAGACGATTCACCCGCAGCTTCGCTGACGACCTCGTAATTGAAGAAAATTACGGCGCGGGGTCGACATCATCGCGACGCGACGCAATGGCACGCGACGTGACGCGACGCACTTATACAGGGTGTTCGAAATAATGCCCAATTCGGGTTTTTGAGCGGGTGGTCGAATCGCACTGAGCCGATGTGCAAGTGACGTGGTCCGATTTTTTTTTTTTGGGGGGGTGGGGTGCTAAGAATTTCTTTCCAGGAGGAACTGGAAAATGTGCTAATAACTTCTGAGTTTACATGGAAGGAAGAATTTCGCTTTCTTTTTTCTTTTTCTTTTGGAAAGCTTGTGTCGCCTATGATGCGAGTATGCGAGAAGTTCAAAGTTTTCATCCACCTCGGCGTATGAAATGGAACACGAGTCGAAATACATATAAGTATCTTCGCTACTCGAAGAGGGCGGCTGAAAAGTAGAGATTGGACGTTCGTTCTTGAATTAATTCAGTTAAACGATTCGTTTCAAATGAGTGAATGAATCAGTTTTCAAACTGCAAACCTGTATACTGCAGTCACGCAGTTCTTTCACTCTATCAACAACACAAACGCATACTGAATTTGAATGAAACTCACTTCTGGAGCTAGAAAACGATCTTCTATAATTCTTTAAATCATCTAATCCAAGTGGCATTTTGGAAAATCGTAATTCTTCCTGCACTAGAGACAAAAAGTGAATTATGCTTTAAATCAAATGAAGTTTATAATTTGAATACGCATAATTAGGATTATCACCAATGGTAACAAAAGTTTATTAATGGCATGCAGATTTAGAGTCTTTGCTGTAGTATTTCTCTTCAATACTGATTATAATATTCACGAATCTACTTCTGGCATTCTAATCTAGGTTTACAAACTCTCTTTGCATTATGTAGTAAGGCTTTATCCTGTACTTGTTTACCATAGGTAATTGTTAATTTGCTATCAGTTTATTTGGAGCATCGCACATTCGCACAATCGCCATGATCGTCGGTTGTTGTTTCATCTTGAGGTGAAGACAGTCATAACAGTAAGGCTTCATCGCTGGAAACGTCAAACAGAATATCAAAATTACCATTAATACTTGATTGTATTTAGAAGACACAATTCACATGAAAGTTTGCTGATAAGGGAGAAAGTGTGGCTAAAATAGATACGATACATAACGAATTCTCAACGAATATGTTTCCCTGATCCAGACATATTCAGAATTCTGGAATAATTTGCTTCAAGTATTTACTGATACGGCAAGTTCCAAATATTCTTTGAAAGTTCTTATTTTCTTCTTCACCTTCACTATTAGAATAAGTAGCTGGGCGACACAGTAATCATTACAGGGGTCGAGTCGTCCACAGGCTCCACAAAAGATGTAAAATATAATTCTCGTTAGTTTTGTACTTCGGCAACATGAAGCTAACTCTCGAAGATCAAGATCAAAGAGCATACTGGAGAACTGGAAAAAAGGCGATTGTAATACGCTCGGCTGCTAGAGCCAATCCTGAAAAAAACTCATGCTTAGGGAATCGCATTTATCCGGTCGTGAACTAGGTAGTCCGTGTTTTACTCGTACAACAGATACCAGTAGTAGATGTGACACTTTAGGACAGGCCGGCCAGGGCTGCGAGATATGCCACCTGAGGTCAAAGATCAGCTTGGGAAATTCCCTGCAAAAATTAGTGATGCAAAATATTGAGAAAATCAATATCGATACGATAATATTGTTATTATCACGATAATTAAAAATATCGATATTGTACTTTATAAATATCGATAGATATTATTGATATTTCTGATATTTGGATCGGAAATATTTAGACCAAGTTAACCTGCCTTGTTTCATCATTTTTTCAAACAGTGTTTTCTATGATACTTGTCCACTATATTTTACTAATTATTTTTCAAGTTCCCTTTCTTCATACAATTGTGAGGTCATAGACTCATGGACAATAATTCCTATCAAAACCAAATATTAAAAACTGCAAACAAGTTTGATCACATTTCAGAAGAGCTGCCGGAGTTGGCCTCGGCCTCTCTCTTTTCAAGTACTTGTCTATTTAATATTCCAAAATCCAACTTACAATCTTACAATTTATAAAACAAACACATTCACATTGAAGCACTTTTGAGCAAATTTAGTCATCAAAATCAAAATCACTATCAGCAGTTTTCTGGTGAATCAAGTTGAAACTGTTATCACATTCTTGGCTCAGTAATAGGAAGAAATAATGAAAAACTGAAATTTGATCAAAAGAGACTTTATAACAATGGATCTTACAGGCCTTTTTAGTACGTACATACTTATATCATCATCAGTGAATCGTCCCAGGAAAAGGACCTAAAAATCTGTTACGTGAAGGTTTTTCTCTTAAATAAGTTACTAGGGAACTTAAAAAGGGTAAAAATGTTTTATTAGGAAAATTTTGCGCCAATACTGTCTGGCGAAGCTGGCGAATTTTGAGGAATTTTGGCGTTTCCAGACAGCCGATCTGGCGACAAGGAAGAAATAAAGTAACTTAATCGGTCACACTGTATTGGAGGTTTTCAAAGTATTGAAATATCGCTCTTCCTATAATGGAAAATCCGGCATTTTACAAACTGCCTTAGGCTAAATAAAAAGAGCCGGCGAAATGGAAGATTTTATTTAAATTTACATTCAGCCTGATCATTTTTAGGCAGATTGTAAAGAGCCTGCGCAGTGTTAGGCTAAATGGAGAAAGTGATTGTGAAATTTGATTCATACGTCGTTGGTAAACCAGAGTCGAAGTATTAATTTAAAAAAGGGAACATGGTATCACTTATTGTTACATGGAGCACTGGAATGGCACCTTGAGTTGCACAGTTGACCTGATTTTTTGCAGGCGCATCGATTTGTTGAACACTGCTTGCGTGAGGCTGCACATGTGCAGGATGCATATCCTTGGCCGCCAAATTTAGATTGTTTACTTGCGGCTTGTCGAAGAGAAAGGTATGTGTCTGGTATTTTATCACTGAAGGAAGCTCCAGACAGCTGTAAAACGGTTGCGAGAAACCAGGACTTCAGAATTCCGTGCTGTGTGCCGACACGATAGACGTTGTTGTTCATATCCACGAACAAGATTTTGGCTATCCAGAGGACCACGATCCACCTTTGGGACTACCAAATTCACGAAATTCCCAATGCGAAAAAGCTTCACTCTTTTTGTTGTGACTTCTATCATCTTATCCGCGGCTCTCTCTATCCCAGTGTGCGCTTTCGTTCGTGCAGATAACTTCTCGTTCAATCTCGCTCACCCTTTTGATTGTGATACCTATGTACTACATTAATGTACGAATACGTACAACTTACTTACAATGCACGTGTCTTCCCTTGTAATCTCTTTTTCCATTTGGCCTAACACTGCGCAGGCTGTTTACAATCTGCCGGAAAATGATCAGGCTGAATGAAAATTTAAATAAAATTTTCCATTTCGCCGGCTCTTTTTATTTAGCCTAAGGCAGTTTGTAAAATGCCGGATTTTCCATCCTGCCTACAACAGATAGATATCGAACATTATCTGATAATCGAAAAAACTCTATTATTCGATAATCAGCGGAAAAATTATCGATAGATAACAATATTTTTGATACGATATTTATATCACTAGTAAAAATATGTAACGGATCGAGATACTGGGCACTTGGGGATCCCTTGTAAGAATGAGGTAAACTCTCATTTCACTCAAGGTGTTTTTTTTTTTAAGTCTCCAATTTGAGGTACAGTTGTGTGAACTACCCATCTACAAAATAATGTCTATGGATACTCAATTGGCGACTTACTTCTATTTTTTTTTTTTTTTTTGTACATTCCCACAACAGTCAACTGAAAAAACCCTTTTCATTGACACAATTTGGAGTACTTTGTGAGGTAAATTTGGTCAGCGCGCTACCGTTTGGACCCAATGTGAAACGCTCTGTAAAACGGTACCACATGTCGAAAAAGCGAATTTCGCCCTACAGCATGAAATGTGTTTTTATGTCGGAAATTCCGTTTTTCGAATTTTAACGGAAACTGCTTCTAGACATAACCCTGGTCGCAGTATACAGTAGAAATTAATAATCTAAGACGTGATATTTCAAGTTTACAAATGAATTACGATCTACGGTGTTCGGAAAAGGTACCATAAGTCGCATCGATCTTTTTTACGTGCGTCATCACTACGCATAATAATTATTATTGCGTTACCGATTAGTCCATTGTTTTCAAATGTATAACCTTGCAGAGCTTTGTTTTCGGACTTCTCAATTTTTCAAAACTGACCCTTCCCTTATTCTTCATACGCACTGTTATCTTCAAAACTGTATTCCTCTACATACGTGCATCGGCTGTCTGTGAACTGTGCAGTATGTTTTGGTTACATGTTTCCTGGATATCTTAGCAAAATTTGAAACGGATTGGTGCATTAGATGTCGGGACATCGATTTTTTGTGTATCTTTCTGTTTCACAACTTGAACCGCCTTTTTTTTTTTTTTTTTTTTTTTAAATGAGATTTTACATCCTTAAACTTTAGCTGCTTCTATTTCAGTCTTCTATACTGAAATTAGAGAATGCAGGTACATTTGTGCTATATCAGATTCTGTCAAAAATTTGAAAACAAGTTCTCCGGCGTATGATACCGTTTCATAGAGCACCTCACATTATCAGGGTGTCTAGTAGCATGAAAAACATGGAAATAGCATAAATTTGGTGGAAAGTAGCATGAAAGCATGAAAATGGCATGATTTCTGAAAATTTCAAAGAAAATCATGAATTTTCGTCGATTGTAAATTATTTTCTTAATAGCTAAGTTATCAAATCACTCACTAACAAAGTGAAGAAAATGAATTGATTTTTTTCTTACATTCGAGAAAAGTTGTAGAAAAAATGATAGGAAGTGGTATGAAAAAGCATGAAGATGACATGAATTTTCAATTAAAAAAATTGTTAGACATTCTGCATTACAAGTTGGGTACATGCAATAAAAAGCTATTTATCCGTTTCGGGTCCCCATGTACACTGGCTCGATTTGTTATAATTTTTATTCTAAGGAAAATAACCTCGATTATGGGTCGACCCGCTTTGGAATTTTACATGGAAAGGTTTCTATCCCTACCCCATCCACTGTAGAATTACCAGCCGTAGTTATTTGAAACACCGACCAATAACTGATAGTATGCAAGAAAAAAACTATGTATTTGAACTTACATAAAATATGGTAAGAGATCAAACATTGCACAAATATTTAAAACGTTCACCCCTTCCCCCGTGGGTAACCAACTCTGGAAAAAGAAACTCCTCACAGGAGGACAGTGAAATGGTAAACAGAAAAACAGTTGAATAAAAGAAAACAGTCAAAAGACTACTTGATAAAAACGAACTTATTTCCTGGATTTTAAAACAAAAAAAGATAAAATTTACACACGCCAAATTTCCGAATTTTTCGACTCATCCACCTCCTCCTAACTCAGGACTCTCCAAGATATATGACCTACCCAAACAGTACATACAACGTGTATGTAACTCGACCTCGGCATTCTGATTCTCACATTCTGAGGCATAAACTCTCCTCAAAAAGAAATTCACTGAGCACAATAACCAAAGTAAGAATGATAAGAACAGAAACCGGGGGGGGGGGGAGACTTCATCCACGTTCCTAGAGCTTAATGATGTCCGTAAGAGGAGGCCTCGTTTTTGGCGCATGCGCTACCTCTGAAACAAATCAAACACCTATTGGATCAATCCCTCTCCCCCTTTTGAATTAGAACATGAACATCTCGCATCGACACACACACACACACATCGCGATAAAATTCCGAATCAAAAAGTGAAGAAAAATATAGCGACGAATTCACATGGCTCGAACGGTACGGTGTCAATTCTCGGATCTTTCCCCACAAGTAGTCCATGGCGGGGCTGCTCGGTCTAACATTTACTTATCAGCAATGGCCTCAAGATGGCTGACGTAAAATAAAATGGTAGACAGCTGGCATGTAACGAAAAGAAAGGCAAAAACTGGCTTGACGCCGTATACTGTCACGGCCCAAACTCCCCATTTCCACCATCACCATCACATTAAGACCTGAAAAGATTAAATTATGGAAATTCATGTTTTTTTCATCTCCCAGTTCCAGTAGAAACCCTTAATATAAAACATAAAAATATAAAAACATAAAAAATACGAAAATAAATAAGAAATCTGAAGTATGTTACAATCAGAAAGCGTATTTATGATTTTTCAATGTATATTGTGCATCGTCTTCCTTTTCAGCTATCACCCCTTATTTTAATTCATTTAAGACATTTTCCATTATTTAGCTTTCCACGGTTGGTAATTTTATAGCCGGCTAAATCAACCGAAACTTACGCCTTCAAAATACGTATCCAGAAAAAGTACCTAAATTTACGAGATAGAGACTCTCCCCAAACATCACTGTCTGAAAATGAAAATGTCGAAAACTGGTATGGGGTCATATATGAATTTAGCTTTAAAAGACGTGTAGAATGATACCAATGAAGGCAAAGTTGCGAGAAAATGCATGATTGCATATTTGAGTATGAAATACATAATTGAGCCTAAAAAGTACACATATCATACGTACATATTTTCCAATTTTTGATACATACATATGAGGAGCCCACTTCAGAAGTGACCTAACGGCAAAATTCTGATTTCAATAGTTTTTGTTTTCAACACGCTCTTTTGCCGTGCTAGTGGCATACTTTGCAAAAACAAAAACGACAAATTTTTCTTGAAGGTTGAACTTATCAATACTTACCTTTAAAAAAATCCGTTACTTACTTTACTGTTTTGCTCATAAAGTGTGTACGTCCCGGTCGAAAGGGCCTACCTTGTCGATCTTAGTTTAGAAGATACAGCCATTTTTATGAAAAATTATGAAAAAAACAAAAAAATAGGGTTTTTAGCGTTGGAAGCATGGTCTATCAGCTGGCATAGAGATCTTTTCGATTTCGCAGTTTTTCCGAGAGATAGCGCGCAAAACGTCGTCGATGAGAAAGGGCCCACTTTGTCGATACCCAGTTTTTCAACGTTTTATCCGTCCGTACGGTCGAAATATGAAAGGGACCACTTTGTCGATACTCGTTTTACATTGATTTCAATTTTAAAAGGCCTAGTTTGTCTTTTACTCGTTCATGCACATTAATCGCTGCATTTTTGGTTGGGTAGACACCTTCTCTGTACCAGTTTACATCGAAAAATAAGTCCAAACTTTCCATTTTAAACGTAAAATGTTCATAAAATATCGTTTTTTCAACAAAAAAAAAATTCATACTCAAACTTTAAACGCGTTTTTTTCGAAACTGGAATTTTTCAAACTTTGATTTCAAAATTTCCTAAAAATTCGAATTTTTGACTTAAAACCTCCGGTTTGGCTCATTGTAACCGAAATTTATCCTAATATTACCCCCTGGCCTTAACTCCATACCGACAAGGTGGGCCCTTTCGACGTGGACGTACACAGTGTTTTGCTTGTTTTTCTCAAAACTAAAATTTTTCAGTTAGGTCACCTTGGAAGTGGGCTCCTCATATGTATAAAGTCGATGCATCCGATTCTGGGGTTAATGTTTAGGTATAACCAAAAACAATCTCAAAATTAGATTTAGTGACCTTGAAAACCTGTACGTCAACTACAATATCGGAAATATTACCAGGATGGGAGTTCAGTCCGCTGCAGTCGCAGCCCAGTGAGTCGAAATTGAAAACTAACCCCTGAAACGGATTCAATTCCCATGCCGAGAAAATTCGCATCCACTCTCTGGTTACTATAATTGGGGAGAAAGGCGAAGAAGGAATGGCACCCCTATTGAACATAATATTGTATTATACAACTGAAAATTACTATGACAAATGAATCCAAAGTTCAGTACATAAACATGGAAAATTGTGGTGACTTCCATTCTTCGTAGTGTAGATGGGAGACAAGACCTTTTTGATGGTCATATCTTCTATGTTTCTGACTATCACTGATTTCCACGCCCCTACAATTGTCTGAAACGAACGTTATGTTCTGGTGTTTGGATACCCCAAGGTCTATCTACTTTTATGCCTTTTTTTCTCATTCGACGCTGCTGGAGATTTTGGTAATTTTACAAATGTTGAGTCCGGACTGCGGCGAGGGCATTCGAAGTCAGAGAAATGAAAGTTTGTGGCAAAGGCGCGTGTATTAACTGACTGAATAGCGAAAGTAGATCTGAATGCTCGTGCCTTATGAACTGTGATTGTGACTAAACTGATTTTCTGCCTGGCCCATCAATGGAGGAAAAGGAGGGTGAATCATGAGAATAATACATAAGAAGAAGAACGTGGTTTAGAAAAGGTCACGCACAGGAAGTATAGGTATGCAGGAGCAAAAGACATTTGTGAGATGTTTGCATCTTGCTATGTAGAATGTAGCCAGATAGGAAGATTTATACAAAGATATATGTTGGAGAGAAGAGAGTCCCCACACTACCAACCATGCGGCTGCGGACCCCCGGCAGGGCTCACCCACCGTCACCAATTTCCTGCGTCGCCACACGTACCAAGACGAAAGACAAGCAGGTTAGGGGTGAGTGAAAAGGAAGCGCGTCCGTCTGTGGTGCTCCCAAATTCCAGGATAATGCTGGGTGAGCATTAATCTCGGTCAGTAGGGGATCCCATGGTGGCCCTCGTAGGGCAGCGCGCACCGGAAGCGAAACGGCAGAATGGGGGCTCGGGCCGGCCTCGAAGCATCCCTCCGGCCACTGATGCGATACTCGAAATGGTAGTTTCCAGGGCCGGGGGTGCGGTGTTTCAGGGACCCCTGTAGCATGCGTGCATCACCATACGTCCCACCACACCACTACCAACCATGCGAAACTAGAAGGGACTTCGGTTCTGTGCATTTCAAGTGGATCATAAGAACTTCTTGGATCTTTGTTTCTGTTGGTTCGATTGCAAAATGATTTATTCACTTTCCAGGGGGTGGGGTAGTGGCTAACCCCAATCATTTCACTTGTGAGAATCGCAGCCTTATTCAGAATTTGAGGACTCAGATCGGAAAGTAATCAAGCAACATTTCCGGCGAGTACAATATTTCACTGCATCCTACACTGACGTTTCATGAAGATGGAGTGACGAACTATGCTAATCGGAAATGTAATTTGTCTACTTCTCGATATTTTGGCCCTCCGTCGGAGACAATTTTAAACGGTTATTCATTGCTTTAGTTTTTCTCCCACGGTTTGGCGTTATTAGTTTCGCCTTTTGTTATCTCTAGAGAACCACGTACACGTGCCTGGAATTCTTGCGGCCAAATTACGTAACCCAAACGTTAATCGAGTTCGGAGATCAGCAACGTTGGTCCATTGGTTGATCTATTCTAAATACCAAATGAAAGGCATTGGAATATTATTGGCACGTTGAAGTGAAACCTCTATGAATAGCAGTGATAAAACACTCTTCCTCCCTTATTTGCTTTTCTTTTTCAACCTCAACCGAACCCGTGAACTTCTCCTCGTCATCATCGAAACAACCGCAAACCACTTTTCTCGGTAAACTGACTAAATGTATTTCGGAACGAGACGCACTTGAGTCGAAAAAGAAACCGAAGGGGTGAAACGACGATGAAGAATAACCCCGGCCAGCCACCATAATAAGCCGGATCTTATTTCGGCTCTGCTTCTTAATTTCTAAGAGGCCGGCAATCGATTTCCTTCCCGCCCTTATATTATTTTCACTCGACGGCCGTATTCATGCAGCCGCAATCGCGCTCAGATATCCCCGACTTACCAGGAAAGCGCTCCAGTAATCCATCGTCGAGAGTAAACTTTTATAAATCTCTCCCCAGAGCTGCGCGGCTCGAGGGAGACGCTCGCTCTCTCGCAGGCGTTATGGTTTATTTTTGTTAATTCTTCGCACTCAACTCGCGCTGCACACGAGAAGCCGGGCTAATACCCATCGAATTTTCCGCCCGGCTAATAAATCAAAAGCCGGGCCCCGGTCGTCCTGTATCGACTTCACGTATCGAGACGATGACGAGGTGGAAAACGAACTCCGATGCACGCAGAGAGCAATTCGAAAAGCACTCAACCTCGCCGGTATTATTCACTTTTCGCTTTTTCATTTCGCAGGTACGCGGCGGCGCTCCACTGACATCAACGATGCCGACGCTAATTAACGGATAGTTTCGCCAGCAGCCACCCCCGCTCTTCGAAGAATGAAGTTGGACAGCGCACTCGCACTGGCCTTCATCGTATTTACAGCGAACGCAGTCACCGAAATCGTCTCCAAAATATCAGGTAAGTCGAACTTCATTGAAGTCAGCGCAATTATCCGAATAACTGACAAATTTGTCATTCTACATAAAAAGGTCCCACTAGGTCAGTTCGGTAGTCTTGGAGTTTGGTGGCACACACGGATTGGCTTTTTAGGGCGCTCCGGGAAATCTGAGAACTGAAAGGGCACTTCGCAGAAGAGAGGCGGTGACTGAGACTTTTTTAACTAGCAGATTCTTTAAAGGCATTTTGCATCAAAGGCACGTTGATACTACAATTTTTTTACGTCCAAGTATTACATATTGATATTTGTTGCAGTTTCTATAAAAAGGGGTACCTTTGTCGATCGATCAAAGTCTCAGAAAATGCGAGAAAAAAAAATTTTTAAGTCAAAAAAATCAATTTTGAGATTCTGGTTGATTTCTATAGAAAAAACATCGCAATAAGGAAGAGACAAAATTTACACGCACGACAGAGAAGAGCAAAAGAGACAAAGAGAATTATGAAAGTGAATGAGAAAAGAATGCGAATGTCTGCGTTCGCTTCTTCGTGGGTATTCGGAGCTCACGAATAAATCCTATGTTCTGAATTGTTACCACGCAGAAGAGCGAAAAATTACCTTTCCAACAAGCCCTCATCGAAGCTGGTAACGCGAGTCTGCGGTGAGTTACGGCCACTTGAAGGAGTGGGAGAAAAAGGTGTGTCTAACTTTAAACGTGTTTTTCTCGAAAACGTGTTTTCACGCGTTCTTGTTACACTCATCTTTGATCGCTTGTATCTCCGGAACAAAAAACGCTACAAATCTCGTCGATAGCTCGTTGGAATGGGCATTCATTCCTCTATTACGTACTGTCCGTAACTCAGAATTCGTCGGATCGACAATGTTACCCCTTTTTATAGAAACTGCCACATTTGATTGATACATGATTATATTAGCCACGTAGCCCAAGCGAATTACTAATTTTGATTGTAAAATATTCCCACAAAAGGTTTGACTGCTGAAAAATGTTTGGGAAAGTGTCTATAATAGGTGGTGAAAATCCACCGTCACTACATTGAGAGCTGCCACCATTATTGACGAAGGGGGCTACGGAAAAATGAATTTTAAACTGTTTTCTTAATTTTTCTCAAAATCATAACATTCCAGGACGAAAATACCTCAGTAAAAAAAAGTTCCTTTTCAATTTTCTACAAAATAGCCTATTACAAGAATTTACTCACAAGTCATACTTGAGCAGTTACAGGCTTAGAAAAGTTAATTGTTTTGTATAAAATACCGCATGTATGTGTAATCATTCATCATTATCATCAGACTCGTCTACATCATCTAACTGTGAATAGCGTGACCCGGCATTGGGGCAAGTCAGGCCGTAACAGGACTTGCAACCGTCTGCATAAGGTTTTCCTGGAAAAAGAAAGGAGACAGTACTCTTTCAAGTATTTTGTGGTTTATCTGAATGCAATGAGTGCAAACCTAAAGAATGACAATCACATTTATGCCCACATCCTTTCTTACAGCCGCAGAAGATTCTCGCCATCAGTTTCTGTGGAGCCATCTGAGCTTTCGTTTTGACTGGCTGTAAACCTGATTCAGTTTCCATGCAGCCCCATTCCTGTAGGGAGACTTCACGATCCAGCGAAGACTGAGTTTGAGTGAGCGTACACTCGGTAAGAGTGCTGTTCAGTTACGCCCTCAGTCGGTGGAAGCGAACGTAATTCCACCTTCATTCTCCCACCCATACTGCAAAACTTCTGAAATCAAAGTGCGCTCAAAGAGTCGTCCTCATTTGCTCCATACAATATTTTCATGGCCTTTTCATCCGCAGCGACAACATCTTTTCTACTGTCGGGACAGTCGAAGACGTGCGATGTGTACTCTGCGGAATCATTTCAAAATCCGCAGCAGACAACTCTTGAGGTCTGCTGTTAGATCTGCTCACATCGCAGCGTAACGCTGCAGAATTGTATAAACGCTGCATCGAATCTAACAATTTCGCAGCGGAAAACTGAAAATCCGCTACAACCAGGAGCTGAATTTTGACCGATTTCGTCAATAGGGATCTTTTGCACTGATCAATGAAAGATCAACAGATGTGAAATTTATGTATTATATTGGCGGGCAGTTGGTAGACTTGGAATAGGCATAATTAATTTGGGAGTTTTTAATTACTTAACTAGAAGGCTTCGCGGCCCAACCCCCCGCCGTCCCTCGCTTCGCTCGTGCCGGCCTTACTTGGCGCTTCGCACCTCGTCCAACCGCCACAGTCCTCAGTGCTTGGTCTGAAACTTTTGTTCCTGAGTTGAGATTTGCTTTGTGCTTCTTTTGCTCTCCCACTATCAGCGGTCCTCAATCTTCCACCATGAACCCCCTTCCATCCTTTCTTCATCACGAGCCTCCTCCTCCTCCACCACGACCCCGTCGTTGACCATGGTAGCTCTCCGCCTCCACGGTCACACCTCAACAGTCGCAACCCTCCTCAGCCACAAACTCCTCCCCCACAATGGCTATAGTCCTCCACCTAGTCTCCTCTGATCACCCTCTTCCACCACGAGTGCCCTCCATTAGGGTCACGTCCTTCGACCACCCCACACCACTGTGGCCTTCATTTTCGTTCACGTACCACACCCACCAAGACCTCTTCACCCATCACTACGACCTCCCCAATGGCGGCCTTAGTCCCTCTCTACAGCCTTCCCCTTCTGCGGCTCCATCGCCCTACGGCCTCCTCTCTCAACCACCACGAAGATCCCCTGGTCCTCCAACCAGGAGCTTCCACCACCATGACTATCCCTCCTCCATGAGAACCCTTCCCTTCAAGACCACATGCCCGGGACCAGAACCTTCCGCACCAGGGCCTTCATTCGCCTTCCCGGCCGCCTCTCTCACCAAGGACTTCCTCCTCCATCAGGACCGCTTACACACCATCCCCCCGAGACCTTTATCTTCCTCTACAGTCCCCGCCACCGCCGTGGTTTTCCTTCCTTTCAGGAGCTCCCTCTTCCACCATGAGTACCTCTTACACGCCCGGGCCTTTATCTACCAAAATTTTACTGCCCCTCTAGGATCCTCACCCACCACTACCTCCTCCTTCCTCAATGGCCACCCTCTCCTACCAAGGATTTCCTCCGCCACGAGGACCTCTCACACACCACTACCCCCTGGGCTTCATCTCCCATCAGAGCCCCTGTCCTCACTATGGCCCTCCAACCCCCTTGAAGATCCCTGACCATCCACCCAAGAGCTCTCACAACCATGACCACCCCTCTCCCGAGCGCCCTTCCCCCTCAAGACGCCACCCCACCACCAGCCCATCCCGCACCACGGCCATTTCTCTCCAAGGTCCCCTCCCTCACCAAGGACTTTCTCCTCCACCAGGTCCTCTTACTCCTGCCCCACCCAGGGCCTTCATCTTCGTCCACAGCCCACGCCCCCACATGGGCCCTCCCCCCTTCAGGAGTCCCCTTCTGAACCATGAACCCCCTCCTGAGGGTAGGCTCCCCTGGAAAATTGAGCAATTAAGGGGCTGGGTAGGCAACCTGCAACGAATTGTGATCTTGAAGATTATGGGTAATTATGTCATTTTATGTTTTTTTATGTCTTATTATGTTAGTTATGTCTTACAACTTGGAGATATTTTATGTTAGAACCGAGTATGTCCTTGAAAGTAGTTGATCTGTCCCTGCAATTTTTCGGGTTTTTAGATAGGCAACTCGCAGTGCGTTTTTTTCCCGCGGATGCGGTGGCGGCGGCGGCGGATTTTACTGTTTTAGTATATAGAGAGATAGAGAGATTACTCATTATTCTTGTAATAGTAAGAAGAATCTGAGCCACCATTGAACCACACACACACACACACACCGCGTGTGAAGGTCGAACCTCGTCGTAGTTAGTATGTTGGTGGGACCCAAAAAAACTTTTTTAATTTTTATAGGTAGAAATATGGTTGTTATTTCTTCTTGTTTCTGTCAGGATGGCAAACATTTCCGCTGAATCAGAATTTCGTTACACCGAACAGTTCTGAAGAACCCCAGTAGTATATTGGTCGGACAAAAATTTCTACGGTCATGGGACTCTATGGTAGAGGCGGCTACACATCTAGCGCATTTTGCATTTCGACTTTTCGCGAACCATTTCACCAAAAATACGATGAAACGCGAACCAATCAGTATACACTTCTCCCAATATTAGCTTTTCGTATATCGTGTTTTCATATTATCCTGTTCGCGAGCATCGGAAAATCGGCGCGAAAACACGCAAAAATAAAAAAATAGCCAGTTTAGCCCCTCATCCTAAAGTAAAAGAATTTTTGAGACAGTCGTAATGAAACGAAAATTCTAAAACTAGCGAACCCACCTTCTTGAACATCCTGCCATCGGGTTGCTCTGTGGCTTCCCTCTCCTTCGCGTAGATAAGGATGAATGAAAGAAGTTTTTGGGGGACAACATTTGAAATAATATTTTTTTTTAATATTTGCTGGCCTATATTTAAACTACTGGACATTGCTTTTTAGTTGTTACAAAGAGCCCATTAAAGCAAATGTTCCTCCCAATCTCGCCCATTCAGCCCAGTTATGAGCTACTTGATGAAACATGTTATGTCCGAGCAATCTAGTCTGTTGTCTACCTTTTCTCCTTTTATTTGAAGGAATCCACCACATCACCCTCTCTGTCCACCTATTGTCTTGTGTTCTGGCAATGTGACCTGCCCATTACCACATATTATTATAACACAAATAGTTAACTTCTTCTTTTATTACTCGAATTTTCACTTTGTCGGGTAATTTTATGTTTAATACAATCATATCGACATATTGTCGGATTAGGTTGCCTACTTACCAGGTGGAAGAGGGGTCATTTCAAAAGGGTTACCCAGTTTCCCGACGATAGCGATAATGAGTTATGATAGCATTGTAAAAGCGTTATTTTCATCGTTAACATACGACCCTTATGTTCCTTCTGAATTTTGGATTTCGGAGGGCCAGGTTATGGCTAAATCAGAAATGTTATGCAATATTCGAAATTAAAGAAGAAAAAAATCTATATCAATAGTATTGTCAATTTTTTATTAATATGGTCTAGTTGATTCTTTACAATACAATATTTCATTCGAACGATTGTCTGGTATAGAGCGGAGAAGATTCAGACCTTCTTTAAATATTTCTAGTCTACTTAGAACAAAGTTCCAGTGAAGTGCTTTCATGCTTTCTATTCTGATATCCAAATCGGAGCTGGATCAAACCCCTGACTAGTCTTTCGCAGTGTGCGACCAAAGCCTCCGACTCATCATGAAAGGTTCAAATTTCTTTTGAGTTCCGAGGCAGGTTCCGTTTTCGGTTCACATTCGAACTCACAATGAGAGGGAAAAGGAAATTCATGCAGATATCAGTCGGAATCACTAGTCCTTCGATTTTCGATATTTTTTATTTTTTGAAAAAAATTCTTCCCTATAATTTTTACAAACTCACATTATACTTAATCGACTGTCCCAGTAGAAACGCCGTACAGTAATGCAGGAGTTCTTATATTTAAGTGAAAGATGACTGATGGCTGGTGAAGAGTACCTTGTTCATCTAGATTTTTTTCTCAGGTTCTGAATTATTTCTCAGAATTTCGTGCGTTCATCACCTTTGGCAGGGACACGAGTGAAGTATGGTAGCACTGACAGGTTGGCGGGATAGTCTCGAAACCAAAACGGTCCTTTTATGAGTGCTCTGTCCAAGTTATTCTCGTCTCTCCAATTGCCTTCCGGTAAATAAACGTCGCGACTGGTTTTACCTTTATGCAGTACAGGCGCGACCAACAAATCTTCACCTAGAAGATATTCTGAAAGAAAAAAAAAATATTCTACAGTTTAGCGATCGAGTATTTTCCGCACCATCCTCAAAATGTAGGTAGATGCGCTATGTCTCGACACCCAGTAGGTGAACTAGACTACTGTATACTAATCGTACGACTGCTACGTACCTGTATCACAGACCAAGGCTTCTGGATCATCGGGGGCAATCCACCAAAGAGGAGGGTTGACGGGCGCCCCAGTAACCACAGTCTTATGCATCAAGTAGATAATCTTACCAATGTACTTGCTGCGTAAATCCATGAATTTCTTTGTCAGCTCGTTACTCTGAAATGAAAGAATATGTAATACGATAAATCTACCTGATCAAAAAATACACTACTTAATTCACGCGCTGGTGAGCTATAGTAGAAGCTACGAAAAATTATAAATAGATGCCCGAAACGTCTTTTGAAAAATAGTGGAAATATAAATCGCATGTCTGTTTTTAATGAGAAAATTTACTGAAAGCTTAGCCATTATCATTATCAATGTCATTATCGCTGTCACTATTATTATTATTGTTATCATCACTGTTATTATTATCATAATTATCATCATGACTGATTCCTATAATTTTATCGATTCAAAAAATTACTCAAACTTTCAATACAAATTCAAATCTGACCGCGACATTGAGCTGGTGTCCTGTTTTGACAAATGTTTATTCTGTGAATATTTTTGAGCATATTTCTTAACCATGGAGCCTTGCTACCCAAATTCAGCAGACGAACTTGAGCTCAGCGGACTAAAATTGGTCAGAATACGTCGATGACTTAATTCTTTCGATTTGTGATGAATTATTCATGCTGACGTCATGTTTTTGGTTTTTAGGTGGAGGCGGGCGCGATCTTTCAAAAAGCTCCGATAGCTAGACCAAGAAAATGACTCGATCAAATATGGCCTTAAATGTGAGGCAGTGTCATTTTTCGGCAACCTATTTAACTTGTTGACCGTGTTATGCAGTGCAGTGTTTTACAACGGCAACCGATGCAACTATGACTCGTTTAATTCAAATATGTGAACTTTTTTTTTTCAATTTAGTGGAAGCTAAAAATTTTCATTGCAAACTAAAATATTACAAATTTAGCGTTATGGCATTGAGAGCATTATAAATCCAAATTCAGAGCAGCCCCGAATTTATATTTGATGAGCCCTTGGGAGTGCCCATTGATTTTCTCTTCACTTTCATTCATTCATTGGCCGGTTCATTTACTCAATGGGAACTGAAAGTTGGGACAAAACCTACACATGAGAACAAATTTAGTCATTCTTTATATTTTTGTACATTTTAAAGTGGGAGTTCGAAATGAGGACGCACATTCAATCGCTGGGCACTGTGTCCTCCTTGATGCGTGAGGCTTAAATTTCAGTCCTTTATCTTTTTAAAACGTAGTTTTCTCGTAGAAAATGGCTTTTACTAAAATCTTGGGTTTATATTTAGAGTGTATGTGAAGATTAAATTCTGAAGCAGTGTGTTTTCTCAAAAATATCGATCAAAAATGACAAAATGACACTTACTTTGAGCTTAAGAGCGGTTTTAGCAAGAAACGGTCTGTATCCAAATTTAAAATGGCGAGATTCGAAATGTACACAAAACATTTGACTTAGAAATAAGTATTTTCCGTGTGTTTATCTCTATTTAGATACTTATTTTGGAAATGAGCTTGGGACACCCAGAATGACCTGTCTTCAAATTCAGAAGACTTCTAAGAAGCTGTGACTGAAAGCGTATTTAGGAGGTCAGATCTAGCTTTAGCGTGAGAAATAGACTCAATAACACATATGACGGTTTAAATAAGAAATTTTCCTTGTGTTCTACTGAGTTATTGAAGCAAAGACTCCCAGGTTATCTTTTTAATTGATTTGTTTTTAAGGGAAGACAAAACTACGGAGCAAAATCGGATAGAAATATTTTGTTTTCTTTTTTGTTCTTTTACAGGTAGACTGAAATTACAGAAAGAATTTGGATGTGAATTATAGCGTGTTTTCTACTCTTCATCGTATGTGTGGTAAATTTGAAAGTAAAACTTTATTTTCAAGCTGAAAAAAGTAATTTCATGCAAATCTAAAAGTACACGAGTACTATCAGCATATGCGAACTAAATTGGGATGGTTGTGGTATTTGGAGGTAAACAGCTAAGTTCAAAGTAGCCCCATTATTTTCCTAGTTGGAATCAGAAAGTGGAACATCGTCTACACATACCTCCTGAAAATACTCATATTTTGAACTTCAATCTCCTAGGACACCATCAATTTCAAAAGCAATCAATATTTTTTTTTATTTTTTTTTTTGTTGCGAAATCATCCTTATTGTTAACTAGAAAAGGAGATACGTAATTATACAGAACTCCCACAATGATCATAATTAGAGCTAGTATTCCTTGGTTTCTGTCGAATAACTTTGGTAAAGGGCAGATGAATAAAAATCAAATAGAAGTCCATGACAGAGCAGTAGGGACCTGGGAAAGAAGTTTTATTTTGCCGAAAAAAAAACAACAAAAAAAAACGAGAATATTTAAAATACTGAAAACCTTTTTGAAAACCAAAAATGTAATAAAAGCCGAAAATGATCATTTCAGCCAAAAACCTTACAGAATGGAGAGTAAATGAAGTGCAGGTTTTAAGAAATGGAAGGAAGAAAACGGTAATATTGGAAAGAAACAGAAAATAAATAAAGAAAAAATCGAGTATTGCTTATCAACTGATAAGTGAGCTTGTTTCCATTGATGTGGAAAGATCGTTCTCCGATTATAAATATCTTCTCAGTGACAGAAGACACAGCTTCCAGCAAAGCAATCTCGAAAGACATGTAACCGTGCTCTTCAGTATGTGTTTTTTTGTAAAATTTTTAACTTTTTTCATGAAATGAGGTTTTTTTTTTGTTTGCACCAAATAAAACCGAAATTACGATTTTTAAATCCGAATTTTCATTTTTTTTTACAACCAAAAATTCCTGGCTCTAATCATAATCATAGTGGCATTTTCTATTAAAAAAAAGGGGTAACTTTGTCGATCCAACTCATTTTGAGTTACGGATCGTACGTAATAGGGGAATGAATGCCCATTCCAAGGAGCTATCGGCGAGATCTGTAGCAGTTTTCTTTGCGTAGATACAAGGGGTCAAAGATGAGTGCAACGAGAACGCGCGAAAACAGGTTTTCGAGAAATACACGTTTAAAGTTAGACACACCTTTTTCTCCCACTCCTTCAAGTGGCCGTAACTCGCCGCAGAGTCGCGTTACCAGCCTTAATGAGGGCTTGTTGGAAAGGTAATTTTTCGCTCTTCTACATGGTAACAATTCGGAACATCGGTTTTATTCGAAACCGCGAAGACGCGAACGCAGACATTCTCATTCTTTTCTCATGCTCTTTCATAATTCTCTTTCTCTCTTCCCCTCTTCTCTCTCACACGCGTAAATTTTGTCTCTTCCTTATTGCGATGTTTTATCTTTTAGAAATCAACCAAAATCTCAAAATTGATTTTTTTGACCAAAAAATTTTGTTTTTCTTTTTCGCGTATTTGGAGACTTCGATCAATCGACAATGTTACCCCGTTTTATAGAAACTGATAGGTTATTATGTTGGCGTCATAGTATAAAATCCGTCGGTTCATGAATTGGCAACGTCGATTTTTAGTGCCGGACACTTTGTGTAATGATTAACATTTTATAAAATGACAGAACCGAGTTAGGCAGATTGTAGAATTAGAGCTGAGGTATGCAAAGCTGACGTTCACAACGTTCCTGACCGATAAGAATTCTTAATAATGAAAAGCAACACAAGGGAGATGGGAGTGAAGCTGTGTTCGTGTTATGCTGCTAAGGGGAATTTGTCTAGTGGATGAGAAATTTCCTATGAGAAACTTTTACAGAAAAGCGTCAGTGCCCTATCTGTGATATTAACGAAGCAGCACAGATTAGTAGAATCTATACTTAATATAAGATGTGATGGAAAGCAAAATCCAAAAGATTTTCGGTTATCGATATAATACCATGTAGTCCGACCCTCGGCGCTTTACGAGTATTCAGGTATGGAAACAGCTAGAAATTGCATAGAGCGACATCTGGACTGTATGCTGGGATGAAAAAGGACAGAAATTCTGTGCTTCCTCAAAAAATTTTTCGTTTCCTTTGCTCTTGTGTTAAGGCCCGGGGTGGGCAAAAGTCAGTATCGGAAAAACCCAGCATATTCACCGTAAGGAAAGCATTGTGAAAATTGGTTTTTCCGATACTGGTTTTTGCCCACCCATACATCTTGGTAACTAGAAAAACTTGGAAGGCCGGCACTAATGCGTCTTCGTTTTTCGAACGCTACGCTCATCATATTGAACTAGAACAATCGAAAGTGGTTTCAGTCGAAAGAGAACAGTTTGAACTACATACCTCTATTGGGGTTTAAACTTGTATTAGAGATGGGCGCTGCAACATCACGTGTGCGAGTGAAAATGAATGAGTTATCATTTGTACTCTCAAATAGAAAAACTGCTTTCTTCTCGAGGGTAAAAAAAGAGTAAAAATCATTCTACCAGTAGAATTGGTTATAATGTAATATTTTTTGTTGATGATGCAGTTACGTTCTGGATATATTTTATTTGAAAGTGAATTTCCAATCAACTTGATGATAGTTGAAGTTTGCAACATGCTAACACTAAGTCATATGTGATCACTCACACATATACTGGGCTGCCGACACTTGAAACTATAAGTATAAATCCCAATGGTTGCAACCTTCCCGAGCGTTTTACCCTGAAGAATCCTCCCAGTATACCAGTCGTGTCAACTGGATGGCAGCCAGCCCTCACGTAAGGATGTACAAGTATGCTGACCCCGACGAAGTGTAACTGCTTCGACTGCTTCAACTGCTGCACCAGCCGCCGCAAATCGGGAAACTTCATTTTGTCCGGTTCCAAACTGCCGAGACACGTTTCCCAATCTTCGTCAATTAACAGCTGTCCTCCATAACCGTGCTGAGAGATTTCTGTGGCATAGTTCATCACCTTCTGCTCGTTTATGTCTGGTCCATACAGGTTCCAAGTTGACCATGTTGGATACTTGACCCGATTTAAGTCTGGTACTGCCAATGGCGTTCCGAGTACGTGGTTCACGGCGTGCTCGTGAGCTACTCGGATGTTCCTGAACTTGCATACTTTGAAACTGAGGGTATCTGTCTGCTCGTAATAGGATAATGTAGTACAACCGCTGGTTGCACATTTGGCCCTCAGTTGTAAGCTGCCGTTTTTCGGGCCGAGTGAAATGTTCTCGGTCAAAGCCACAGCTTCGTCGACGTAAATGTAATATCCGTTGGAGGTGAGCCAGTAGGACTCTACAACAGCGTACCCCCAAGTGACCATATTGTAGACTCGGTCCCCCATATCCTTATTTCTCTCGACTGGCCACAAGTGATGTTCATCGTCCATCATTCCGCCATACAGGTGAATGCCGATGAGGTTGATGTCTACGACTTGTTCACGCCTTTGGGTACTGGAGTATTCGAATGACTGACAGTGTTCGTCGATCTTCTGCATAAGCAAGCGTATGCCGCCGTCTCTTTTGTCCTCGATAACACGAAGGGTTCCGTTTTTGTTACTCCCATTTGCAGGTTCCGGAGATGTCAGGTTTGCTGCTTGTAGATTAAACGTGAATTCTAGCGGTGTTGAATCTGTAAAGAGAAGGTTTGACATTGTAAAAAAGGGCGACTGAAGTGACGTGAAGGCCGTATGGTGACTTCAAACTACCAGCAATAGTTTTCCTGTTCAAGTCCCCGAGAATCCACTTACACCAGCGACAGATCTGAGGTAGAAGGCTTACCCAAAATCCTGATAAGAAATTATTATTCAAATTTAGAGAGACGACCAGTCTGTCAATCAAACCTAGCAGGAACTTAGAATTCGGCCAGCAAAGTGGGTGGGAAGTAGGTAAAATTGCAGCAAAGTCGTCTGGAAGAGTGGGGTTCAAATATCAAACAGGAATACAACAAGCATCAAACTAGACTTGGAAATGGTAACCTAATCTCACAGGATTTGAAAGTGGGTGTACGGTATATTGACCAGTCTTGATATCCTTACAGCAGATCTTGACCCATGTTATGGGACTTGAACCTTTAGTCCTACTAAAAATGTTGACTGTAATTTCAGGAGATTTACAAATCTACATAGATCTTTTTAGAAGCAGGATCACAGTGTCTATAAAACGCGGGGAAAGTGATAGAACTTGAATCGAATGAGAATGAAAATGTTCGTTAGGCTTCTGTGAACAGATTGCATAATGTGCAGTCAACGTTCCGTACTCTACATTGTGTAAAATCCAACAAGACGATGAATGCGAGGACACGCGGTCTGGCCTATTTTTGTGATTACGAAAATCGCGCTGTAATTAAATTTTGAAACGTTAAAAAGGTGCCCGGTGCAAAGACTGTCAGCAGTATACGACAGCGATATTATGATGTGGTGTCATGTCTACCACATTTGGAGAGAACGGTTTAACGAAGGGTGAGTAGACATGCACAATTAAGAGCGAGGCCGCCCATCAGATATTCTCACGGAACACAACCGGATGAGTCTTTAACGCATCCATAGTGAATTGGAACAAAGTTTGATAACGTCTTTCAAAAACTTGTTACGTACTATCCCTTGTTTGTAGGACTATTAACACATCTTCAGGTGTTTTAATAAGTGGTGAAAAGCCTTAGACATGTTTGGTTAGTCTTAACTCAGAGTGACACAGTCCTAACATACTTGTAAGGAGTTTTAAAGAGTCGTAATTATAGTCGTAGCAAGTTGTACCAGACTTGGTACTATTGTGAAAAGTGTTGACGAGACTTGATACTGTCTTGAAGAAGCTTCAAGTGTCAGAACTGCCCGAAAAAGTCTCAGAGAATACCCATAGTCGTAAGGAGTCTTAGCACAGCACTGAAAAGACCTAACAGCGTCTTAATCATTATAATCCTGCCGAACTCCTCGAATATTGGCGAGCGAATATTTCTTTCCTGATGCTTTCCTATATATTTATGCAAAATATGTATTTGGGGAAGCTGTGAAGGAGGTTTGGACTCTCATGCCTCAGATGCGAATCCAGAAAGTTAATACCGAGGGGGGGGGTGCGCAATTTGAAACGATTACTTTTGCAGGAGGAGGGGGAAGAAACACGAAATATTGGGCGATTAATATTTACTCTTAACACAAAAAATTCCATTTTACCATACTTACAGCAATTGTCATTTGGTTTGAAGTACCTGTTTGTGTTTTGATATTTGTTTTACATTTACGACAGAAAATGCTCTGTCATTAATTTACACTTCAACGAATTATGGTTACTAAAGTTTTTTTAAATAATACACGCATAAATGTAGTAGAAGACAATAATTTTAATTAGATACCTATATGAACAATGTTTCCCATAACGTTCTGCCCAATCTATGTTTTTTTATACATTTTAGATAAACGTTCAATCATATTTTTGGCTTCTATATTCGAATCATGGTGACAGTTTAATAAAGCATGCCCTGTGAGTCGTCCTTGGAACATTGTGGTCCGTAACCACGTTTTGAGAAGCTTCAGAAAAGAAAACAAAACGATCTGTCTGCGAATGCGTTTGTTAAGTGGCAGCGTGCATAAAATTTGAAGCAGTTTTGAAACTGTTCGGTAGATGTCTTCCTCGTATGATTTGAGAGCCTCAGTCGCATCTGATTCGAGTTCAGTCTCATGCATTCTCACGCAGCGGTTCTTTCAATGATCTAATTCTGTCATCAGTGCCTATTTGCTTGTAGGCAGATTTGGCACTCTTCCAAATCGTTCAGCTACCATAGAAACCAAAGAATTATTTTCGCACCTTTCGAGTTCGATCTTGTTTTTAGGTATCCTGTGAGATAAGTTAAGGAGTCTAATACTTCTGAGAAAAATCGCTCCTTCAAGTCTTGAATAATTTGATCACGTAGAGGCATGTGCGATCGAATTCGATAATATTCTCCAACACTGGCTCTGCTATTATTGGCTTTTTTCCTTTGGTGACCGCAAGTACGAGGTTTTGTTATTTCGGCTCCTAATTTTTCACCCATTGCTGTTATTCGAGTAAAAAGGGTATTAAAATATCCCGTCGCTCCCTGACCTCTGACTTCCAAAACTTCAATTATTCGGTTTAAAAATAATGAAAAGTTCATTAATAGTTTTCTCTCTTCTCTTCTCCCTTTCCTTTTTTTCTTTTCTTTCCTTTCTTCCTATCTTCTTTTTTGCCGTTTAGAGGAGAGGGGTGGACGAGTCCTCTATTCCCCCTACAAATTTGAATTTTCAATCTTTGTGAGGTGTTGGAAAAATAAGAATGGTGGATAGGCCAGGTAATGACACCAGCCATCTAAATGCGAGCTACCTAAGAAAAATGTCATCTTTCTGCGACTGCGGTAGTCCAGGGACGTATTATAACAAATAGTCTGGAAGTGCAGCGGTGAGGGGGGATTCAAATACTTATCTGAACATTTGTGTTATCCTAGGAATGAAAGAGACAAGTATTTCTTCTTTAATATTGCTACGTAGTACGACCAAACTATAGGGCTCTAGTTCATCTCATAAATTTTTTTTATTGACATTGAAACAGTGAAATCAGATTAGTAAAAATACATCCAAAACAAGTGCAGTATGGGTGCATATATTTGTTCATTCCCAAAATCATTTTATATCACACAAATTTAGTAGGTCAGAAACACTCCATGTGTGCGTTTCAAAAAATAATAAAGACTTTTTGAAAAATTCAGGAATCCCCGTTTGACGTTTTTTGTTATTCTATCTCCCTTTCTCGCAGCAAAGTTACGCCATTTACGGTACGTAAGCAGATCTTGAGGAGTAACTTCTGACTGCAACTCAATAATGGCCCCAGCACACCGGCGCGATCTACACGCGGGCTGAGACCACATCGTAGATTGCGCCGGTGTTCCGGGGCCTTAAACTCCAACGGTTTTTGAACGCAGTTCGGACTAACCGACTAGCTGAGGTCGGTTAATCCGAAAAAGCTGAAGAAAAATTTGAGTCGGTCAATCCGGAAGTCAGATAATCGGGTACCGGATAATAGGGAATCTACTGTGTTGATTTTCGAAAGTAGAGATCTTGGCAAAATCCAAAATATGGATGCTGTACTTACTGGTAGCTGGGTCTTCCAGAATTGCAAGAACATGATGTCCGTCATGCCCAGTTGTCACACGCATATTCTCAAATATGCCGCATTGGCCTTTGTATAATTGCAACATGCATACAATACCTACAAAAAATGTTAATCTTATGTATGAATAGCCACTAAACTATCGAAATGTTGGTAGCATTGATGAGATTATAACCAGAGCCAGGGCTTGAACTCTGGATGTTCAAATACATCATGTTCCATTCTTGTTCATTTTGCCCATTAAAATATTACGTACTGTGCTAACAGCACCTAATTTCACAATTCATCAAGACTCTCCGTCTCCATGTAATCAGCAATCCGGAAAAATGGTTAAGACGAAAATGAAGAATGATTTTTCTACAAATCTGAAAAAGTTTTGTGAACAACACTCAAAAAGGACAAAATAATAGAAAGATAGTAATTACCTAGGAGTAGCTTCATGTTGGTCATCATGAAACTGCCTGCAATTTGAACAAGGATAAGGGAATTCCGTACATATCACTCTTCCGACGATTCTTTTCTCATTTTCCCCTGAAAGTGAAATCATGATTTCAGTACTAACCATTTGGAAATCAAGGTATTATATATTAAACATAAGTATTAAAAAAGTTTATCTGCGATCACTAGATATTGAAAAAATCGTATTATAATCGTCTGTTACTTTTTAAAATCATTCGATTTTCACAAGTACGTGAAGGAATAGAATCACTGATTAAAACCTGGAGAAAGCAAGCTTCGTATCATCACGACCAGGTTAAAGGGTGCATATGTGTCATGGAATAAGGTGTGGGTGTTAGTGACCAGAAACAAATTTCGAGAAAACTGGAAAAACATGATTTTCTTCTTGTTCTGAAAACAGTGCGAGATGGTCTCACTAAAATGGCTACAACTTTTTTTTTATACACGATAGTGGTGGGAGTGCGATTTTTAAGCTTTGGAGACTGTTTTACATAGAATCCTTAAATAAAGTGAAAACAAATTTTTTGGTCACAAACACCAAAGTTCATTCTATTCATATTCCAAATTTCACTTTTCAGTGCATATTGTATGGCTCTACAATTTTTATTTGAATTCAAGAAATTGTATCATCCAATATACGAAATCAGTCAATGAACTAAAGCTGATTGCAGGAAACATTAATCTCTATTATAAGTACTCAAGGTCTTATTGTATCTCTAATTGGAACAGTTAGAGAATGACTTGGGAGGAGTTTGCGGATAGTAAATCGGCATAGTATGTAGTGCATCCAGCTTAAATTTGTTCATGAGACCTGCAGTTTAACGTTCTCTGATCTAATTATTCAAGTTGACGATATCGCAGTTTGAAAGTTGCACAATTGATTATCCTACCTATGTACGTATAATTGAAACAGAAATCTCATTTTATGTGCTAACTCTTGTTGGAACTTATATCTGTGTACATCATTCCTATTTTCTGGTTTACAAGTTACAATTAGTCTACGCAATAAATTCTACGCAAAACCTTCTGGCCCTTCTATGATACATATGTGCAAGTGAGCGAGTGGTGGATTTGGAAAGAAAGAAGTCTTTATTTATTTATTTTTTTTTTCATTTATTTATTTTTTCTCCAATACGGTGTGAAATAGGACATCTTGCTGTATAAGGAGAGCAGTTGGATGATATAATTATTAGCGACAATTAATTTCCATGAAAAGTAAAACAGTGAAAGGGAAGATCGAAAAGGTCCATAACCAGTTACTGAAAAGAGTGAAGAATTTAAAAGATTCCTTTTTTTACATTTACTGCAGACATTGACGTAATTCATTAAATCGGAACATTCTATGACCTACTTTTGATAAATATAAAAAATTGAAAATTTGACGAAAATAAAACTTGTTTTTTTCATTTCATTTCATTTATTTATTTTAAAGTGGTGCGGGCAACAGTCTCGTATGCAGTTATTGATTTCTTTTCAACATTTTTCACCTGATGTAAGCATCTTTGAGAACTACTTTTTCTGGTTCCTTTCCTTTGAAATAATTTATGGCTCATGCATCGGCAGATGATAGTTTTCACAAAGAGACAGTAGTGCTCCACTTTCAGTTTGAAAATCTCGGTTGCAAGTTATTTTAGAAAGGTTCATTAAACACAATTGATTCTTTTCGTTATTATCCTATAGTGTGACTTTTGATGCTATGGAGGTACATGTAAGCATGTATACGTTCAATGAGTGTATCTAGTCGTAATATTGACTTGGAATTTCACTTAGAATTTTTCGTGAGGAAAATTTTGAGAAGAATATTTAATGATTCCTAAATCAAATACTGTGTAACAAATTAGCGTTGAGTGGTATTCGTTTCTTTGGCATGTAATATTTTTGGAAGTGATATACCAACTAACGTTATAAAATTTGAAACACTGACCTTTCCTCCCTTCCCCATCAATAGTATAAAATTTTTGGAAGGAGTTCAAATCTCTCCAGAATCGGTTGTCGGCGAAAATCAAGAGAATTATCATCCTCATGAAAATGTGTTCAATTATTCCACGTTAAAATCTGTATAAATTTTACTCTATACATATTTTCCCATTTGGGACAAATGTAACCGCTTAAAAAATTAGCGTGGAGTATTTTCTAAGGCCTGTTTTTACTATCGTGGAAAAAAAAACAGTTATATGACGAATTAATGTTATCGTTCAAGTCGGTTCCCCACCCCATACATGTACTATGCACCACTGAAATTTTAAGTGATCTAGCGGACAGCAATCAAACTTTCTTTTTTTTCTTCGGCGTTTGTTCAACTTCATATAATTTGTACTCCGCAAGATGGAAAATGATTATTCCATCTCGTGTGAATAAAAGTTTAATGGCTATAGGATATAATCACAGGTTAAAATAGATCAAATGCACGATAATAGGAGCAGGTCTAACGATAGAAAAAATCAAATATTTAATAGTAAACGTCAAAAAATATTGCCATCGCATCACCTAGGTACCATAAGTTGAGACAGAAAGAAAACTTTAGTTGAATACTGAAATGCTATCATTGAAAAATGGCGTCTTCATTGGACAATAAGCCCTCTCTTCGACTTGGCAGGCCGGCCCTTCTTTCTCTATTGACTCAGGGGGACAACTTTTGCCTCCGGTGGTATGCTTACAAATTTCAGTCTAATTTGGAGACCGAGGACTTGCCTACAGTAATGTGTTAGTGCAAGTCATGCCGAGGAATGGATTTTCATGAGAGTGCGCCAGAATATTCTATCGTTTAAGCTACTCGTCAACTATCGTTCGTTCGTAATTATTTTATTTGCAACATGTAACGGGCATTAATTCCTTTTACTATCTTTTGGACCATCTTTAGCGTTCTGTATCCTATCGCTCATTCGATTTTTTTTATGGTGCAATTAATGGTTTTCTAAATTTAATGTGTGAAAAATACAGAATAGTGCACAATTCCAGCATAAGTACAACAGATGGTATTTAATGTAGGCATGGAGCCCGAAAATTTATCGAAATTTCGAGATATTCTTGGTGTACTAAATATGCACATAAAAAGCACAGAACAATTTGAAATTGACTACTAACAGAATAGGAAAATCTAAATTAGGTATGTGAAATTGAACGGAAATACTCAACTTTTTCAGAATCATCATTTTTTTACAGTTATAGCTAGCTGTCAAATTTATTTTCTCTGGTGCAAGAACAATACTTATTTTTAAAAAAGTGGCATAGAATTTTGTACGTTTGCGTTGTACTTTTTCACCTTTACCGCGATGGGAAAATGTGTACGTGGTAATTTTGTTAAGATTATCGGAGGAGTGCTTTTTAATCGAGAAATTTTTCTATTAGTATAAATGATCACCAATTCCATTACAGCGTTCTGTTACCAAATGTCCACGAATTACGCAATTTGTATGGGCATCGAATTAAAATTAGAAATCGACATTTTAATAGGTTTTCAACGAGGAATTTTCGGTGAAAATCAGTATCAAACACTTCAGTTACATGCAGGAAATTGAAACTGTATTAATATATTTTCCTTTTTATTTTCTTACCAAGTTCTATGGCATTAATTAAGTACACCACTATCTCGGTAGAGTCGGGTCCAGTCCATCTCTTGACGATACTTCGAACCCAAGATGTTCAGAATCAATGTAGAGAAATCAGTCTTTTTGTAAATAGCGTCACAGCCACTGTGTCGAGTAGCACTTTTTTTGTGAAGGGGAAAAATAAAAAATTTTTCTAATAACTACTTGCATGTTGCTCAAAAGTTTGATGCAAAACAAAAAGTGCAATGTCCGGAAAATGTTTCTATGTGAAAATGAAAAATTATACTTACGCGTCTGCAGAGCATTTTAATGTTCATAAATCGAGCTTATTATTTTTAAAATATTTTCACTCATTTGAACACATCGAGGCAACGAAAACTTATGTACTAATTCTGAATATTAATCAGACTCGTTAAATTAGCTCATTCCAAGATAAAAAATGAATATACTTATCATCAGGGTTTCCCAGTTTGAAGAATAATTAATCACTAATGTAAGATATGTTCGGATATTCCCGGAAGTAGCCAACCAGAGATAAATTACTGATTAACTCGAGGTGGCAAAAAAGATATTTGCGCTCCAGTGGGAATTTAAACACGTCGGCTTCAATATCGTGGCATTTGGCACATTTATCTAATTCAGAGTCCATTAAGTTGTAAATTTTTTGATAACTAATATGTTAAGTAACGTTTTGGTTTTATTGTAGGCATGCATTTATCGGCATAAGAAAAAAAAAAAAGAAAGCACGCCAGCGTTCTGACTCTCATCACAGGAAAAAATGTAAAACGAACCCGAGAAAAGTTACTGGATTAGAAAATGTAATGAATGAGTTATAAACGGAATACAAATCAGCGTTAAAAAACTTTGCACGGGGAATTTGGCTTCATAAAAGTGCCCTCATCCACCTCTTTCCACTCTACGCTAGTATGATAACCCAATCTTCCTCGCCCTCCTCCTCCCGTTGGGTGACCCGCATCTGAGTTACTTTTCACTTTTTTAGACTCCCTCGGCTCTGAGGATGCCTTACCATCCTCAGGTCTGCCATTTGCTTATTCACTTTATTCCTCAAATGCCCATTTCCATTGGTCCTCCTCAAGTTTCTCGCAAGTATTTCCAGAAATGAGTTAGTTTTATCATTTCGTAGGCATCTAGGAGTCAAATTTCAATTACGTCAACGTGCAATGTGTATCGCTCCTTAATATTTTTCGTTGTTCAACTTATTTAGTAATTAGCCTAACATTTTTTCCTACTTGAATAGAAATATATCCTGCAATTCATTTCTTCTATGGTTCATTACTTCTTTTTTCGAATAATTCATTTTCCAATCGTCACACCCCCTCCCTCTCACTACTATTCGCACACTTTAAGTTATCGGGCAATTAAATGGCACCCTTGAGTTTTTCAGAAATATCATCATATCCTTACCTTGTTAAACCGGAGGAAGTGTACATGGTTGTCATTGTTGCACCGGGGGAAGTTCGCGCGGTTGCCTTGGCTAGTTAGGCAAGCTTCCCGCTGTTACGTCTGGTTTCCTCGAACTGAGGTTATAAGAAATGGAAGTGTAAGTCTGCGAAGTTCGTCAGCGCCGGAGGAATGATTACGCGAGGTTAAACTACTATAAATACAAATGAAGATACAAAATCCGAAAAGTGCTTCGTCCAAACGCTCCAAACGGTTGTTTCCCAAACATGAAGCCAAATCGGTACAAAGTACTTTTTAGAAACTGGTCCCGAACACGCGACATCTTTGAACACATATATAGGGATAGATTGGGTACTTCTGACTATTCTGATATGGTCACATTTCCACATTTGACCGACAGATATCGCTAAAATCGCGTTTTCAATTAAATGGATTGAGCAGTTCTTGGAATTGGTGTCTTCAAATGAACATCATGAAACTTCGACTTGCTCCCGTCGCATCATCCAAAGTCTGTCTCGCACGACTAAAAGTGCGATTCGTCGAATACTCATTGCGCTGCTCAGCTCTGCGCATCGTAGCGATATTCGACTAGCGTGGATGCGCTCCTGTAGCATCCATGTCGGCGCTCGAGCAGAACTGAAGGTCGCATGCTTCGAGACCCCCTGCGTGCTGCACCAAATCTATGTACCGCGCGCTAGTCGAATCAGATTCCGATACTCTCCGTCACAGCATTTAAGTCTGTGCCTGGTTAGAACCATCGCGACACCTACTACCTCCACAAACAGGTCGTACTAGTGTAACGTGAGGCCGCCCGTGCCTCTGGTCTCTTTAATAGGGTTCAACTACCGGGTAAAACTACCTACTTAAGAAGACTGAACTATACCTCTTAATATTTTTAATTTTCATCACATCCTTATTTAACCAGACTCGGAGAAGCCATAAACTGTTAGGTATCCTGTTCACATATTATCATTGAGGTGTTAATCCGACTTCTATCCAGAGAGGGAACATGGAAGCGATTCCAGACTCTAGGGGTAAAACGGTTTCAAATTCAGGCTTTGAAGGAGGAGGGGTTTCAAATCATTGGCAGAAGATAAATAATATGTATAATATGGACCTGACTTAATGTCGTTCTCGCACTTTTATATGTCGTCCAAAACCTGACGGCATTGTTTTTAAATATGCTGTTACCTTCTATTACATTCCCGTGAGTTGTACCTGTCGTGCAGACATTTGTTTTCCTCGTTCAGTTATATTTTTCCCGTTATTGTATGGTAAGTGACAAAGATTGGCAAAGTCAGCAGGTAAATGATATAAAATGATGATTTCAAAATAATATCCAAATATTATTTGAAGTCTGATTTCGAAAATCAAAAAATTTTTAAGACATAATAATTTTTATCACGATTTAGAAATCAAAATCTTTCGATTTAAATATCGCAATAAATGAAGTATGCAGTTTCAAGTACCATCGCCGCTAATAATACTTATTATCAAAATTCGGCAGCATCAACAGTAACTGCCGTCATTCCTGCCACCTCTGATATAGAAATTTATTAAAAAGATGCCGCAACGAATATGAAGTTATTTCTGACCTAAGTCCTTACATTGTTCCTTGTTTGAAGGGTAGGACCAACAAGAACAGGCACGATTCAAATATAATTGATTCGATCCGCAATTCGCGATTCGAACGCTTTTCGCCGATCTAATTCGTATTCGTGATTCTAGGAATCTTTTGACTCTTCATCCAATAATTTTGTCGCGACGCCCATGATTATTAGTAATATGAGTACCCACATAAACTTGCACGTGCATTTCTGAGCTTTTGAATACTTTTCCTCCAAGTCGACTTTTGCATTATACTGTAGCCTCTACATAAACGCATTGACGTACATAACTTATACATGAAGAATGTCATCGGACATCATTGAGAAATATCTGCAATAATTTCAGGCGAATTGTGTCAGAAATTTTAGGAAAAATCACCAATGATTCCAAACAATTTTATCAAGATTTATCGAGAAGTATGTCTGATGATTTTGGAAGGATATTTTTAGAATAGTCATTCATTTCCGCAGCACATGATTTTCTTCTACTACGTATCACCGTATTGCCAGATGGATATAGAACCTTGAACAATCTGAAGTGGTCAGGTTTATTTTCCTAAGAGGTTGTATCGAAGGATCAAGTGATCCTTATTGGACTTTCGGATTTCATAGATCGGAACAAATTGAATACTATCATAAAAAATTGACCATTATTTGATCTTCATCGCCAGTGCTGGATTTACCATAAGGTCAAAATGGGCAGTTGCCCAGGGTGGCAAAAATGTAAGAGCGGCTGAGGGCGGCAAGTTTAGGAGAAATAAAAGAAAAGAGTCGGAAGAAAAACTCTGAACGCACAATCAAATAGGCGGCGTAGCGCAACTGCCCACAGCGGCAATTAGGCTAAATCCGGCACTTTGTATCGCCAGATCCATTATACGACAGCTTGGTTGGGTTTAATCAATAAGTGAACCACAGAATGATGATCAGCGACCTTGCAAACCAATAAATCAAATACCGCCATGAGAAAGCCATTGTCAAGTAGTTTCAGACCCCTACCGTAGCCCACCAGATGGTCGGTTGAAAAAAAAAAAAAATTAACATCAAAACCGAATTCACCGACCTCGGAGAACTATAAATTCACGCGTATCTCCAATTTTATTTTTCGAGTCCTCCTGCCTTCCTCCTGGGACCAGGGAGTGCTATGGACGAGGGCCACAAATAACATCAAGGCATGGAAAAACATAGGGGAGGCCTTTGGCCGAAATATGGGAGATCGTTGAAGGAACTCTGTGGCTCGGCGGCATACCAGCATTTGATAAATAGCAGTATTACCACATTACCTCATGTATAACTACAGTGGGTCAAAAAAGTATTTGCACACCTCGAGAAAAGGATGCAGGACTGTACGGGTACGACTTAGGATCCGGAAACATTAATTAAACATAAGTAGACGAAAAAAGAAATTAGATGAAAATATTTTATTCCGAAAGAAACAAATCACAGCCTCGAATTAGAGGAAAAAAGGAAAATGTAACCTCAAAAAAGTATTTGCAGACCCACAGAATATATCGGGAAAACATAAAAATAAACTAGCATCACTTCAAAAAACAGGAAATTAATATTTGGTATGCATTCCAATCTCTAGCAGACGTCGCGGCATTGACTCAGTTAAATTTGCTGTTACCCGGGGACGAACGTCTGACCACGCCGCTTGGAGGGCCGTTTTCAGATCTCCTCTGTTGGATATTCTTCCTCTTACGTACTTCCAGTTCTAGTGAACTCCATAAATTTTCGATTACATTCAAATCCGGCGATTGTGGTGGGGTAAATAGCCGACGAGGTGCGTTACAGAGCAGCCATTCAAGGGTTTTTAGTGCAGTATGCTGGGGTGCTTGGTCTGTCTGGGTAAAATAAGGACCTCCAGTCGACTTTGCAGGCAGCTCTTAAAATTTTTAGCGCAGTATGCTGCGGTCTATCGGGATGTCATTTCCTTAATGAAGATAATTACCACAATGGCTTCATACACCTCCAAAGTCACTTTGCGGGCGCTCCGTATTTGCGAAGTCTTAATTTTTGGAAATGCGCTCATGTTTCGCTGTTTTTCCTTCATATCTCGCATTGATCCCACAAGTTGATGTTGTTCGTGAATAATAAAATTGATGCCAAAAGTTGCGGGTTTGTATTTACGTACGCTTTTGCAAATTTTCTAACGTTGACTCGAGTGGTTCGGACATAATGTTTCTCGGTACATCTCCTGAACGACCACTGAATGAGCACAGTTGTACAGTTTGGGTGAATCTTATTCCATAATAAAATGCTGGACCATCGGCAAGTTGCGGGGTGCTACGAATCGCTTTTGCGAATTCTGTACAAAGATTTTATGTCTCGGTGTTCGAGTTTTTTGGTCGCCTGACGAGGTATGCGATTGCTTTTGCTTGAAATCGTCTTGATCACATACGTACTGCAGAATGTAACTCGGTATCTGCAATTTCGGATAACTCTCACTTTTCATGTAAGGTAAAATCCGGACCACGGAAGGTGCGTGATTTGTCGAAGTCTTTGGCGACATCACGCTTTAATTTCTTACTACAATTAAGTTAATTTGTTGATGCATATACATGTTTCATTCTACGTACTACTGGATTTGAGAACGCGTAAAGAATTATTCTGAATTTCGACAAGGCTGTAGCTCTTCTCTCTCTCTCTCTCTCTCTCTCTCTCCCCCTCCCTCCTCTCGTTTAAAGGGGTTTATTTTCTAATTTGCTCTTGACCCGAGCCCTGGGATCCACCCTTTCGGGCATTACTTCAGAGACGCCGGGGATGCTGTTAGTGCTGTCTGAGCCCTCTTCCCTTCTGGCCGAAAAACCGGTCTAGGTCGAAATCTGGCGAGTTGCTGCGTGGGCTCGAATTCGGGACCTCCGGATTCCGAGACCAGAGCGCTATCCACTCGGCCAATCAGACCCCTTATCGGGGGAGAGAGTGGAAGCTGGTGGTGGTTCGCGCCTGAACTGTGCTCCCATGTCTCGAATTGAATTCTTTAGTTCTTAATGTACTCATATGTAGGAGCGCTGCATCGGTAACTTTGATTATACCCGTGTTTTCATCAGAACATGAATCTACACAATGAATACATTATACATATAACTAAAATACAAAGTTTCAGTCAGATCAGTCTACAGGAAGTTGGAAAAATTAGTAAAAAAGAGCTAAAATATGTATACAAACAGATTTGTGGGAAGAATATTTTTCAGGGCACCATTTCTTACATTTCATACAACGAAACCATTTCTGTAATGAAATATAAAAATAAGAATAATAATAATAATAATTTATTGATAGCTCTCCAACAGCTCGCGATAATTACAGGATGAGCCTTTGAAATACAAATACACAATCATATAATTTTTATAAAATTAAGATTAAAAAATAATAATAATAGCATGTAGTATGTACAAGAATAATAATTAATGCTATTAACATCCATACAAAGTTGCTAATAGTAAAGAACCTACTTACGCACATTTTTCCGATTTCAGCCTCCGCCCCCCACATCATCCGGTTTCATTTATACCCATCTACACATCCGATTGCCTACACATTCCTGCATCCAGCTTGATTCATCGATGTGTCTACAATCTGCAGAGCACGAAGATTCGCCCAGTCCCAGCTCCACCCTGCTCCGTTCGTCCCCTGGCTTGGTTATAGGTGGGATTTTAGAGTCTGGAGTAATTGAGAACCCTCCCTGGGGGCCGAGATGATCGATAGAGGGACCCTTCCCACTTAGTCTATTTGCTAGCTCCATTCCTCGAATTATTGGCTAGTTTTTGTATACAGTAATTCGGCAGATGGGGACATGGAACAGCTTGTGCTTTCGTTGATTTGGACGCGGCACGGCAATGTTTATTTGTGATACTTGAGTTTGGTCTGATATTCTCGATGTAAGTAAATTATGAATATGTAGGACTGATGCTATGTTTCTGCGAGTTGCCAGCGATTGTGTTTGAAAGCCTGTAAGAAGTTCCTCATATGTCAGGTCGTAAGGATAGTATTGAGACATATAGAAGTAAAGAAAACGAAGAAAACGTTTTTGAATTCTCTTCATAGTTTGGATAGTGCTTTGCAGAGTTGGACACATTATCACTGAGACGAATTCGAGATGCGACCTAACTAGAGTGTGATATAATGTTAATAAAGTTTCAGGTCTAGTGACTGAGGCTGATAGTAGAAATATTAAACTTTTGGCTGACCACGCTGTGATAATAGTGGAAAGAGAGCGCAGTATCCAAAAGCACCCCCAAGTCCCTAATCTCCATAACCATCTTTAGTGTGTGACCATTCAGCTTGTATAGTCAAAACTGATTGGCCTCATTTTCCTGGTGTAGGAGATGTGGAAGCATTTATCTAAGTCTAAGGAGAGATCGTTACTATCGCCCCAAGAAGCCAGGGAATCAAGTTCGGCTTGGAGTCCCTTCACATCCGTTGGATGTTGAATAACTCTAAAAATTTATTATCAGCAAACAGGAGAAATTTAGATGCTTTAAATATTTCCCCAATGTCATTGATGAACAGGTTAAATAAAAAGGGACCTAGATGAGAGTCTTAGGGAACTCCAGATCGACTACTGAATGGTTGTGATTGGTGTCCCCCTGAACTGTACAAATTTGACTCTATTTTGGAGGTATGAATTCAGAAGCTAAATACGATTAAAGCGTATTTCTTTATTATCTTCTTTTTAACCCACTAAACTCCTTCCACGAAGGCACAAAAGCACTGACCAGCATGCTCGAGCACGTTATAAACTGAACGCAGTGGGGCTAACGGACGAGCAGCCTTTTGTGTTATCTATTTCGTTGCATGTTTGCCAACATTCTCCCCTTTTTTTGTTTGAAACTAAGTTTCAAATGAAAATAATAAGTGAGACAGGTAAATGAACGAAAATCAATCGGAAATCTTCGTCGCATAAAATTAATGGGAGTGAACACAGAGTATAATCAATTCATAATCACCTCTGGAAAGTACATATACGTACAAGTGTGTGTGTGGTAGGCCTACCAATAAATTCTCGTCACATGAAAAACTTCAGCTTGACAATTCAAAATAAATTTTTTTTTTATATCATTCTTCCGAACTGGGGGGATACAAATAGTACAACGTTAGTTGCATGACCGAGTCAAGGTCAAAATTATCTTGACAATAAACATAGACAGTCTTCTAAAATTAGTCTTTGAGAGTAAATAAAAATTAATTGCTATTTTTCTCTGCTGGAACATTGGCCTCTAGCCCACCTCTAGGTCCTGTAACAGGCGAAAATAAGCGAGAAACAAATTAACTATTGGTAGGTAGAAGCACAATCTTAGCACATGGCCTTTTAATGACACCTCTCGACGTCTTATACTAACAACTCTAACATTGCCATCAGATCCAGGATGTACCTCTACAATTCTACCGATTGCCCAATGTGTCGGGGCTAAATTGTCTTCCTTTATTAAGACAATTGAATTAATTTCAACTGAAATTTTACGATCGTGCCACTTGTGGCGCTGCTGAAGTGTGTTTAAGTACTCTCTGGACCAACCCTTCCAGAAGATTTGGTAAGTCCGCTGAACCCTTTGCCACCTTTTGACTTTGTTCTCAGGTACTTCTGTAAGGTCTTCGTGCGGTAAACTAGTCAAAGGACCACCAATTAAAAAATGCCCAGGAGTCAGAGCACTTAAGTCATTTGGATCTGAGGACTCAGGGGTTAAAGGGCGAGAATTTAGACACGCCTCGATTTCTTTTAGAAGATTCGCGAACTTCTCAAAGTGAAATGTCCTGTCCAGTAGAACAGCTCTTAAATGTTTTTTCACAGACTTAACTCCCGATTCCCATAGTCCACAAGAGTGAGGCCCCTTGAGGAGGGATAAAATGCCAATGGATACCTTTTGATTGACACGAGTTGGTAATTACCCTTTCATTTTCCTCTATAAAGGAATAAAGTTTTTTAAGTTCTGAGTCAGCTCCTTGGAAAGTAGAGGCGTTGTCAGAATATATGTCGTCAGGACGACCGCGTCTTCCTATGAAACGAAAAAGTGCAGCAAGAAAACATGTCGTAGTCAAGTCTGAAACAAGGTCTAAATGGATTGCTTTTGTCGTAAAACACACAAAGAGTACAACGTAAGCTTTGACAAAGACTTTAGGACGACCACCTTTTCCAATTATCTGAAAAGAACCAGCATAATCAAGACCAGTCTTCTTAAAGGGTCCTGTCACTTGGGACGACTCGATCTGCAGGCAAGTCTGCCATAATCTGCATAGGATTTTCAGCCTTGAGTCTCACACAAGTGTGACATTTCCGTATGACGCTATTTACACAGGTCCTCGATCTCAAGATCCCATATTGTCGTCTTATGACTGACAACAATAGGCGCGGACCTGCATGTAAGTGACTAAGGTGTTCATGAAACACAATTAAAGTCGTAAGCTTATGTTTGGTCGGAAGTAAAATAGGGTGTTTTTGTTCGAAGGTCATATCTGCATTCTCGAGCCGACCACCAACTCGGAGCAATCCTTCCTTATCCATAAAGGGACTTAAATTTCTAATTGAACTTCTTTTCTCGATAGGGTTACCCTTTGACAGGTATTTAATTTCATCTGAAAAATGCTCATATTGCACGAGCTTAATTAGAGTAATTTCTGCTGATCGTTTTTCAAAAAACTGAAGTATACCTGACGTTCTAGGAAAATACGGTTGAGTATTATTTCTAAATCTAATCAGCCCTGAAATTATTCTGAGCAATTTTGAATAATCGCGAAAATGTAAAGTCTCAGTGGAGAATTTCCCTGTGTCTGGAAGACCTACGAGATCAAATAAATTGCTTTCCAGCACGACAGCGCTCAAACAGTGTAGAAAGGTCGTCTTTCTTTCAAGGTTTTCGCGGAAATTCGGTAAGTATGACATTGTAGTCGCCATGGACCAGTGACACTTTGGAGCCAAGATGGTCCATGAAACCAGTCTAAATTTTTTGCAAGGTCGTCAGGGTTACAACCACGCGATAAGATGTCTGCAGGATTTGCTGCTGATTCCACATAATCCCAAATAAAATTACCTGTAAGTGTCTGAATTGTAGTGACTCTGTTAGCCACGAACATTTTCCATCTAGTGGGTGGCGAACCAAGCCAGGAAAGAGTAACTTTCGAATCTGACCATAAACGTACCAAGTCAATCTGAATTTTACTAGTCATGATCTTATAAATTTTGTCAATTAGATCTGAAAGGAGAACTGCAGCATAGAACTCAAATCTGCCAATTGAAATCCCTACGGGCAAAATACCGCCGGGCGGAACGCGGGAGATAATGTGAGACCGATGAAACCGCGCGATTTTTCAACTTACCAGAAAACGCGCGATTTTCAACGTATCAAAAAACGCCAAGTAACCAAGCGTTCTTTATATGAGAGCGTTTATGTGACGTTTGTAAAACGCCTCTTTTCTAATGAATTTAAAAACGCTCCTTCCGATTGTTTCTTAAAAAACGCCCTCACAAATAATTTTCAAAAGCGCTTCTTTTCAGTACTTTTTAAGAAAAAATAATTGAATAGAAATTAAATATGCAAAAATTATATTTAATATTAATAGGAAAACAGATTGGTAAAAAATAAATAAATGAAAATAAACATAGGAACACACATCGTTTCAAAAATGTAGGTAAACATTTTTCATAAACTAGTCAACCATAAAACAACTAAAATGTCCATTACAACAATGATAAAAAATTTTAAGAATTGAAAACGACGAAGAAATAAACATTGTGCACTATAAATTTTAATACTTATACAGTGACGCATTCATTTTTTTCTTCTTCTAATTTTAAACATAAGAAAACTGCAATAAATATTAAATGAAGAGTGGTAATGATAAAAAGAAATGTCAGGTGTATTTAATATACTATAAATTGCGTGTATCAGTGTTCTGAATTGAAATTGGAAAGTATAAATGAATCTTTTAAAATTAGAATAGAAAAAAATACAGCAATACAACGTCCTAATATTACCAGTACGCTGCTCCAATGACGATTGACTTGACACCACTTCATGTTGTTCATCACTGTTTTCAAGGTTCTTTTTGGCGGCTGGAAAGAAAAGAATGAATGAATGAACAATTTAAAAATTGTGTTGCACCTCCTGCTTCCTTTCTCTCTTCTAGCTTTTTCGCCCTGGTTATCGCATTCTGCCAGTATTTCAGCCAATTGGCTACCTCTTGCTCCAAGCCAGAATGAAAGTTGTACTCAAACTGTAAGAAGACGATTGTGTCGCTTTGGCCGAAAATATAGTTCGCTCAGTATAAGTTGACGCTCGTAGTTTCGTATCAAGTTGTCAGGTTTACTCAAACTAAAACGCTCCTGTTTTACCAGGTAGGCGCGTCACCCTGGTTAATTATATGCGGAAGGGTTAATTTAATTCACCTGTACGCAAGCAATAACGTTGGTCGACTCCGAGCAGGAGCAAATTAAATGAGTTGGTTCATGAAAAAAGCAGTTCGCGAAATTATTCCGAGCAAAAACCATCTGCTGCTCACTGCTCTGTAATTCTGGTTCAAGTTTAACTGTGTACTACACAAGCTTCTGCCAGAAAGGTCCTCATTTGTAAAAGAATTCAGTTGAATTTGAATAAATCGCAGGGTATAATAGAGTAATGCATGGTTCATACTATTAAGAAAGAGGAGTTTCCTGCTGTATCTGTCCTAAGACAGCTAGAACCGCGTGTATTTCAACGCACAGAATTCTGCATGTACATCATCAAATGGAAGGATCAGATTTATGATTGTTGAAAGAAAGAGGACAGCGTGGATATGAGTAACACTCAGGTTCTGTATTTCAACAAGCGATCGCAGTATTTCGTCTTCACAGATATCTAGCAACGTTATATTCACAGATTTCTTTTCAGGTCACTCAGTTTTTTCTTTTCCCACAATAAATACGTATTATGAATCAACGTTACACACTTTTATTTTTTTGATATACCGTTCAAAAACAAAAGGTTTTCGTTGGTGTACCTAGACCAGCTACATAATCCGAGACCTCATGGTCAGTGATAATTATTCTCAATTACAAAAAGTCAAAAACCTTATTGCAAAATTTTTGGTGTTAAAAACGCTATGAAACCCGACCATCTTAGTGAAATTTGTTCCATATGTTCAATTTCAGATTTCTTCTATCATAACACTCAGCGAAAAATGCACCGAACTACAAAGTACAAACTTTTATAAGAAGTCTTAGTCAGGATACCCGTACAAACACAATATCTTCTTTCGTTCTTGGTACAAATCAGTTGTTCTATATGTTCTATTCGTTATTCGTGAATCAAGCAAGGAATAGTTGATCTCAAACCTGATCGCTGCGACACTTCTCTCTTTACTGATAAAGAACAATCCGGAGCAACATATTGGAGCAGTGAGCAGATTAAAAACCCTAGTTCGCTAAAAGAGCAAGCAGATGAGCGAGGAATTGCCATTCCTACACGCAATGACGATCAGGGTTGGAACCATTCATTCTAGGTACTATATATAAACCAGATTTTGTTTCATGTTTCTATCTCATCATTTCTATGCCGAAGTATATGTAATTTGAAACTCTTTTTACAAACGGCAGTTTCCTAGACTCCCACTATTTCTATACCACTTCTATGTAACGAATTAACAGGACGAATCTGAATGTGGGAGATGTTGTTATTCAAAATATGCATACTGAAGATCCCTGAAACACACAAGTTCTTCAGCGTTGCAGGACAAAATACGAGTATCAACTTATACAGGGCGATATTATGTACGTGCTCTTAGAAATCAATTTTCTCTCTAATTCGTACTCACTATAATGAATCGACATTGCAATCTAATATCGCACTTACTTACACATTTTAAAGATATTGTACGTATTATACATAGTTCTTACCGTGTTCGTTCTGAGAATCATCCTCCATATGGTTATTTAAATGATATGCATCACAGAATAATACATGGAAACTTAAATAAACCACGACTGTTGTTTTTCGTTTCACAATTTCAGCATTTCAGGCTACAAGTCACAGCCACACAGATAACCAGTAACGGTTTCACGTTATCAATAATTTAATCTGCGCGCGCAGATGTATGTGGAAAACGCCACGAAATTATGATAATTCGGGCGTTTTCGAACCTGTTCATATTCGCGCGTATAATACCATGAGCGCAAAACGTACGAATTCCTATGTATAACAATTACAGAAAACGCTCTCTTTCTTAAAAAAGGGGCATTCTAGTGATATGAGAGAATACGCGCGCTGAACATTTCTTATGAATCTGCGCGTAAATTAAGAACTGATGAAACGCCCGGCAAATTTTCCCATCTTTACTTCTCTAAAACGCCCATTTTTGTAACATGAAGAAATTCGCACGTTGAATGTTTTCAAAAAGCAATGGCTAATGCGCGCGTAAATAAAAAGTTGTTAAAACTGCCAGTAAAATTTTCAAGGTTCTAAGTGATTTTTTAGTTAAAACGCCCGTTTTTTTCAAAAACGCGCTCTTCGAAGGCGGAGTTTTGTCAGCAGGGATTTGTCTTAAGGGGGCTACTCTCGATTTTAAGGCAACCAAATTGATGCGAGTTTGTCCTTCAATGTCGATCATAGGAACGTAAATGACAGCGCCATAGGCTTTCCCTGAGGCATCAGAAAACCCATGCAATTCTAGTCTCGTGATTTTATTGTCATTAAAGAAGTACCTGGGTACCGTTATATTGTTTAAATGATCAAAATTTGAAACAAATTTCCGAAAACGTAAATGTAATTCTTGTGGAACATCGTCGTGCCAATCAATTTTCTTTTGCTTGTTTTTGCCTTGATCAGCAGTGACATTTAGAGACCAAATTTGCTGCATAAAACATTTAGCAATAACAATGACTGGGCCTACAAGGCCGAAAGGATCAAATATGGATGCGATTAAAGATAGAATTTGCCTTTTTGTCTTGAGCTGAAAATTTGTTTCACTATGAAACCAGATCTTAAAAATGTCATTGTTAGGTTTCCACAGTATCCCTAGAGTCTTAACTGTGGGCTCATTGTCAAAACTCAACGGAAATTCTGACTCAATATTTTCCGGGTCGATACCAGATAAAAGTTGTTTGTCATTTGAGCACCATTTTCTAAGTTCAAAACCTGCATGTTTTAGAACCTTTATCAGATCATCTCTAGTCTTGATGGCTGTTTCTAAGGAATCAGATCCTGTAAAACAGTCATCAACATAAAAATCGTTTAGTGAAACTTGTTTGACCAGAGGAAAATTGTCACAATATTTTAGAGCTAGTTCTTTAAAAGTTCGCGTCGCTAAATAAGGGGCTGGTCTCAAACCGAAAGTTAGTCGTAATAATTCATAGACTTTAAGTGTTTCATCTCGCGACTTACGCCCAAAAATGCGCTGAAATTTCGTGCAATCAGAGTGCATTAAAATTTGTAGATACATTTTAGTCACGTCCGCTGTATAGACGTACTTATGGAGACGAAAACATATAATTTGCGAGAGCATTTCTGGTTGGACAACTGGTCCCTTATGTAAAATATCATTCAACGAGTAACCAGAAGTGCTCTTCATGCTCGCATTAAAAACTATGCGTGTTTTTGTGGAAGTAGAAAATTCTTTATAACCAGCCAGATGAGGATTGTAATAAAAAACTCCAACTGACTTGCTTTCGTCAATCTCACGCATGTACCCATTTTTTATATATGTCTCGAGGCACTTCACGTAATCTAGACGAAGTTTTTCATTCATAGAAAGCCTTTTTTCCAGATGAAAAAAACGTTTCAGGGCTTGCTGCCTAGAGTCCCCTAAAACACTCGGGTTTTCTTTAAAGGGTATGGAAATTGTAAAACGACCTTCATTATTCCGAAAAACCGTTTTGTCATAAAAATTCTCGCATTCAAAATGCTCTTTTGGAAATCTAGGATTCAAATTGTATGAATTTTCAATTGCCCAAAATTTTTCCAAAGTTTGGATTAAATTCTCGTTGGTTCTACAACAGGTCAATGCGTGATTTTCTAGTGGGCTTTCGTCCATCACAACACTACCCCCAACAACCCAACCAAACCGTGTGTCAAATAGGTACGGAAGGGCTTCACTTAGAATAATTCGCCGACCATTCAATACTTTCCAGACAACATGAAGCCCAAGCAGCGGATCGTCACTCGGCAAAGACGATGAACCGATGGGTTCAGCCATTATGAAAATTCACAAACAACGGGGGGGGGGACGGAACTTGAATCACAAATCCCGGACAGGCCCCCAAATAAATACGATTAAAGCGTATTTCTTTATTATCTTCTTTTTAACCCACTAAACTCCTTCCACGAAGGCGCAAAAGCACTGACCAGCATGCTCGAGCACGTTATAAACTGAACGCAGTGGGGCCAACTGACGAGCAGCCTTTTGTGTTATCTATTTCGTTGCATGTTTGCCAACAGAAGCTGTGTCAGTTTATTGGAAAAATCAATACGATATAGCTTTATTAGTAAGATTCGGTGGTCATCTCTGTCGAAGGCTTTTTGGAAGTCAGTGTACACGACGTCCGTTTGCTACTTGTTGTCGATGGCGTGAGCTAATCGGTCAGTGAAATGAGCAAGATTGGTGACAACAGATTTGCCAGCAACTAAACCATGTTGCTGATCTATTATTAGATGTTTGATATGATAGTAGATATTTTCGTAAATAATAGCTTCGAAAAGTTTACTTGACAGTACAAAAGCAATGGGTCGGTGTTTGGTGATACCGTTACCAGAGCTGTCTTCCGGAATTGGTAACTTTACTTTTGCTGTTTTCCATATAGAAGGATATGTTGCTTCTTTTAAAACTTGGTCGAAAACATTTTGGAGGGGTGCAAGTAATAATTCCCTATAGGCTTTGAAGATGAATGGTGGTATGCCGTCAGGCCCTACGGTTACTATAGGCGGTAGTTTCTGGAGTACTAAGTTGACATCTTTTGCACTGATAAATGAAAGATCAACAGATGTGAAATTTAAGTATTATATGTATTGGCGGGGCAGTTCGTAGACATGGAATAGGCATCATTAATTTGGGAGTTTTTAATTACTTAATTACTCATTATTTTTGTAATAGTAAGAAGAATCTGAGCCACCATTGAACCACACACACACACACCGCGTGTGAAAGTCGAACCTGGTCGTAGTTAGTATGTTGGTCGGACCCAAAAAAACACTTTTTAATTTTTATAGGTAGAAATATGGTTGTTTTTTCTTCTTGTTTCTGTCAGGATGGCAAACATTTCCGCAGAATCAGAATTTTGTTACACCGACCAGTTCTGAAGAACCCCAGTAGTATATTGGTCGGACAGAAATTTCTACGGTCATGGGACTCTATGGTAGAGGCGGCTATACATCTAGCGCATTTTGCATTTCGACTTTTCGGGAACCATTTCACCAAAAATACGATGAAACGCGAACCAATCAGTATACACTTCTCACAATATTAGCTTTTCGTATTTCGTGTTTTCATATCATCCTGTTCGCGAGCATCGGAAAATCGGGGCGAAAACACGCAAAAATAAAAAAATATCCTATAGTAAAAGAATTTTTGAGACAGTTGTAATGAAGCGAAAATTCTAAAACTAGCGAACCCACCTTCTTGAACATCCTGCCGTCGGGTTGCTCTATGGCTTCCCTCGCCTTCGCTTAGATAAGGATGAATGAAAGAAGTTTTTGGGGGACAACATTTGAAATAATATTTTTTTAAATATTTACTGGCCTATATTTAAACTACTGGATTTTGCTATTTATTTGTTACAAAGGGCCCATTAGAGCAAATGTTCCTCCCAATCTCGCCCATTCATCCCAGTTATGAGCCATTTGATGAAACATGTTATGTCCGAGCAATCTAGTCCGTTGTCTACCTTTTCTCCTTTTATTTGAAGGAATCCACCACATCACCCTCTCTGTCCACCTATTTAGTCTTGTGTTCTGGCAATGTGACCTGCCCATTACCACATGTTATTATAACATAAATAGTTAACTTCTTCAATTATTACTCGAATTTTCACTTTGTCGGGTAATTTTATGTTTAATACAATCATATCTACATATTGTCGGGTTAGGTTGCCTACTTACTAGGTGGAAGAGGAGTCATTTCAAAAGGGTTACCCAGTTTCCCGACGATAGCGATAATGAGTTATGATAGCATTGTGAAAGCGTTATTTTCATCGTTAAAATACGACCCTTATGTTCCTTCTGAATTTTGGATTTCGGAGGGCCAGGTTAAGGGCTAACAGAATTTTATGAATAGTCGAAATTAAGAAGAAAAAAAATCAGTATTGTCAATTTTTATTTATATGGTTAACTAGATTTGTTCCTTACAATAATATTTCATTTGAGTATGGTTGCTATATGGCGAAAGATTCAGACTTCTTTAATATTTCTATCTACTTAAGAAACAAATTTCAGTGAAGTCTTTGTTTGCTTTATTTTGATATCCAAGTTGAGCTGGATCAAACCCTGACTAGTTCTTTCGCAGTGGTGGCGACCAAAAGCCTCCGATTTCAGTCCTGAAAGGTTCAAATTTCTTTTGAGTTCCGAGCAGGTTCCATTTTTCGGTTCACAAGACTCGCAATGATGGAAAAGGAAATTCATGCGATATAAGTCGGAATCACTAGTCCTTCGATTTTCGATATTTTTTATTTTTTGAAAAAAAATTCTTCACTATAATTATTACAAACTCACATTATACTTAATCCGACGGTCCCAGTAGAAACGACGTATAGTAGTGCAGGAGTTCCTAGATTTAAGTGAAAGATGACTGATGGCTGGTGAGGACTACCTTGTTCATCTAGGAATAACCATGAGATTTTTTTCTCAGGTTCTGAATTATTTCTCAGCTCAGAGTTTCGTGCGTTCATCACCTTTGGCAGGGACACGAGTGAAGTATGGTAACACTGACAGGTTGGCGGGATAGTCTCGAAACCAAAACGGTCCTTTTATGAGTGCTCTGTCCAAGTTATTCTCGTCTCTCCAATTGCCTTCCGGTAAATAAACGTCGCGACTGGTTTTACCTTTATGCAGTACAGGCGCGACCAACAAATCTTCACCTAGAAGATATTCTGAAAGAAAAAAAAAAGTTCTACAGTTTAGCGATCGAGTATTTTCCGCACCTTCCTCAAAATGAAGGTAGATGCGCCATGTCTCGACATCCAGTAGGTGAACTAGACTACTGTATACTACGTACCTGTATCACAGACCAAGGCGTCTGGATCATCGGGGGCAATCCACCAAAGAGGAGGGTTGACGGGCGCCCCAGTAACCACAGTCTTATGCATCAAGTAGATAATCTTACCAATGTACTTGCTGCGTAAATCCATGAATTTCTTTGTCAGCTCGTTACTCTGAAATGAAAGAATATGTAATACGATAAATCTACCTGATTGAAAAAATACACTATTTAATTCACGCGCTGATGAGGTATAGTAGAAGCCACGAAAAATTATAAGTAGATGCCCAAAACGTCTTTTGAAAAATAGTGGAAATATAAATCGCATGTCTGTTTTTAATGAGAAAGTTTACTGAAAGCTTAGCCATTATCATTATCAATATCATTATCGCTGTCTCTATTATTATTATTGTTGTCACTGTTATTAGTACCATAATTATCATCATGACTGATTCTTATAATTTTACCGATCCAAAAAATCACTCGAACTTTCAATACAAATTCAAATCTGACCGCGGCATGGAGCTGGTGTCCTGTTGTGACGAATTTTTATGCTGTGAATATTTTTGAGCGTATTTCTTAGCCGTAGAGCCGTGCTACCCAAATTCAGCAGACGAACTTGAGCTCAGCGGACTAAAATTGGTCAGAATAAGTCGATGACTTAATTCTTTCGATTTTTGATGAATTTTTCATACTGACGTCATGTTTTTGGTTTTTAGGTGGAGGGGGGCGCGATCATTCGAAAAGCTCCGATAGCTAGACTTAGAAAATGACTCCAATCAAATATGGCCTTAAATGTGAGGCAGTGTCATTTTTCGGCAATCTATTTAACTTGTTGACCGTGTTATGCAGTGCAGTGTTTTACAACGGCAACCGATGCAACTATGACTCGTTTAATTCAAATATGTGAGAATGTTTTTTTCAATTTAGTGGAAGCTAAAAATTTTCATTGCAAACTAAAGTATTACAAATTTAGCGTTATGGCATTGATAGCATTATAAATCCAAATTCAGAACAGCCCCGAAGGTATATTTGATGAGCTATTGGCAGTGTCCATTGATTTTCTCTTCACTTTCATTCATTCATCGGCTCGTTCATTTACTCAATGGATACTGAAAGTTGGGACAAAACTTACACATGAGAACCAATTTAGCCATTCTTTATATTATTGTACATTTTTAAGGTGGAGTTCGAAATGAGGACGCACATTCAATCGCTGGGCACTGTGTCCTCCTTGTAAAAAAAATGGCTTTTACTAAAATCTTGGGTTTATATTCAGAGTGTATGTTGAGATGACATTCTGAAGCAGTGTGTTTTCTCGAATATATCGATCAAAAATGACAAAATGAAACTTACTTTGAGCTTAAGAGCGGTTTTAGCAAGAAACGGTCTGTATCCAAATTTAAAAAGGCGAGATTCGAAATGTACACAAAACATTTGGCTTGGAAATAAGTATTTTCCGTGTGTTTATCTCTGTGTAGATACTTATTTTGGAAATGAGCTTGGGACACCCAGAATGACCTTTCTTCCAATTCGGAAGACTTCTAGAAAGCTGCGACTGAAAGCGTATTTAGGAGGTCAGATCTAGCTTCAGCGTGAGAAATAAACTCAATAACACATATGACGGTTTAAATAAGAAATTTTCCTTGTGTTCTACTGAGTTATTGAAGCAAAGACTTCCATGTTATCTTTTTAATTGTTTTGTTTTTAAGGGAAGACAAGAATGCCGAGCAAGATCGGGTAGAAATATTTGGTTTTCTTTTTTGTTCTTTTACAGGTAGACTGAAATTATAGAAAGATTTTGGATGTGAATTATAGCGTTTTTTCTAACTCTATTTTCGACACTATGTATTTTGAAGAAAATTATTGAACTGAAAAAGTAATTCCTCACTAAAAGAAACAGTAAAAAATCATCTATTTGCGACTAAAATGGGAGGTTATTATTTGAGAAAAAAACAAAGACCCCATGTTAATAAAACACCAAAACCTTTATGAAAACCGAAATGTAATAAAAGCGAAAATGATCATTTCAGCCAAAAATGGGCAGAATCGAGAGTAAATGAAGTGCAGATTTTGAGAAATGGAAGGAAGAAAACGGTAATATTGGAAAGAAACAGAAAATAAATAAAGAAAAAATCGAGTATTGCTTATCAACTGATAAGTGAGCTTGTTTCCGTTGATGTGGAAATATTGTTCTCCGATTATAAATATCTTCTCAGTGACAGAAGACACAGCTTCCAGCAAAGCAATCTTGAAAGACGTGTAACCGTGCTCTTTAATAAGTGTTTTTTGTAAAATTTTTAACTTTTTTCATGAAATAAGGTTTTTTTTTTGTGCGCGCCGAATAAAACCGAAATTACGATTTTTAAATCCGAATTCTCAATTTTTTACAACCAAAAATTCCTAGCTCTAATCATAATCATAGTGGCAGTTTCTATAAAAAGGGGTAACTTTGTCGATCCAACGAATTTTGAGTTACGGATCGTACGTAATAGAGGAATGAATGCCCATTCCAAGGAGCTATCGGCGAGATCTGCAGCATTTTTCTTTGCGGAGATACAAGGTGTCAAAGTTACCCCGTTTTATAGAAACTGATACATTATTATGTTGACGTCATAGTATAAAATCCGTCGTTTCATGAATTGGCAACGTCTATTTTTAGTGCCGGACACTTTATGTAATGACTAACATTTTATAAAATGACAGAACCGAGTTAGGCAGATTGTAAAATTAGAGCTGAGGAATGCAAAGCTGACTTCGCAACGTTCGTGACCGATAAGAATTCTTAATAATGAAAAGACACACAAGGGAAATGGGAGTGAACCTGTGTTCGTGTCGTGCTGCTAAGGGGAATTTGTCTAGTGGACGAGAAATTTCCTATGAGAAACATTTACAGAAAAGCGTCAGTGCCCTATCTGCGATATTAACGAAGCAGCACAAATTAGTAGAATCTATACTTAATATAGGACGTGATGGAAAGCAAAATCCGAAGGATTTTCGGTTACCGATATAATACCATGTAGTCGAGACGGAGAAAGAAAATACATGAAAGAACTCCCTTCCCCTCTTGAAAAATGGTGTGTTTTTGTGCTTGAAAGCTTCAATCCCACAAGACGAAGAAGAATCATTCCGATGAAAATGTTTATGCATTTTGCCACTCCCTCTCTAATAAAATCAGTGATCGCCACTGTTGTTTTAAATCATATTATCCAGAATAGAACGAAGATCTAGTGTGAATGACTCTAAAATATCAGTCGGGTTGCTTGGTTCCTGTTCGAAGGGAATGAATTACATTGTAGGGTGCCCCAATAGAACTGATAGTGACGCTCGTTCTAGAGTAGACCGCTCGGGAAGGCTGGCAGCTATACAGGTGTGTAGTTCAACAAGTTCTCTTTCATTGTTTTTGATCAGTATGACGAACGTAGCGTTCGAAAAACGAAGATGTGTTATAGTACAGACACTTCAAGTATTGTTCAAGGTATGAAGATAGACGTAGAACAAGGCTAAAGGAAACGAAACGAAAAAAATGTTTGAGGAAACAAAAAATGTCCCTCATCTCTAACCGGCATCCAGTCGAGATCTCGCTCCATACAATTTCTGCCGAGCTGCAAGTCGACAACATACAATCGAATCTGTTCGTGCGCATTTTCGAAAAATTCCGACCCCTCAGCGCTTTACGAGTATTCAGGTGTGGAAACAGCTAGAAATTGCATAGAGCGACATCTTGACTGTATGCCGGGATGAAAAAGGACAGAAATTCTGTGCTTCCTCAAAAAAATTTTCGTTTCCTTTGCTCTTTTGTTAAGTACCGGTCTGGGCAAAAGTCAGTATCGGAAGAACCCATTTTCACCATAAGGAAAGCATTGTGAAAATGGGGTTTCCGATATGGTTTTGCCACCGCTACTACATCTTGTACTAGAAAAATTGAGCGCACTATGCTCTTCGTTTTCGAACGCTACGCTCATCATATTGAACTAGAACAATTGAAGTGGTTTCAGTCGAAAGAGAACAGTAATACAAACTCTATTGGGTTTAACTTGATTAGAGATGCGCAGCAAATCACCGTCGAGTGAAATGAATGAGTAATAATTTGTACTCTCAAACAGAAAAACTGAAAAAAAAAAGAGTAAAAATCTTTCTACCAGTAGAATTGGTTATAATGTAATATTTTTTGTTGATGATGCAGTTACGTTCGGGATATCATTTCTATGAAAGTAAAGTTCCAATCGATTTAATGTTAGTTGAAGTTTGCAACACGCTAACACTAAGTCATACGTGATCACTCACGCATATCTGGGCTGCCAACACTTGAAACTATAAGTTTAAATCTCAATGGTTGCAACCTTCCCGAGCGTTTTACACTGAAGAAGGAGCATCACTTTCAGTTCTATTGGGACACACCCCATGTAATTTCATTTTTAACAGATAATTCGTTTTCATGGGCAGGTAGGAATTGGGACAGTATCATATGTCGCCTGGTGCTGTACAAGTATTTTATAGAATACATTACATCGATGTTCTCATTTAAAAAGTTCAGTTTACATATTTCGCTATCTGTCAGACGACGATTCAGGGCTTTACAGAACGCCTAGTCATTTCATAAAATGCCTATGTGTAAGTTAAGAAACTTGTTTTTCCCCAAATTGCCTGACATTGTTCGTTATTTCATAAATTTACTAGTCATTTCATGAAATACCGTAGTACATAATACGCCGGTAACATGTAGTGCAACACGTCCACTATTTTGTTGCTGGTGGTTAGGTTTGTCTCAGAATTGTCATCATCATCTCGCATAAAAAGCGAACGAACTTCAACCTTTAGTCATCAACAAAGAGACAATAACCAGGGATAATTGATTCGACAATCCTTCCCACATAAATTCGTACACCTCCATTTCTCATCTTCGCATTTGTAACACAGATACAGATGGAGAGTGACGTTGACACTAGTCCAAAGTCCCGCAATTTCGGAATGAATCGACGCATGAATGACCGCTTGCGGGGAACCGATATAAAAGTCGGTACGTCTGCTTTCCCCATACTCTGCTGTCATACAATGATAGCGAGTACTGTGTCAACTGCGAGCGCGTATAATCTGGTTAGTCCACGCTCCGCAATTTCCAGGGGTAGTATTCTCATGTGTAAATATCGGGTAGCGTGTGCACCTTTGCGCATTGTTGTACTGTTGTACCAAACCCTGACCGACATCTTCGTATAGCTGATACCATCTAGAAAGGAGACCTCGGAATTAGTCAAGAATCAACTTGAACGCATTGATTCCATAGTGCCATCTATCCATATTCGTTGCGATACAGTCGACGCCGGGTTAGTCAAGTAACATAGAATTGAGGATAGTTCCTCCCAGTATACCAGTCGTGTAAACTGGATCGCAGCCAGTCTCCACGTATGGATGTACACGTATGCTAACCCCGACAAAGTGTAACTGCTTCAACTGCTGCACCAGCCGCCGCAAATCGGGAAACTTCATTTTGTCCGGTTCCAAACTGCCGAGACACGTTTCCCAATCTTCGTCAATTAACAGCTGTCCTCCATAACCGTGCTGCAAGATTTCTTTGGCATAGTTCATCACCAACTGCTCGTATATGTCTGGTCCATACAGGCTCCAAGTTGACCATGTTGGATACTTGACCCGATTTAAGTCTGGTACTGCCAATGGCGTTCCGAGTACGTGGTTCACGGCGTGCTCGTGAGCTACTCGGATGTTCCTGAACTTGCATACTTTGAAACTGAGGGTATCAGTCTGCTTGTAATAGGATAATGTAGTACAATCGCTGGTTGCACATTTGGCCCTCAGTTGTAAGCTGCCGTTTTTCGGGCCGAGTGAAATGTTCTCGGTCAAAGCCACAGCTTCGTCGACGTAAATGTAATATCCGTTGGAGGTGAGCCAGTAGGACTCTACAACAGCGTACCCCCAAGTGACCATATTGTAGACTCGGTCCCCCATATCCTTATTTCTCTCGACTGGCCACAAGTGATGTTCATCGTCCATCATTCCGCCATACAGGTGAATGCCGATGAGGTTGATGTCTACGACTTGTTCACGCCTTTGGGTACTGGAGTATTCGAATGACTGACAGTGTTCGTCGATCTTCTGCATAAGCAAGCGTATGCCGCCGTCTCTTTTGTCCTCGATAACACGAAGGGTTCCGTTTTTGTTACTCCCATTTGCAGGTTCCGGAGATGTCAGGTTTGCTGCTTGTAGATTAAACGTGAATTCTAGCGGTGTTGAATCTGTAAAGAGAAGGTTTGACATTGTAAAAAAGGGCGACTGAAGTGACGTGAAGGCCGTATGGTGACTTCAAACTACCAGCAATAGTTTTCCTGTTCAAGTCCCCGAGAATCCACTTACACCAGCGACCGATCTGAGATAGAAGGTTTACGCAAAATCCTGATAATAAATTATTATTCAAATTTAGAGAGACACCAGTCTGTCAAACTAACCTAGCAGGAACTTAGAATTAGGCCAGCAAAGTGCGTGGGAAGTAGGTAAAATTGCAGCAAAGTCGTTTGGAAGAGTGGGGTTCAAATATCAAATACAAATACAACAAGCATCAAACTAGACTTTGAAATGGTAACCTAATCTCACAGGATCTGGAAAGTGGGTATACGGTATCTGGACCAGTCTTGATATCCTCACAGCAGATCTTGACCCAGGATATATGGGACTTGAAGCTTTAGTCCTACTAAAAATGGCTGACTATAATTTTAGGAGATTTACAAATCTACATAGATCTTTTCAGATGCAGGATCACAGTGTCTATAAAACGCGGGGAAAGTGATAAAACTTGAATCAAATGAGAATGCAAATGTTCGTTAGGCTTCTGTGAACAGATTGCATAATGTGCAGTTAACGTTCCGTACTCTACATTGTGTAAAATCCAGAAAGACGATGAATTCGATGACACGCGGTCTGGTCTATTTTTGTGATTAAGAAAATCGCGCTGTAATTAAATTTTGAAACGTTAAAAAGATGCCTGGTGTAAAGACTGTCCGCAGTATACGGCAGCGATATTATGATACGGTGTCATGTCTACCACATTTGGAGAGAACGTTTTAACGAAGGGTGAGTAGACATGCACAATGAAGAGCGAGGCCGCCCATCAGATATTCTCACGGAACACACTGTTGTGTGTGTGGGTACTCTGTTACAAGAAAAACGGTGATTCCCTATTTCTGATACTCCTATTCATTACGAGATTGTGACACATTATCTCAGCTTTGATCTGCACTCAAAAACGAACGCCCTGGATTTCGCAGTGGCAAATGTCGTTTCAGGACAGCGCACCGGCTTATAGATACCACCTCGACCAATCCCTCCGCAAGGATCTGATATGGAGTATTTGTGTGCACCCCTCTTACTCGCCAGAATTGGCCACTTCAGATTTCCATTTCTTTCGGGTGTTGAAACGCGAAATTAGGAGTCAGTGCTCTGAGCGAATGAAGGTGAACTGCGCAACGCGATTGAGACGGTTTCCTGAAAATTGAACGGCACATGGTACACCTCCTGAATAGGAAAACTTGTGTACCAATTCAGCAAATGTTTGGATTGTGGAGGGATTTGAAGAAAAATAGCAACTTTCCCAATATTAAACTCAATTTTGTCCGAAGTGTTTCGATTTTTTTTTGAGACTTTTACAGACAGTGAGACTGTACTTATGAAACGACCCTCGTCGACATGGTCTTGAGATGTTTTATCGCATCTGGAACTGGATTCCGAGATCTTTACCCTGTTGCTATTGTATTACCTCAACCGGATGAGTCTTTAAGGCATCCATGGAAAATTAGAACAAAGTTCGATAACTTCTTTCAAAAACTTGATGCGTAGTAACCCTGTTTGTAGGACTATGAACACATATCTTAAGGTGTTTTAATAATTGGTGAAAAGCCTTAGACATGTTTGGTTAGTCTTAACTCAGAGTGACCCAGTCCTAACATACTTGTGAGGAGTTTTAAAGAGTCGTAATTATATTCGTAGCAAGTTGTACTAGTCTTGGTACTATTCTGAAAAGTGTTGCCGAGACTTAATATAGTCTTGAAAAAGCTTCAAGAGTCAGAAGAGCCCGAAAAAGTCTCAGAGAATACCCACAGTCGTAAAGATTCTGAGCTCAGCACTGAAGAGATCCAACAGAGTCTTAATCTTTATAATCCTACCGAACTCCTCGAATATTGGCGAGCGAATATCTCTTTCCCTGATGCTTTCCTATATATTTATGCCAAATATGTATTTGGGGAAGCTGTGAAGGAGGTTTGGACTCTCATGCCTCAGATGCGAATCCAGACAGTTGATACTGGTGGGGGGGGGGGGTGCGCAATTTGAAATGACTACTTTTGAAGGAGGAGGGGGAAGAAACACTTTTTTTCGAAATATTTTTAAAAATTCCATTTTACCATACTTACAGCAATTTTCATTTGGTTTGAAGTACCTGTTTGTGTTTTGATATTTGTTTTACATTTACGACAAAAATTTCTCTGCCATTAATTTACACTTCAACGAATTATAGTTAATAAAGTTTTTTTAAATAATACATGGATAAATATAGTAGAAGACAATAATTTTTATTAGGTACCTATTTGAACAATGTTTCTCATAACGTTCTGCCCAATCTATTTTTTTTTAGACATTTTTGATAAACGTTCAATCATATTTTTGGCTTCTATATTCGAATCATGGTGACAGTTTAATAAAGCATGCCCTGTGAGTCGTCCTTGGAACGTTGTGGTCCGTAACCACGTTTTGAGAAGCTTCAGAAAAGAAAACAAAACGATCTGTCTGCGAATGCGTTTGTTAAGTGGCAGCGTGCATAAAATTTGAAGCAGTTTTGAAACTGTTCGGTAGATGTCTTCCTCGTATGATTTGAGAGCCTCAGTCGCATCTGATTCGAGTTCAGTCTCATGCATTCTCACGCAGCGGTTCTTTCAATGATCTAATTCTGTCATCAGTGCTTATTTGCTTGTAGGCAGATTTGGCACTCTTCCAAATCGTTCAGCTACCATAGAAACCAAAGAATTTTTTTCGCACCTTTCGAGTTTGATCTTGTTTTTAGGTATCATGTGAGATAAGTTGAAGGAGTCTAATACATCTGAGAAAAATCGCGTTTTTACCTGTACGTTCCTGATTATAATATTCCTATCGTTATTTTCTTATTTCATCGATTTTTCCACTTTTTCTGTGATTTCCTATTCCTATCCAGAGAGGGGGAAAACTAACCGATGGTAATCCTAGAAATAGCGGCAGCGTGGACTCGGTTCCGGGACGTCGCCGCGCAATAATATTCCGCATCGTATCCCAGTTTTGGAACCAGTTTTGGGTCTTCATTTCTTTTTTGTGCGCTTCGAGGTTTTTAAGGTCAAGTTGGTGTGCAACCAAAAGTATCTTCCGTGAACGAATCACCGTATATCTCGCAGCAACCCGGTATTCGTAACTCGTGATTGTGATGATCGAACATTCCCAGGATTCCACGTGGCCAAACGTCGAGGACATCTTTCTCCGTTTCACGCATCTAACGATCATCCCAGGATAATCGATTCGCCCGCCGAGCAACGTCGAGGATCGACGCCAACCTGCCTAAAACTAAGTTCTCGAGGAAACACGTAACGTTTATAAAGTAGACGATACCGAATACACGTTATCTCGTACTTTGGCTTTTACTTTACTTGTCTCCTGACTAAGGTAAGACCAAGTGCTTGAGGCCCTCTCGACAACTTAGAACCCTTCAAAAACTGGGTTACCTCGTCGCCACTACACGATCGATCTTAACCAAAGTCCGAGTGTCCAAATCTATGCCCTGTAGACCGATCTAGCTAGTCGAGGCTTCTACAGTGGTTCCTTCCCCATACCGACGTTTCCCTGTGTCTTCCCCAGGCTTTAACGTTCGGTTACCACAAGTTTAAAAATAATGAAAAGTTCATTAATAGTTTCTCTTTTCTCTTCTCCCTTTCCTTGTTCTCTCTTCTTTCCTTTTTTTTTTCTTCTTTTTTGGCGTTTAGAGGAGAGAGGTCGACGAGTCCTCTATTCCTCCTACAAATTTGAATTTTCAATCTTTGTGAGGTGTTGGAAAAATAAGAATGGTGAATGGGCCAGGTAAAGACACCAGCAATCTAAATGCGAGCTAAGAAAAATGTCATCTTTCTGCGACTGCGGTAGTCCAGGGACGTATTATAACAAATAGTCTGGAAGTGTAGCGGTGAGGGGGGATTCAAATACTTATCTGAACATTTGTGTTATCCAAGGAATGAAAGAGACAAGTATTTCTTCTTTAATATTGCTACGTAGTACGACCAAACTATAGGGCTCTAGTTCATCTCATAAATTTGTTTTATTGACATTGAAACAGTGAAATCAGATTAGTAAAAATACATAAATCGATGTACAGTAGTTTCCCAAAAATCCGACGTCATTGATGTGGAAGGCGGGTCGGATACAGAAAATGTCGGATAATCTATGTCGCAAATTTTGTAGAAGCAGAATCCAAAACAAGTGCAGTATGGGTGCATATATTTGTTCATTCACAAAATCATTTTGTATCACACAAATTTAGTAGTAAGTCAGAAAAATTCCATGTATACGTTTCAAAAAATAATAAAGACTTTTTGAAAAATTCAGGAATCCCCGTTTGACGTTTTTGGTTATTCTCTCTCCCTTTCTCGCAGCAAAGTTACGTCATTTACGGTACGTAAGCAGATCTTGAGGAGTAACTTCTGACTGCAACTCAATAATGGCCCCAGCACACCGGAGCGATCTACACGCGGTCTGAGACCGCATAGTAGATTGCGCCGGTGTTCTGGGGCTTTCAACTCCAACGGTTTTTGAACGCAGTTCGGACTAACCGACTAGCTGAGGTCGGTTAATCCGAAAAAGCCGAAAAAAAATTTGAGTCGGTCAATCCGACTGTCAGATAATCGGGTACCGGATAATAGGGAATCTACTGTGTTGATTTTCGAAAGTAGACTTCTTGGTAAAATCCAAGATATGGATGCTGTACTTACTGGTAGCTGGGTCTTCCAGAATTGCAAGAACACGTCCGTCATTCGCAGTTGTCACACGCATATTCTCAAATATGCCGCATTGGCCTTTGTATACTTGGAACATGCATACAATACCTACAAAAAATGTTAATCTTATGTATGAACAGCCATTAAACTAACGAAATGTTGGTAGCATTGATGAGATTATAACCAGAGCCAGGGCTTAAACTTTGGATATTCAAATACATCATGTTCCATTCTTGTTCATTCTGCCCATTAAAATATTACGTGGTCTCCATGTGATCCGTAATCCGAAAAAATGGTTAAGACGAAAATGAAGAATGATTTTTCTACAAATCTGAAAGATTTAGTGAACAACACTCAAAAAGAACAAAATAATAGAAAGATAGTAATTACCTAGGAGCAGCTTCATATTTGCCATCTTGAAACTGCCTGCAATTTGAACAACGATAAAGGAATTTCGTAAATATCAGTCCTCCGACGATTCTTTTCTCATTTTCCCCTGAAAGTGAAATCATGATTTCAGTACTAACCATTTGGAAAACAAGGTACTATGTATTAAACATAGGTATTAAAAAAGTTTATTTGCGACCACTAGATATTGAAAAAATCGTATTATAATCCGCTTTTACTTTTAAAAGTTATTCGATTTTCACAAGCACGTGAAGGAATAGAATCACTGATTGAAACCTGGAGAAAGCAAGCTTCGTATCATCACGACCAGGTTAAAGGGTGCATATGTGTCACGGAATAAGGTGTGGATGTTAGTTACCAGAAACAACTTTTCGAGAAAACTGGAAAAACATGATTTTCTTCATGTTCTGAAAACAGTGAGATGGTCTCATTAAAATGGCTACAACATTTTTTTGATACACGATAGTGGTGGGAGTGCGATTTTTAAGCTTTGGAGACTGTTTTACATAGAATCCCTGAATAAAGTGAAAACAAATGTTTTGGTCACTAACACCAAAGTTCATTTTATTCATATTCCAATCTTCACGTTTCAGTGCATATTGTATGGCTCTACAAATTTTATTTGAAATCAAGAAATTGTATCATCCAATGTACGAATTCAGTCAATTAACTTCAGCTGAATGCTGGAAACTTTTATCACTATTATAAGTACTCAAGGTCTTATTGCATCTCTAATTGGAACAGTTAGAGAATAACTTGGGAGGAGTTTGCGGATAGTAAATCAGCATAGTATGTAGTGCTTCCAGCTTAAATTTTTTTCTCGGGACCTGTAGTTTAACGTTCTCTGATCTAAACATTCAAGTTGACGATATCGCAGTTTGATAGTTGCACAATTGATTATCCTTCCTATGTACGTATAAATGAAACAGAAATCTCATTTATGTGCTAACTCTTGTTGGAACTTCTATCTGTGTACATCATTCCTATTTTCTGGTTTACAAGTTGCAAGGAGTCTACGCAATAAATTCTACGCAAAACCTTGTGGCCCCCCTAAGATACATATGTGCAAGTGAGTGAGTGGTGGATTTGGAAAGAAAGAAGTCTTTTATTTTTTATTTTCATTTATTTATTTTTTCTTCAATACGGTGTGAAATAGGACATCTTGCTGTATAAGGAAATCAGTTGGATGATTTAATTATTAGCGACAATTAATTTTCATGAAAAGTAAAACAGTGAAAGGGAAGATCGAAAAGGTCCATAACCAGTTACTGAAAAGAGTGAAGATTTTAAAAGTTTCCTTTCTTTAAATTTATTGCAGACATTGACGTAATTCATTAAATCGGAACATTCTATGACCTGTACTTCTGAGAAATATAAAAAATATGTGTGGGAACCTACTGAAAATTTGACAAAAATAAAACTTGTTTTTTTCTTATGCAATTATTGATTTCTTTTCAACATTTTTCTCCTGATGTCAGCATCTTTGAGAACTACTTTTTCTGGTTATTTTCCTTTGAAATAATTTATGGCTGATGCATCGGCAGATGATAGTTTTCACAAAAAGACAGCAGTGCTCCACTTTCAGTGTGAAAATCTCGGTTACAAGTTATTTTAGAAAGGTTCATTAAACACAATTAATTATTTTCGTTATTCCTATAGTCTGACTTCTGATGCTAGGGAGGTTTATGTTAGTATGTATACGTTCTTCAATGAGTGTATCTGACCGTAATATTGACTTGGAATTTCACTCAAAAGTTTTCCTGAGGAAAATATTTGAGAAGAATATTTAATGGTTCCTAAATCAAACACTGTGTAACAAATTAGCGTTGAGTGGTATTCATTTATTTGGCATGTAATATTTTTGGAAGTGATATACCAACTAACGTAATAAAATTTGAAACACTGCCCTCTCCTCCCTTCACCATCAATTGTATAAAATTCTTGGAAGGAGTTCAAATCGCTCCAAAATCGGTTGTCGGCGAAAATCAAGAGAATTATCATCCTTATGAAAATGTGTTGAATTATTCCATGTTAAAATCTGTATAAATTTTACTCCATACACATTTTTCCCATTGGGACAAATGTAACCTCTTAAAAAATTAGCGTGAAATATTTTCTAAGCCCTGTTTTTACTATCGTGATGAAAAAAAACAGTTATATGACGATTCAATGTTATCGTTCAAGTCTGTTCCCCACCCCATACATTTTTTTTGCACCACTGAAATTTGAAGTCATGGGGGACAATGTCATTGCTAGCGGACAGCAATCAAACTTTTTTTTTTGGCGTTTGTTCAACTTTATATAATTTGTACTCCGCGAAATGGAGAATGAATATTCCATTTCATGTGAATAAAAAATTTAATGGCTATAGGATTTAATCACAGGTTAAAATAGATCATATGAACGATAACAGGAGCAGGTATAACGATAGAAAAAATCAAATATTTAAAAGTAAACGTTAAAAAATATTGCCTTCACATCACCTAGGTACCATAAGTTAAGAAAACTTTAGTTAAAAATTGAAATGCTATCATTGAAAAATGGTGTCGTCATTGGACAATGGGCCCTTTCTTCGACTTGGCAGGCCGGCCCCTCTTTCTTTTTTGACTCAGGATTTCAGTCTAATTTGGAGACCGAGGACTTGCTTGCAGCAATGTGTTAGTGCAAGTCATGCCGAGGAATGTATTTTCATGAGAGTGAGCCAGAATATCCTATCGTTTAAGCTACTCGTCTACTATCGTTCGTTCGTAATTATTTTAGTTGCAACATGTAACGGGCAATAATTCCTTTTATTATATTTCGGACCATCTATTTTAGCGTTCTGTATCCTATCACTCATTCGAATTTTTTTTATCATGTAATTAAAGTTTTTCCAAATTTAATGTGTGAAAAATACAGAATAGTGCAATCCCAGCAGCAGTACAAAATCTACTCGCCAGAAGTACTAGAGATAGTATTTAAAGTAGGCATGGAGCCCGAAAATTTATCGAAATTTCGAGATGTTTAATTGAACGGAAATACTCAACTTTTTCGGAATCATCATTTTTTTACAGTTATAGCTATCTGTCATATTTATTTTCGCTGGTGCAAGAACAATAATTATTTTTAAAAAAGCGGCATAGAATTTTGTACGTTTCCGTTGTACTTTTTCAACTTTACCGCGATGGGAAAATGTGTACGTGGTGAATTTGTTAAGATTATAGGAGGAGGGCTTTTTGTTCAAGAAATTTTTCTATGAGTATAAATGATCGCCAAATCCATTACTGCGTTCCGTTACCAAATGTCCATGAATTACACAATTTGTATGGGCATCGAATTAAAATTAGAAATCGACATTTTAATAGGTTTTCAACAAGGAATTTTCGGTGAAAATCATTATCAAACACTTCAGTTACATGCAGGAAATTGAAACTGTATTAATATATTTTCCTCTTTATTTTCTTATCAAGTTCTATGGCATTATTAAAGTACACTACAATCTCGGTAGAGTCGGGTCCAGTTCATCTCTTGACGATACTTCGAACCCAAGATATTCAGAATCAATGTAGAGAAATCGGTCTTTTTGTAAATTTCGTCACAACCACTGTGTCGAGTAGCACTTTTTTGTGGAGAAATATAACAAGTTTTCCTTATAACTACTAGCATGTTGCATCAAAGTTTGATGCAAAAAAAAAGGTGCAATGTCCGGAAAATGTTTCTATGTGAAAATGAAAAATGATACTTACGCGTTTGCAGAGAATTTTAATGTTCACAAATCGAGCTTATTATTTTTAAAATATTTTCACGCATTTGAACACATCGAGGCAACGAAAAGTTATGTACTAATTCAGAATATTAATCAGACTCGTTAAATTAGCTCATTTCAAGATAAAAAATGAATGTACTTATCAGGGTTTCCCAGTTTGAAAAATAATTTGTTATCACTAACGTAAGATATGTTCGGATATTCTTGGAAGTAGCCAACCAGAGATAAATTACTGATTAACACGAGGATGCAAAAAAGATATTTGCGCTCCAGTGGGAATTTACATCCGTCGGCTTCAATATCGCGGGATTTCTCACATTAATCTAATTCAGAGTCCATTACGTTGTAAATTTTTTAATAACTAATGTGTTAAGTAGCGTTTTGGTATCATTGTAGGCATGCATTTATCGGCATGAGAGAGAAAAAAAAGAAAGCACGTCAGCGTTATGGCTTCCATTACGGGGAAACATGTAAAACGAACCCGAAAAAAGTTACACGATCAGAAAATGTAATGAATGAGTTATAAACGGAATACACATCAGCGTTAAAAAATTTTGCATGGGGAATTTGGCTTCATCAAAGTGCCCTCATCCACCTCTTTCCGCTCTACCCCAGTATGATAACCCAATCTTCCTCGCCCACCTCCTCCCGTTGGATGACCCGCATCTGAGTTACTTTTCACTTTTATAGACTCCCTCGGCTCTGAGGATGCCTTACCATCCTCAGGTCAGCCATTTACTTATTCACTTTTTCCTCAAGTGCCCATTTCCATTGGTCTTCCTCAAGTTTCTCTCAAATATTTCCAGAAATGAGTTAGTTTTATCAATTCGTAGGCATCTAGCAGTCAAATGTCAATTACGTCAACGTGCAGTGTGTATCGCTCCTTAATACTTTTCGTTGTTCAACTTATTTAGTAATTGGCCTAACATTTTTTCCTACTTGAATAGAAATATATCCTGCAATTCATTTCTTCTATAGTTCATTACTTCTTTTTTCGAATAATTCAATTTCCAATCGTTACACCCCCTCCATCTCTTTACTATTCGCACACTCTATGTTATCGGGCAATTAAATGACACCCTTGAGTTTTTCAGAAATATCATCATATCCTTACCTTGTTAAACCGGAGGAAGTGTACATGGTCGCCATTGTTGCAACGGGGAAAGTTCACGTGGTACCCTTGGCTGAGTGAGGTAAGCTTGCCGATGTTATGTCTGGTTTCCTCGAACGGAGGTTATCAGATATTGAAGTGCGAGTTTGTGAAGTTCGCCAGCACCGTAGAAATGATCACGCAAAATTTGAAATTGTAACTGTACTATGACTTTCTCTTAATCTACTACATATATACAAATGAAGATACGAAATCCAAAAAGTGCTTCGTCCAAACGCTCCAAACGGTTGTTCCCTAAACATGAAACCAAACCGGTACAAAGTACTTTTTAGAAACTGGTCCCGAACACGCGAGATCTTTGAATACATATCCGGCGCGGATACTAGCCCCCCCCCCCCAACTTAAAGAAGGTATACTAATATACCAGTTTTTTTTTGCAGCACTACGCACTTCATTCGTCAAAAAAAATCACAGAAAAAAATTACCCTCTAGAATCCACTCCCCCCCCCAACATACAAGTCTGGATCCGCGCCTGATATCATGTATAGGGATAGATTGGGTACTTCTAACTATTCTGATATGTTCACATTTCCACATTTGACCAATAGATATCGCTAAAATCGTGTTTTCAATTAGATGGACTGAGCAGTTCTTGGAATTGGTGTCGTCAAATGAACAACATGAACACTAGAGGCACGGTGCGGCCTCACGGTTACACCTAGTACTGACCCTTGTTTGGTCGGAGCTAGTAGGTGTCGCGATGGTTCTGACCCAGAGCTCCAGACATCTAGATGCTGTAACGGGAGAGTATCGGAGATTCATGATTCGACTAACCGCGGCGGTGCACTAGATTCTGGGTGTTGCACGCAGGGGAGTATCTTGAGGCCGAATACGTCCCCTCTTCAGTTCGTGCCCGGAGCACCAGACATTTGGATGCTGCGACGGAAGCGCATCTACAATTCTTAGTCCGAATATCCGCTACGGTGCAGCAGATGCTGGATGCAGCATGCAATGGAGTATGTCGGAACAGAATGCGAACTCTCTTCAGTTCGTGCCCGGAGTACCAGACATCTGGATGATGCGACGGGAGCAAGTCGAAGTTTCTCGATTTGGATATCCTTACCGGTGCACCAGATACTGGATGCAGCACGCAGCGAAGTATACCAAAGTAGAAGTACCTGTAAGCCTCGATCTAAAGAAGTGCTCTCGAAGGACCATCCGTTCGAGTTTATGTCGCTTGACCGTGGCCTCTTTCATCCGTCGTGACGTTTTCTGGTGGGTGTAAAACACAACCATCCGCGTGACTAGTTCCTAGCGACGATCGTCGCGCTAGGAGCCGGGTTTCTCTCTGAAATTAGAGGTTCGCAAGCTATGCGAGCTTACCAACCTAATCTTTCAAGAATCAGCTGAACCGTACTACTTCCTTAATAGTATTTTAATGATCATCACATCCGTATTTAACCAACTCTCGCAAACCAGTACATCAAATAATACCATCACAAAATAACCTTCATCAAGTGGACTCAGACCCCTGTGGCAGCACATCAGGTGGTCGGTTAGAAAAATTAACATCAAAATGGAATCCAGTGACCTAGGAGAACTACAAATTCGCGCGTATCTCGAATTTTATTTTTCAATCCCTCCTTCCTTCCTTCTGGAGCCACCCGTTGGACCCATTGTCATCTCAGATTGGGGAGTAATAGTATTTCATATTGAATGACCGTTAAATGACCCGTTGGGAATTCAGAGTAAGAATTTTCGTTCCCTTGACTCAGCTCAAAAACCTTCTTACCTGGCTCTATTTTGAGGTGTAATTACTAATACATATTATGTTTTAACGGGACTAAGAATGCCGGAATGCTAGAAACTTGAGAAAAGTCTATAGACATCTTATAACACCATTTACTTTTAGGTAGCTCAGATCGGAGTATGATTAAACGTTTGCAATGCTACAATCATAAAAGTAACTGATAAAAATAGTAATCTCTATTTCAATTTGTTTTTTGTGAATTTAATTTTGTATGTTTTCCACGCGCTTGTAGAAGACCCAAGATATTTATTTGAAATCTGGGTTCGAATATCAAAACTTTTTTTCTTTAGGTACTAAATTGTAATCATGATTTCAAAACCAGAATCACTCAGTTAAAATAAACTATGTACGCAGTGGCAAGTATCATCGCCGCTAATTATTACCAAGAATCGATTTAAAAAAGGTGCCTTAACGAACATAAAGTTCTCTCTGACCTAAGTCGTACATAATGTCTTCAAACGGACTGTGTTTTTATTTCCTGAAATGTAAGTGCCGGCAAACGTATCAAAGCGTCGTCAGGATGAGTTGCCTTCTTACCCAGTTGAAGTGAGTCACTTAATTTGAAACACATTGCATGTATACGTGCAGTGAGAGTCACTCTACATGTCACGGACTTATGGCTGTCAGCTAATCCTATAAAGTTGCGAAGAACAGTGCTTAACAGAATCCCCTTCTCTTGAGTAGGTACCTCAATTTTTGAATTACGCCCAAAGTGAATTCAGAATTGAGTTTAGCAATGTCCGAAACATGTGTTTCAGTATTGTTACTGTACACGCAATTTATGTCCTCAGCCCCACATGTTGAACCTGACTTTTGAGCTTCAGTTCATATTGACATCAGAAATGGATTCAGTGATCTCTACCACTCGATGATACCCATTACTCATATCGTATTAGTTGAATTCTTCAGTTTTAACCCCCTTCCTCTTTACCGCACGTTTAAAGTTTCACTTAAATCAGTAGCGTAGGCAGGGGGTTGAGGGTGTCTGGATCCCTCTTCCCTTGCCACTTCGTAAAGTAGTAGTTTTTCCAATTTCAGCACCCCCTCTAATATCTTCTCCTCCTTGGGTCAAGACTAGACTTCCGTCCTCCCCTCGAACTTTAGGCTGACTTCACTCCTGACCCAAATTGATGTCGGAATCGAGCTCGACGACTTTCAGGACCTATGTTTCGGGTAAAAATATGGAAATCAATTAATTTAAATGGACTATTGTTGGCCGACGCTTGGGTTCTTCTGCAAATCCAGCAAGAAGAATGAACACAAGTATGAGCAGGGCGATTCAGGAAGTGCGCACACATTTCCTTCTCAATATATGCTTCATCTATACATCTTTCTGAGTCATTCTGTGTACTCTGAGCTTCGGTTCGACTCCGAATCCTGCAGGTGATCCCTGCTGAAAACTAAAATTATATATTAGATTCAGTACTATATGACTCATGAAATGAAACCTATTTCCATCAACAGAGATAATTCGAATGAAATTTAATCATAGCGCCGGAAAAGTCGACAAAAATATACCTCTTGTCCTCTTTCTTGTCTACCCATTTCCAGCCTATTCCGCCCCTGGTTCAATTTATAAGCCCAAAATAAAATCACGAACCTCTTTGAGCCAAATATTCCTCCAGAATAGTGATAATTATTATCTGGTACCGTTCGTCCCACGAGGATACATAGCTTTCAAATTGATTTTTATTGTCTACCTTATGAAGTTCTTCGAACAGGATTTAAGCTCTCTTCGAGCCTACCCCATAAATTATTATTATTATTTTTTTGAAAGGTTTTATTCAGAACTGTACGGGTACAATGACTGAGTTTAGTGACAAATTACATATAGTTGACGAGATAAATCTAGGCGTTAATAATTACGCAGATTGTTGTAAATTAACATATCACGCGTGGTATAGGAAGTTACAGTTTAGGGTGTATGCAAATCTATGCTATGTCCAGCGGCATGCGTCTTCGAAGTCGCCGGATCGGAGGGTCTTTGAGCAGTTGAATGGCCAGTATATTCGGGTGCTTGTGGAGGCGGTGTTCAAATCGGTTTGTAAAGCGCTTGGCTATTTCCGTTACGGTTTCTATTTGGAGGTCGTGGTGTAGAGACGCATTGGTGACGTAGAACGGAGCTCCGGTGATTTTTCGCAAGATTATGTTCTGCTGGGCTTGCAGTCTTTTTAAATTGGAAGGTGCCACGTAGCCCCAGACTTGAATTCCGTATGACCAGAGTGGGCGAAGTACCGCGACATACAGGAGCCTTTTGTTGTACAAGCTCAGGTGGTTACGAGCTCGCAGTAGCCAAAAGAGGTTTCGAAATCGTAGTTTGAGCTCTGCGCGTTTATGGCTGATGTGAGTCTGCCAGTTTAGTCGAGAATCGAGATGGATTCCGAGATATTTTACGCTGGCGGATGCAGGGATGGCTTGACCGCCAAGTGCAGTAGGGATGTACGAGCAAGGGCGTAGTGTGAAGTCCACTCTAGTAGACTTGGCGCTGTTCATTTTAATTTTCCATGTACGTTTGGAGATGTTGTCTGCTGCTGCTTGAATAGTGGTAACGGCGGCATTGTAGTCTTTGTTGGGGGCTAAGACGGCCGTGTCATCGGCAAATGTCGCTGTGATGGTACCTGGTGTGGTCGGAAGGTCGGCTGTGTACAATAGGTAGAGTAGGGGTCCCAACACGCTACCCTGAGGTACACCAGCCTGTATCAGGTGCGGATTGGATGTAGCATCGCCATAGTGCACCCTGAATGTGCGATTGCTGAGGTAGGATGAGAGGAGGGATATTACTTGCTCTGGGAAGTAGCCACTGAGCTTGTGTAGAAGTCCGGATGTCCATACCCTGTCGAATGCCTGGTTGACATCGAGGAAGGTGCCAGGGTAGTGTTCTTTATTCTCCATAGCCGCACGTATAATGTTGACTATTCTGCTCACCTGCTGACTGTGGCATTCTTGCCTCTGAAGCCGAACTGGTGGTTGGGTATGATGTCGTAGTCGTTGGCGATCTTTAGGAGTCTCTTGTGCACTAACTTTTCGAACAGTTTAGACATTGCTGGAAGCAATGAAATTGGGCGATATGACGCAGGATCTTCAGGAGCCTTACCTGCTTTTAGTATCAGGATGACCTTCGCTGATTTCCACTCAAGCGGGAACTATCGCAATCGTACAATGGCATTAAAAACTTGAGCTAGGCGGCAAACTCCTTTTTTCGGTAACTCCTTTAGCATACGAGTGGTTACGTTGTCAAGTCCAGGAGCTTTATGGGGGTTCATTTTATCAATAACGCCTTTGATTTCTTTAGGAGCGATGTATTTAATTGGCTCACCAGCAGTTGGTTGAGGATCAGGGATGAGTGGACTGTCGATATTGTGGGGTACGAAGGTGGAAGCTAGGTGAGTACTGAGTAGTAAAGGCTTTCGCTTTGTCGAGGTCTGTTGTAGCCCATTCGCCAGATGAGCATTTGAGTGGTGGAATGTGACTCAAAGGTTTCCTGGCTGCCTTAGCGACTTTGTAGAGCGAATAGTTGGTATCGCGGGTGGTATCTAGCGATAGTAGAAAGCTGGTGAATTCTTCATTTCTTGATTGGTTCAGGAGGGACTTGGTGTGGTTGCATGCTCGATTGAACTTGGCTTTAATGGCTGGGTCGCGAGATACTTGCCATAGATGCCTTAATCTCCTACGGCGCTTGATTGCTTGTCGCAGGTTGCTGGCGTCCCGTTTACAAGTGGATACAGCGTTGCCAATTGCGGGAGTAGCCGTTGATGCTGCTTCCTTGATTGCGTTGGTCAGCATGCTAATAGCTTCGTCTATTTCTGCGGGTGATTTTATTTTCTGCGACAGGTTTATTTATCCATGCAGTAGTTCACGATAAAAATCCCAGTTGGTGAGTTTATTGGTGAGCAGGGCGTTGCGTTGACGAGTCACTACTGTCCCACTAAGCTCCAGGAGAATGGGAGAGTAATCTGAGGACAGGTCCGCGATGTCGCGTATTTCATAGTATCCTCCTGCGACACCCTTTGCTAAGAAGAAATCTATGCAGTCTGGGTGCTTGGTGGGATCCGAGGGCCAGTATGTAGGACGTCCACTAGAGATGCTTGAAACATTGCACGAGGATATTGCCTTGTATAGATTGCTGCCTTTGGCAGAAATTAGCCTGGAGCCCCAGTAGTGATGTTTAGCATTCCAGTCTCCACCTGCTATCCAGCGATGCCCAAGATGTGCGAACAGGTTTTTATAATCGTCGGTGGATATTGCATGAATAAGGTTAATGACTATCATTAAGACGAAGGAATGCGTGAATATAAATGGATATTAAATATCATAATCTCTAAATATTAAGATAATCGAAATGTAGACAAGCTACGAGTGCCGTTAGCTTGCTTTCTATATTGCTGGTTGGAGTACTTCCGAGTCTTAACACGGTCTTCACGCATTTAACAAGTCTTCACATAGACTGAATAAATTGTAATAAGTCTTGATGGAGTTTGAATGGACTGAGCTGGCGGATCCACCTTACTCGGGTTCTACTGAACCTCAGTCACTGCAGCAGGCCTGTAGCCAAGGGGGGCCAGGAGGCATTGCCCCCCGGCTATCAGCTTTGCCCATGGCAAGAATCCGCCAACTGTTTATTTTGTTACACCGGGGGACGTTTGAGTTGTGGCCATTGGTGCAACGGGGAAGTCTGCATGGTCGCCTCGGTTAAATTAGGCAAGCTTCCCGATGTTAGGTCTAATCCCCTCGAACGAAGGTTATAAGACATTGAGTGTTGTGAGGTCCGTCAGCGCCGGAGAAATAATTACAAGAGGTTTGAAATCGTAACTGTATTCGGACTTCTCTTACTCTAATATTTACAAATGAATGACAGAGGCACGGGGCGGTTTCACAGAGAGATCTAGTACTTGCCCTTGTTTGGTCGGAGGTCGTAGGCGTCGCAATGGTCCTGTCCCGGAGCACCAGACATCTGGATGCTGCGACGGGAGCGTAGCGAAGATTCTCAGTCCGAATATCCGCAACGGTGCACCAGATACTGGATGCAGCACGCAGCGGAGTATGTCGGAGCAGAATGCGACCTCACTTCGGTTCGTGCCCGGAGCACCAGACAACTGGATGCTGCGACGGGAGCGAATCAAAGTTTCTCGATTTGGGTATCCTTAACGGTGCACCAGATACTGGATGCAGCACGCAGCGGAGTAAACCAAAGTAGAACTGCCAGTAAGCCTCGTTCTGAAGAAGTGCTCTCGAACGGCTGTCCATTCGAGTTTATATAGCCTGACCGTGGTCGCTTTCACCAGTCGTGACGTATTCTGGAGGGTGTAAAAAACACAACCCTCCGAGAGACTCGTTGCCAGCGACACGGTCGCGCTACGAGCCGGGTTTCTCTCTGAAATAAGGGGTTCGCAAGCTACGCGAGCGTAACAATTTCAGTATCTTCGTAAATAACATTTCAAAAAAGCTTTGCAATTAAATTCCATACGAAACATCGTCTTTACATTTATCGACATTAATGACTGCCCCCCCCCCTGAAAGTTCAATTGCACCCTCTGAAAAAGTTCCTGACTACAGGCCTGCACTGCAGGGATCATTTTCTTGTCGCCTACTGCCTCCACCAAAGTTTTAATTTCATACGCCCTTTGATAAGAATCTCTTCCTTACTCGTTGCAGGCAGCGATTTCCATGGGATAAAAAAGGAAAAGCCTTTATGACCGCTCTTACTTACCTGTTGCGGATGTAGCCGTATAACATCGGTGAATTCCACGTTTTCCCTTTCCTCCGTTTTCTGGTTCACCGTCCCCCTATCACTGCTGGAATTACTCCCTGGGAGTTTTCCGCATTTCTGTTATCAGCCGCACTTTTCGTATTTGTCTTCTACAGTACGCAAACTCATCACGATCAGGGTATTCAAACTTCCGCCAACAAAAAAGTCTTAACAAAGAACCTTGACATTGTTGCAATGGAGCTGTGAAGAATCTAATTGAGTCTTAACGGAAAGTGAATGAGTGTAAGCGAGTATTAAGAGAGCCTAAATGAGTCTTTAAAAAATAATCTGAACTATAGCGACACCCTCTCCTCGATTTATGAATTTAGATACCAAATTAGGTCTCGATCGTTTGCGCATCATTTGTGTTCAGTTGTACTCTCATTATTTTTTCTTCGTTTCTCTGCCTCGTTCTCCCATTCTGCCCCTTCCAAAGGGTCCACGTAGGTAGATAACTTCCAACTTATGAGTGTCAACCGAAAAAGATCGCAGTCACTTGTATTTCATTTAGCGACCTCACTTTCGAAAATAGTTTCAACCATCTGTACTCACCTCATTATTTTTCTGTGAACCCCCTCCTTTTTTGTAAGAAATGTATGAGGATGAGGAAAAGTTAGCTACGCCACTCCTGCATGCTGCACCGAAAATGGTCTGAATTATCTCTTCATTGTTTCTGTTAAGGTTGGCTTCCATTATTTTCGTTTCTATTCCCTCCATTGAATGAGAAATCGGGAGGGAAAGGGGAGGGCTGAGGAAATGCTTATTTCATTTCTTGAATCTTGGACCGAAAATGGTCTGAGTCGCTTGTACTTCACTGGTTCTCGATTGTGCGTTCATTTTGCTTTCGTTTGTAGCCTCTCTTTTGTGAGAAATGAGTGGGGCTAAGGTAATCTCCCAGTCGTCTATGGTTTGTTTATGTTTGATTGTGATTCATTATTTCGGTTCACTTGCTCACGCGTATATTCGGTAGGGTGACCAGCTCCTCCCTTGTCAAGTACTGTGGTAGCTGATTCATCGTAATCTAGTCAACATTTGAGGAAGTGTTAAGAAGCTCCCGGTAGTATTTTCACCGGCGTTAGGTGATATTCGTGTCCTGTTTCAGTAGTGCCCCTTTCTTACCCCTGACTGGGCAATTTCTATTCCAAAAGGGGCCGTATACCACCTTTACAGCTTTGTAGAATGCACTAGCATTGCTTTGGTTTGCTAGCTTCTGTATTTCTTGACCTTCTGCTGGAATCACTCATTTTTGAGCTTCGGCTTCGTCCTTTGTACAGTGGCCTTTGCATTTCGTTATCTTGCTCTCGCCGCTTGTCCCTCGGTTTGCTAATGGTTTATTTGAAAAGTTCATTTTTCTCTTGGATTACTGCCTCAATTTTTTCCGCATTCTCGTTAAACCAGTCAGGATTAGCTTCTTTAGGGAAAGGCCCAAGCACTTTTTTATATGTCTTGTTAATACAACCTTTCTCACTGTTCCAATCCTCTTCAACCCCGCTGTCTTCTGTGGATGCGGTGACTCCAATCTGAGATTCTAGTTTGCTAGCAAATGCTGTTGTGTAGGATGGGGCTCTCAGCTTAGAGATATCATATCGGCATTGTGTGGTCTGGGACGTAGTTTTTCCACACTTTTTTGGTTCTACTCACTTGTCACACACTGCGCTTCTGAAGACTCTTGATAGACACGTTCTTGCAGTCCGTCTGTCTTACGATGATGTGGTCCGAGGCGTGTCAGTGTTTTGATCTGGGGTGTCGCCAAGTGCCTTTATAGATGTATTTCAGTTGTTATAGCGTGATAACCAGAATGTGTGAAGCACAGGCCAGTAGAAGTTCTCCATTCTCATTCATCTTGCAGATGACGCCATTTTGTGGCTTCATTTTTTTGTTAAACACGTTCATTAAAATCACCAAGAACTATACTCTCGCTGCTAGGTATATTGTCAACGAGTGAGACCAGGAAGAATTCTCTCTTGATATCTTCGACTTGTATGGTGGGGAGCGTAGACACTTATGAAGTAAATTGGCCTACTTTTGAAAGAATCGATTCTGAGGACTGATAAACGCTCATGTAGTCCAGAGGGTATAGATTTGGTTGAAGCTGGGGTACTATTTTTAACCTCAAAACCTACACCGTGTTATCTGGGCTGTCCTCTTTCCGGTCCTTTCCAGAAGGAGGGGTAGTTCTTTTCTGCCATAGAACCTTCCTCCGCAACTGTCTCCCTCAGTGCGGCAGTGTCGATGCTATATCTCAGCAGTTCTCTGACCAGGATTGTTGTTCGTCTTTCTGTATTGTTATCGTTGTCTAACATAGTCCTGATATTCCATGCTGAGATTCCTAGCATTAGTCTCTGCTTTTGTTATGATGCTGCGGGGGTCCGATCAGGGTCTCCTCCTCGGAGATCCGAGCGAGGGTGTAGGTTTCTCCGGGAATATTTACTCCTAACAAATCCACATTTACTATATGTTGGTTTATGATGGAGCTGACTGATGGAGTGAAAAGATGACTGTGGATAGGGAGGCTAGCACAAAAAGAAAAATCCCACCTGTTGTTCAGCTGCGAACTATAAGTCTGGTGGCACAGATAGCTGAGACGACTAGGTGAGGGACGCAGCTTCAATAGTATGGGCAGTAACGCTCCAGGAGTTTTCCTTCTCTGTAACGACCGTGTTGGGTGTGTTTCGAGTTCTTCCTCTCTGGCTCCTTCTCTATTATTTCCCTAGCGCTGGTGCATCATAGGGATTCGTCTCTCGGATTGGCCGCGAGGGATGGTGCTCTCTGTCTACGGATGGCCGGTTTGTTTCGCATCTCCGGTGGAATTCATGGTAGCTCAGTCACAGGCAGTGAGCCTGCTCCCTTTAGTTCAGTCAGTGCCCCGTGATGCAGCTTGTCTTTCCCCGCAACGTGAATGCACTTTATAGGAGTTGGGACTGCAACAGTAAGAACAGCGCTTGTGCGACCTCGATGGATGGGTAGGAAGATCGCACGGAGAGCTGAACTTCTACCTGACCTAATTCCTGAGCGGCCACGGGTGCTTTGGCACGTACCTACATCGGATGCTGATAGCGCCGAGCCCGGTGTGCGCGCACTGTGATCGAGGGGCGGAGGACACACCTTGACACACTCTGTTCGAGTGTGAGGCCTAAGAGCAAGAGAGGAGTCGGACGGTAATAACAGCGATCGATCCGGGCGGCAGAAAAGGAAGCATCAACGACGACGACGGCGTGATCAGCCGTCTCACGCCGGACACACTGGTCCCGAAGATGATGAAGAGTCAAAGCAGTTGGAACCGGGGGTCGGCCTTCGTCTTGACCATCATGGAGAAGAAGATGCAGACGGAGTGGTCGAGGCAGAGGGCCGGCGACGAACCAAGCTCGGCCCACAACATCGAACTGGACAACTCTCTACCATCCTAGGAGAGCTGCTGCAGCTGCGCTGCGGACCCCCCTGTCGTCACCACCGGCCTGCTTCGCCACACGTTTTAAGGGGGGAGGTGAGGGGTAAGTGAAGAGGAAGCGCGTCCGGCTTTGAGGGACCTGAATTCCAGACGAGTACTCAGGGAGCGCGGATCTCGGTCAGTAGGAAATCTCATGGTGGTCCTTGCAGGACGCGCGCATTGGAAGCGGCACGGCGAGATGGGGGCTCGGGCCCGGCCCCAGAGCATCCCTCCAGCCACTGATGCGATACTCGAAAGGGTAGTTTCCAGGGCCAGGGAGACAGACAGACAGACAGACTGACCAACAGACAGATTGACCAACCGACCAACTAGGGACAGCTTTGACATGCATGCATCGCCATACATCCCACCACACTATTGTCTATTCGCTTCTGAGAACGGTGACTTCTCAGGTTGGTTCGCATGAGTGAAGTCTTCTGTACAATATGGGCACTCTGGAATGCGGTACAGGTCCCTCGTTCATAGAGGGAGCAAAGAGAGGGCGCAAACGGGGGAAACGCAATTGCGCACAAAGGAAGCACTAAAGATTGTGATTAATTATATATCTAAATTAATTGTCGCTTTGAACTGCAGCATATTACTCTGTACGAGAGTTTCTCAAATCTTAACGACTATACACATTCGGTACGCAACATAGCCCCGGGTCGAACCGATGAAAAGTGGAAAAGTGTTCTTGCAAAACGGAATATCGAAAATACATTCGGCACATCGCTTTTTAAAAGCTACTCGCGCTGCCAAAACAAACGCAAAACGTTCTGAGCAACTATATAGCCGAGAAGACTGTCAGTTATACACGGCCGTAATCGTAAAAGCCATTTCCATTTCCATTTTCGTTCTCGCCGAAACGCACCTTTTATTTGTACTTCTAAATTTCGTCGACGACGAATTACACGCTCTAATGTACGACGTTTTTCTCGCTCCTCGCCGCCTCAAACCATTCGGCAAATACCTTCGAGCCATTAAATAGACAAGCGGGGGTGGGGGAGGAAAAAAAAGCTACCCCGAACGTAAATATTCACTGTCGTGACAACTGGCAGGCAACCTCTGATCGCAGATACGTGCCACACAATAGCGACGTTTCTCGAACACCGCCAAAACGAAATTGGTTCGATCGAAACTTTTAATGTCCCGAAGTTAGAGCCGTACGGTAACCGCATCGCAGTTCGCCGGTAACTTTCCTCAATAACGAAATCAGCTTATGTGGGTACGAGTGAAGTATATATAAGCAAATGTGCACACCTAACGTACTTCATATATTATACTCTGGAAGTGTGACCATTGCCCCTCAGAGTCGCCATCCACTTACACCAGTCTCGACCAGAAACCGTTGCTTAAACTCAAAAGCAACAGTTACTCGTATCGAGGTCGACGACGTCGCCGAGCACCGGCGTAAGGAGTCGACGAAAGATGTTGAGCACAGATTGCCTTCTACGATGATGCTCGATGTGAGAACGCTTTTTCACCGAGTTCGTATCTGTACTTCCGGCTGCCAGGAACTCGATAAATTCTCTCATTTCCGCCTCATTGAATCGTATCTGCAGGTTATAGTGTTCCGATCCTGCCAGAATATTCTCGTGTCTTTAATAAGCGCGCAATTTATAGTAATGGTCGGTCATAATTCAAATCCGATCGCACAAAACGTGTACGAACTAAAAGTCTTTTATTCAGTGAAGAAGAGCCACGCTGAAACGAATTAGGCAACGTCTTGCTCCGAAAGGGTGCTCTGTAGTCGCCAAATGCGCTCCAGAATATGAGGAATTGAGAACAGGTCAGTCAAATAGGAGCTGGTCAGAATGCAATATTGGTACATGGTAATTCCGGTGAAGTTGACGCATGTGAAAAGATGCTACACCTGAAACATTTCTATTACTGGCTGCACTGATTTCTTAAAACGTACTACTGTTAAGGACAGACCCATAGCCAAGGGAGGCTGGAGAGCCATGGCTCTCTGGCTACTTCGTTTGCCCCCCCCCCCTTCCCGAAAATTGTTTACTGACACCAGATCTAGTGACGTACAAATTGTTGATTTGCTTTTTTCAAATGGCCCCTGCTGCTCCCCATACCAGTACTGAACCCCGAAATCGCGTTTAGTTATAAATTTCAACCTTCTGCTTTCTCTTTCTTCAGTTGAACTTTTTCAAAGTTCAGTCGGTGTTGACCGACAGGGAATTCAAAAAAGGTCCGAGAAAACATTTGACACCCGATGTCAAATATTGATCCCTTGACGGATAATTTACAATATTTTCCTTTCCAGTCACATTCTAAAAAAATATCAAATTAATGTTGATCTGGTCAGTGTTGGATGACTAGAATGAGAATTTTGTGCCAAATGTTGATCGGCAGTGGCGTACGCAGGATTCAGTCAATGTGGGTGTCTAAGAGAAATTAAAGGGAATTTGTGGGAAGAAAAAGGGGGGTCCGCCCCCGGAAAATTTTTTTGTTGAATTTTTTCTCCCAAAAGTGAATTTTTAAACCTTTCATCATTTTGTTGGAAATTTTGAGGGATAGTAAGACTCATATTTAGTGGCAACGGTTATGCTTGATATAAGTACTTACGAATGAGTAAAAAGATGTTAGAATTAAAAGAATATAGTCAATGTCTGAAGAACAGATAAGTATTAATAACTTCCATAAGAAAAATAGGTCTCCTAATCTTGATGTACCTATTTTTTCCTTCTCGTTTTTCGTTTTTTTTTGTTTTTTTTTTGTTTTTTTTTTGTTGTTGTTTTTTTGGTCGGAGGAGATTTCCAGACATCCAAAACACCGCCCGTGCGTACATAAATTTTAATTTAAATAATAACTGATTAATAATTAATTAATTCAATTAATATTTTTATTTCAATTAACTGAACATTTTCCCCTCAACATTATCGTGGATTAAATGGAATACCACGAGTACGCCACTGTTGATCGGTATCAAATATCAGGATGTCTACCGGTCACACAAGTCATACAAAAGTCCTGCAATTGAGGCAGTGGTCATTATACGAGTAGGATGTCCCGTATTTTACAAGTTTTCGCCAATCAAATAGGTGCGCACTGAAATTTGTTCCAATGGATCTTAAAACTCGCCATAAGAAATTTGAGCTTAATCTGAGATCATTAACCCGTGTGGCGCTTTGACCTTGAAGTTATGTATAATACTGAGATAATCACAAAAATACGTGAAATTTTCGAAAAACATAAGTTTTTTATTATTTTACGGCTGAAATATCTATTAATGTCGGGTAACGCACTGTCCCCTTCCTCACCTGGCTACGCTCATGACAGTTTTTTCGGGTACCTACTGTAGAGTAGACTTCGGATTATGTATTGTATATCAACAATAGTCAACAATTTGCGCATAAGATATAATAATTGTCATGTTAAGAAACAGTCGTCTGTGCTCAGAATTCAGGGTCATTTCCTATGGGCAAATCGCTGTTTCCCATTGTTGATATACATCTTCTCAAGTCCATCATGCCAAAAGTGTTCTACGGAATCTTAGAATGCTCAAGACACAGTAAAAACAGTTTGTTAACCCTAGATTGCAAAATTTGGTGTTCTTCAATCATTGAATTTGGAATTAGGTATGGCCCATAGACCTGAGATCACATCTAGAATTTGGAAGTGTAATCTAGAGCCCGTATAAGAAGACCGGAATACAACAGATTGAAAAATCCGAAAAGAAATTTCTGAAGTACCTGTATAAAAAAGTGTTTGAATATTATATCCGCTAGATTATCCCATAAAAAGACGTGGTTAAAGGCTTCGAGATGGACACTCGGCTGGTGAAGCGCCAGCTGTTTTCGTTATTTATACAAACTGCTTCATAGCAAAATGGACGCCCCCCTCTAACTAAGCCAAATAGGCAGAGGAGAAGGTACAAACGTGGTACCTCATTTTGTTTTTGAGTGCTGGAAATCATCGGTCACCTCAAACTGAACAAGTAAATAGTGGAATCGGTAGGGGAAACCCTTGCCCATAACCCTTCGATATCAGACTTTAATTATCTCGATTATTTTCCGAGGAATTGAGTTTTTTCCAAAAAGTCCGAAAATCGACCTCCGAGATTTTTGGGTACAAATGTGGTACCCGTAAATGAATTTTATTTCAACATTAAATGAACAGTTTTATCTCAAAAAATGAAATTTATTTCGTTTATAAACCCAGTTTGATCGCGGAAAATGAAATTTATTTCGATTACAAGTAAAAGTACAGCATACGTTTTACGAGCCTTCTTTAAACCAATTTTTTTCGCCCGTACATCTTTAATCGCATCAATCATATTTTTATCTGACTACTTTTTTAATTTTATACTTATAAAATAACTTTTCAGTGGTTTTATAGTAAAAAAATCGACTTCTTATCAATAGGATGTTGGGGTACCACGTTACCCGCACTTTTTTTAGTGCACCTACAACGATTCTATAATTTATAAATCTCAATAAATCAGGAGAAAAAGGTAAATTGATGCTAACTGACTGTTACAATTTGTTCTGGACACTTTCCTCTTTCGGATGACACCAAACTTGGCTTGCCACGAGTAAAATTGCGGATTGCGGAAATTTTTTTGTCAAAATCAATACTGATACCGAAGAAAAACTTTTGATATAAGCGAAACAAAGAATCCACAGCTACTCAGAAAGAAGCATAGATAATATCTTGCCCATTGATTAATACTGTCTGTAGTCATATGGACTACATTTCTGGGTATCTTTCGACAGAGAGCACCACTTTCCACCCGAAATAACCTGGGGTACCAGGTTATCCGCGTGGTACCACGTTTGTACCTTCTCCTCCATTAAAGTACCATCCCACCCATACAGGACAGGGGAGCTGTGTCATGTTATTACCGCCAGGACCGAAAGTCGCCGTTCTAGTGGACTGAACTCAGTTCTTCATCTGTATAATAAATTAGCTCTACAGTCTCCAGAAATTGATATCTTTTGTCTAAGAAATACAGAATTCCGCAGAAAAATACTGCCCCAGTTACCTGTCTTTTTATAACTCATCTGACGTTCTCTCGCCACACCACTACCTATCATTGCTCTTATTCTAATAGATCTTGCGTTCCCACCCTTCCCATCCGTCATTTCCTAAGAACCCCATACTTCCCCCTCCTTTCTCTATGTCACTCCCCCTCTCTCTCCCTCTCCCTCCCTGCATTGTGGTCCTGAAGTGAATATTTTTTTGTAGATAACTGCGATTATCTCGCTTAATATGCGTTCTAGAGAAAAGTTGTATAGGATATTTTCTACAGAAAATTCAACATTTGATCCCTAGTGGTCATACAAGTCATATGAGTCATGCAAAAGTCACAGTTTCCTCTAATTACTTACAAATTTTGTAATACTTCCTGAACAATGGCAATATTTCTCATCAACATATGGTCAAACTGAAAGTTAGTCGAAAAATTGTGTTTTTGCAACATTCTGTGCAATAATTCTTTGTTATTATTCAAGTTCCTTCAAAGTTTTTGTTTGCAATCAGCATTTTTTTAAATTTTTTTTTTTGAAATTTTGTTTAGGCGTGAAAATATTCCGAAAAAAGATCATTAAAAAAGTCGTACAAAGGTCATACTCCTGGAAAATTCGTATTTGGTAAACACTCTGAAATATTGATTCTTTTTCAAATCCCGAAATCTTGAACTTCGACACCGGGCATATGAATTATATCAAAAACACTGGTAAGTTAGCTCGTGAAAACTACAAATTTTTGAAAAACATCAAAATTGACATACTTTTACTTTTTTTTCACCTGGATTTATGTGACCAACACACAGTTGGCTCGAAGTTACGATTTCAAAAGCGTGCTAAGGTACTTCATTTCAACCCACATCAGTACATATCACCATCCACATATGTCGAGAAATGAATTGAAGCATTTGCTATTTTGATATTTCCAAATGACGTTTCCCTAAATTCGAAAATTATTAAATTTTAGCACATTTTTCAACTCAGGAACTCCCATGCGATAACACAGATCACGTTTTCACAGCCGCAAGTATATAGAATGCTAGATGAAGGTTCACTCAATACGATTCACAAAAAAAAAAAAAAAAAAAAAAGAGCGCTCCAACGAAAATGAATTGAACCTTGAGAAAAGGATCAACATTTGATATTAGATCATCACGTATGCATATAATATTTCTGAGTGCGACGAGCGATCAATAAAGGCGAAACGACTGAAGGAATGAGCTTTATTTGTAAATTAACAGCTAATTCCAAAAACAAGTCGTTTCTGAGTGAGAAAAACGAATGGTCAACAGAGCGACAGAGAGCACACTGAATTATGAAACGAAAGTGTATCAAGGAAAAAGCGTTTAGATATGACAAGATTAATCAGGTAATAGAGAGCGAATAAACGATAAATGGGAAAGAACAAGATTCAGAGGGAGATAAGAATAATAGCGAGTAAATGAATCTTACATCCCCCTTCCCCACTCGTTTAAGAGCAGGAAAGAGAGAGAAAGAAAGGAAGTAAAGAAAGAAGGTAAAGAAAGAAAGTAAAGAAAGAAAGTAAAGAAAGAAAGAAAGAAAGAAGAGAGAAGAGAAAACAAAAATCAGTTTGGAATGACACAATTACAAAGACTTACGAAGTAACTTACTACAATGATATATACGCTTAGAAAACGGTCCCGAGCGGTTTAAATCAATTTCAAATACATGATCAGATAACTTTCGAGATATTACAAAAGGACCAATACGAACTTTATCTAATTTTTCACGGTTTAATTTGTTACCGTTGTCGATGAATACAATATCTCCAACGGAAAAATTTTCCGACGTCTTATTGATATCGAAACATTTTTTATTATATTCATGCGACTTAATTGTATTGCATAATGCTGTTTCACGGTCAGCGGTAAGATTAGGGGGATCACAAAGAAGATCGGGAACAAGATTGGAAGAGTGACCAAAGAGTAGATAAGAAGGAGGAAAAGTGGTGACACTATGCGGTGAATTGTTATATTCTGAGACACATTGATAGGCGAGAGTAGACCATGCCCTGGTAGACTGAGGATTTGCATTACGTTTGCATCGAATGCGATTCACTAAAGTTTGTCCGAGTCTTTCATTCAAACCATTAGAGAACGCACAATCGACAGCTACAAACATATGAAAGATCCCTGCAGACTTACAATAAGATTAGAACTCGTCAGATGTGAGCCCTCCATACTGATCAGTCAGAAGCGTACCCATAGGATAACGCTTGTGAACTGAATCGATTAGTGAGATCATCTCACGAGAGGACTGACCTTTGGAACATAGGATAAAGGCATAGCGCGTGAAATGATCTACAAGGATGTGCAAGTATTTTTTTTGAGAACGACTGCCACCAAAACCACCTACCGTGTCAAGGGACATAATTTCGAAAGGGGTAGTAGCAGGTCCCAGGAAACCTAACTTACCGCTGCGACGAGGACGACGAGTCTTATTTTCGATACAAATGGTACAATGTTTACATACCTTCTGAATGATACGGGACATTCCATGAAAGTGGAAGTGTTTTCGAAGTATTAACATTACGTGCTTTGTACCTACGTGGCCATAATTTTCATGTACGTAATTAGCTAATTTTTCACCTAAAATTGGATCAATAATAATATACGATCTTCCTTTAAATGTACGAAACAAAACTCCTGACTTCACAGTGTCAGAGTCTAAACGAGAAACAGAACGCTGACTGTGTCGAATGTCGTCCAAGGAGAGAAAATTGAAGGAACGAAGGATAGGCAACTCAGGAGAGTCATCGGCAGGAGAGTCTAGGACTGGATTACGAGAGAGACAATCCGCTTCAGAATTAAAGGACCCAGGGCGATACAGAACATCAAAGTCAAACTGAAGAAGCTCATGAGCGAGATCGCCTAACTCTTCATCAGTTCGAGCCTTGAGGTTCAGATGCTCAAGGGGCTTATGGTCGGTAATCACGGTGAAATGACGACCGATCAGCCAATATTTCCAAAAACGTATGGCCTCTTTAATTGCCAAACCCTCAATATAGATAGCCTTCTTTTTACGCTGACCTTCCGAAAGCTTTCTGGAGAAAAAGGCGACAGGTTTTTCACTCCCATCATCTTGTCTCTGTTTTAGAACAGCCCCTATCCCCACTCCACTGGCGTCTGTATAGATGAAGATAGGTTTTGTGCGATCAAAAATTGCCAGGATGGGTGCAGACGTAAGAAGACGCTTAACTGTATTGAATGAGTCTTGGCAAGCAGGGGACCAAGAGAACGAGACATTTTTTCGTAACAAATTATGGAAAGGTTTGAGAAGTTGAACTGAGTGTGGGATAAACTTACGATAAAAATTAATTTTGCCGAGGAACTGGCGAACATTTCGACGCGATTCAGGAACAGGAAAATTATTAATAGCGACAAGATTATCGTTCATAGGTTGTACAGAATCTGAACCTAAAACATGACCAAGATACTCAATGTTCTTAAGTGCAAACTTACATTTCTTAAAACTTAAACGAAATCCTTCTTCATAAATCGCCTTAAACAACAATTTAATATGATTTAAATGTTCCTCGAAAGAATGCGAAAATATTAAAATGTCGTCAAGGTAGTTAATGCAAAAATGAGACAAATTATAACGACGTAAAATACCGCTTAAGATGTGTTGAAAGGTGGCTGGGGCCGTTTTTAAACCGAAAGGCATATATCGCCACTGATATTGTCCATGCTGGGTTATGAATGCAGTCTTAGGCTGATCTGCAGGGTTAACCGGGATCGACCAAAAGGCCGCGTTAATATCGAACGCAGAGTACCAAGAGCACCCTCTACTTTCAGTAATAATTTCGTCGATTAGAGGAAACGGTTGGTTCTCAGGAATTACGTTTTTGTTCAATACCCGATAATGGCAGCACATACGAGTTTTTTTCTTAACTGGACCCAAGCCAACTTTTTTATACTGCATAGTAACAGGTGATGCAAACGGTGACCTACTTTCGGTAATCATATTATATTTAAGAAGTTCACTGACCTGATGATCAATCTCATTCTGATCTTCGTACGTACAGCGATAAGGTTTCTTAGCCACAAACCTATTACTTGATAATTCAATTTTACATTCATAGTTCACTACGTTTCCGATGTCGAAAGCGTGTTTAGCAAAAACTTTACTATTACTTAGAATTAATTGTTTTACTTTATCTTTTTTATCCAGTTGCAAATGTGAAATTTTATCATCTAGTCTTTCAATATCGAGAAAGTTAAAAGTTTGTGTATTGATATCTAGCGCCAAAAATTTTACGTTATTAGACTGAGACAATTTAAGGTTTTCGTCTAAACGCAATTTAAATAACGGAATTAAATCAAGACCCAACACAAAGTCAAAATGACGAAAGTTCGAATCAAGGACCGAAACTAAAACTTTGTGCGTAATATTCCCTATTGTTACAGTAATAATAGTATAACCTAATAACTGCCCTGTCCCGCTCATAGTACTGAACCTGCCAGGCTTTTTGAGGTATGTGGAATTTTTAATTTTTTTAAGAGTATCCAGCGTAATTGCAGAAGAGTTTGACCCAGGGTCGTATAAAGATTTTCCACAAAAATCCCCGCAAGCAAAATCCAATAAAATAAGCGGAGGGCTTACACGTTTTTTGACTGTACTTCGATTTCGTCGAGAACTTCGTTAACATCTAAACTATTCATTACATGGTTTTTTGACTTCTGACTATTCGAGTCAGTATTTACGTTAAATTTATTTGCATTACGTTTCTGATCAAGCGTTTTTGTAATACAATTTGATTCAGCGTGGAAACGTTCAAAGCCCTTTTTTACACAATATCCGCAAGGTACGCGAAGTTTAATTGAAGCAGATGCGTTAGCTGCGTTACTATTATTTGAGCGAGGCAACGGGTCATTTGGCGAACGAATAGAGCGAGTGGGACGATCAATCACGTTTAATTTTTTAAATAATTCACTTACGGATGGTATTTCAGAGCGATCAAGCTTTTCTTGAACTGTGTAGGGTAGGTTGGCGGTGATTAACAATATGCGCATCTCTTCGTCAATCCTACGATACATATTAATCAATAAATTTTCTTTGCGAATCGCATATTCCACCAGTGAACCGGAAATGTAGCGAAAAGAGAGTGCAGCGCGAACATCGGACCAACCCTTTGGTGCAAACGAATCTAGAAAGAGCGCTCTCCACGAATTCCAAGTTGAATCCCTGAGAGTTTGGCGTCGTGAATCGTACCAACTCAAAGCGTGACCCTCCAGAAAAAGACGTAAGGCTTCCCAATATCTTCCCTCTTCAATGTCCAACCGGGCACATTCTGATTCAAAAATGTCTATCCATGACGCTGCATTAACTTGACTTTTACCAAACTTCTCAAGGACCATATCCTTTGTAATTGATGATAAAGATTTCCTTTTTGGTTCCTCCTGTGTTGGTTGTACATCATTTAGGTTGAGAGCGGTGTTGGAGGATGACATAGTGGAGTATGCTGCAGAGCGTGCCGGTGGTCTCCATTCTTCGAGAAGCGTGTCCATGAAAACAGGGTTGCCGTCAGTATCGACATATTTTATAAAGAGATCCGAGGTGCAGGTAATGTGGACGGTTCGAAATTTTCCGCGTGTATCAAGAGCCTTTTTTACAAGTTTACCTGCTGCGGTTGAGAGCAATTCTTGGTGTAGTTCGACAGCCTGTAGATCCAGCGGGAACGCATAGACCGGACCATCCTGTACCAGTTGCATAGTTTTGACATGGATGACAGTAGTCTTTGGGCTCAACAGAGAAGCTTCGCTAGCGAAAGTAAACGTGATTCGAGTTGACATGATCAGTAAGAAGATGAAAAATTCGAACAGTAAATAAAGTTCTTGAGGAGAAAAAAAAATCGGTTACGAACAAAATATTCAAAGACGAATGCACAATTTGAGAAAAAAAAATCTTGAGAGTGAAATAAAAGGTTAAAAGCGAAATTCACGAAACAGTAGATGTTTTTGGAATTTATAATATTTCTGAGTGCGACGAGCGATCAATAAAGGCGAAACGACTGAAGGAATGAGCTTTATTTGTAAATTAACAGCTAATTCCAAAAACAAGTCGTTTCTGAGTGAGAAAAACGAACGGTCAACAGAGCGACAGAGAGCACACTGAATTATGAAACGAAAGTGTATCAAGGAAAAAGCGTTTAGATATGACAAGATTAATCAGGTAATAGAGAGCGAATAAACGATAAATGGGAAAGAACAAGATTCAGAGGGAGATAAGAATAATAGCGAGTAAATGAATCTTACATGCATTTATGAACTGATAAGGAAATTATTACTGTACTGCTATTCGGTATACATTTAAATGCTTAAAATACTCGTATCTTAAAAGTTTCGCACATTGCCTATTGTTCGGTGATCCATGTCTCTATCCTAACATATTTGTGGTCATTGAGTGTTGAGGAGAAAATGAGGACTCCTCAAACATAAAAACTCCATCTCCTGTACCATCTTATTATGTTTTCATTTTTCATTTTCTTTAGGTACGCGTGTTATAGGTGACGTTGACATTGAAAACTTTCTTTACGCGTGTTATACGTGACGTTAACATTGAAAAATTTTCTAGAATTCATTAATATAATTGAAATTAATGACAACTACGAATTAACATTACAATTTCCATTAGAAGTGGGCTGTTCTGAGAGCCGTAAAGAGTCGCGGTTACAGTCTTAGCGAGTTTTTGAACTAGTCTTGGTACAATTCTGAGAAATGTGAACGAGACTTAGTATAATCTTAAAAATGCTTCAAAAGTTACAACAACCTGAAGAAGTATTGACGAATCCCAACCCCGTTTTACTGAGTCTTAACGCAGGACAGAAAAGACCTGACAGAGTCTTAATAATATATATGTTTATAATCCTACCGAACTCCTCAAATATTGGCGACCGAATATCTTCTTACTTAATGCTTTCCTATATTTAAGCGAAATATGTATTTTGGGAAGCTGTGCGAAAGGTTTGGGCTTTTATCTCCCCCTCCATAGGTACTGCCGTAGGAGCAGATTCTATAACTTTTTATTTATTTGTGTAGCAGCCTGCCTGTCTCACGATAAGACTAGCTTACTAGCTGTCTCTTACGATCAGTCTAGCTGGATCCTATGGCAATAGTTTTGCATCCTGCAATTGTCCGTTTTCACTTCTTGAGGTAATAAGCCTGTCCGATTTTTTTTTTCTGAATAACAATCACGGAGCAACTTCTCAATATTCAGAATATTTCCACATCATTGAGCTCGAAGATACTAAGATAAAAGAACCGTGTTTTTATAATTTGTGAGAAATAAGTCTACTAGATTTGTTGGCGTTGTATTGGAACGTTGGAATGCCAGGAAGCTCGCAGATAGGTAAAATGCGCTTAGTCCATGTTCACAGACGCAACAAGAGATATTCTTGCACCCGTGTACAATGGTTTGTCTGTTTGCCCCCTTGGAGTAAAATGGCACGTTCCGCTTTTGATTCTAACCTCTTCAGTTATCACTGTCTTGGAAAGTTTCGACTAAGGAAATCTACCAATCTGAACATAGTCTCAAGGAGTATTACCGCATCCGTTACAGGTCTCCTAATTTTGAGATCCTGACACAGTTGCTATTGCATGTATCAACTCAACCCGAAGTGTCTTAACACAATCATAGTGTGTGGAAACGATGTTTCATACCGTTATACAAAAAACTGACACGTCTTAAGCCAGTCTGTAGGATTACTAACTCACCTTCGGGAGTTTTACTACGTAATGAAAAGCCTTAGAAATTTTTAGTTAGTCTGAACTCAGTCTGATACAGGTTGAACATAGTTATAAGGAGCCGTAAAGAGTCGGAATTATAGTCCTAGTAAATTGTACTAGTCTGAAGAATATCAACGAGACTTGAAACAGTCTTGAAGTGGCTTCAAGAGTGAGAACAGTCTAAAGAAGTCCCAGCCAAATCCAGTAATCGTAAGGAATCTTGGCTCGGAACCAAAAATACTTTACAGAGTCCTAATATTTATAATCCTGCAAAACTGCTCAAATTTTGGTGAGCGAATATCTTTTTACGTGTTGCAATTATATGTTTTTATTTTTTTCAGGTAAGCAATTTGTTCGACTATTCTTTTACTTCTGAGTAACAGTAACGGAGCAACTTTTCAATGTTCAGAATATTTCATTATCATTGACGTTTGAGATGCTGAGGTAAGGGAACCATATTTTTTAAATTTGAGATAAATAATTCTGGTAGATTTTTAGGGGTCGTATTGTTCTCGAAAACAAAGTTGAGAATAATCAAAACTGATACCCAAGTATAGCTTTTTTTTTGACAGGCAATCCGAATAGCAATATGCCAGTTTCTGTAAGATTCGAGAGAAACTTATATATGGTGACCTTTATGGAAGTTCTTGACCTGTAAAAATTTACGTGCCTTCTTACTTTTGAAAGACACATGATGTTTATTGTGATATACAGTTCCTTCAATTCGCACGGTGGGCATTTTACTCAAATGACAAATTTGAATTTTGAATCCTTGTGAGGTGTTGACAAACAATAATGGAGGATGGGCAAGGTCAAGACACCAGTGATCTAAATGCAAGCTAAGTAAACTATGATTTCAAAATATAATTTTCATCGACTGCAGTAGTCCATGGTCGTATTTTAACAAACAGTCTGGAAGTGTAGCTGGGGGGTGAGATTCAAATACTTATCTGAACATTTGCGTCCTTCAAGTCATACAAGAGACAAGTATTTCTTCTTTAATATTGCTAACAGAGCCAAATTATAGAACTTACCTAGTTTATCTCAAACATTTTTTTATTGACGTTGAAATAGTAAGGGCATATCAGGGACTATACATAAATCGATATCTTGGTTTTCGAAAGTAGGGAATTTCGATAAAGTTTCAAAATATAGGTGCATACTTACTAGTAGCTGTGACTTCCAGAGTGGCTAGAACACTTCCATCATTTTCGGTTTTCACACGTGTATTTTCAAATATGCTACACTGGGCTTGGTATATTTGCAGCATGCATACAATACCTACAGAAAAATATTAAACATACATCTATGAATAGTCACTAACCTATCGAAATGTTGGCAGTGGTGAATAAGATTATAATTGGAGCCAGGGTATGTTCAGGTACATCGTATTTCATTCGTGCCCTTTTATTACATATAATAATGTTGTTGTTTTTTTAAAAAAAAGACACTGAGTTTTTTGTACTCTCATTGCAGTAGGTGGTTCAGATAGATATGAGGAAATAAAAAATATAGCATACTACCAGCTCCACATTTCACAAATCACTAATGTTCTCACGTTTTTCGGAAAATAAATGGAAAAAATAGCCAAAAATGAAGTGTGATTGTTCTACAAACTAACTGAAGTACGCGAATAGTCTATTTTCTTTTACCTTTTATGTTACACAGCGGGCCCAAGCCGAAAGGCATTGAGTGAATAGGGCCTCACTGTGTTCAAAAAATCGATATTATATTTTGAAATAAAAATACGTACATATTTTTTCATCAATGGCGTGCAATAAGTACATACTGGAAATTCAATGAAAAATCATTTAGTTACTAGTAAGGGGCGGATTTTTATGCGCTAAAAAACGCAAAATATGCGCATATTTCATGCGCTAAAAATCAAAAATATGCATATTTTTTTCTCGAAATATGAACAAAATATGCAAAATCAATATGGGTATCGTTGCAAAGGTCTTGAAAAATTACGTCTGTTTACAGCACTTACCTCAAAATTTAAGTAAAATACTTAGAACCAGGCGCTTCGTGTTTAAAGTAGTTCCGCGAAAGCAAGTGTAGAGCGCTAGTGAAGCTATCAAAAACTAAAAAATTTTCACTATCCAGGAGTCAAAACTGAAAAATTTTCGTAATCCAGAAGTCAAAAAAGTTGAAAATTGAAAAATTTTGCAAATATGCGGTAAAAATGAAAAAAAAACTCGAAATTATGAGGAAATTTGTGAAAATATGTGCTAAAAATGGTCGTTTTATGAAAAAATATGATTTTATTGGCAAAATATGCAAAATATGCAAAAACAAAGTTGGGCTCATTCGCTTCGAAATGACGTGAAACGGATAAATACCTGGAATATATCGATTCTACTTCAACACAGAAAAACATATAATTTCATAGAAATCCGCCCCTTAGTTACTAGGTATTAAAATACCCACTCTAATTTCGCCATACGAAGAGAGAATGACGATGGTGAGCAAAGTAATTAACCTATGAGGTTTTTGACTGGAAGAGATGAAGAAAGAAAGACAAAACTTTTATGGGATACTTGATTTAGTGTCAAGCTTTAAGATTTTAAAATTGGTTGGCGGTGTTTGGAGCCCCACTTGATGTGGTCCTAACATCGCCAGCTCGCGGTTTTTTGTTTTTCAAGGGATATTTTATAGCAGTTTTTGGAGTGATTTTGAACAATAAATCAGGGATAGGAAAAACAGGGGGACCAGGAGACAATTTACCACCCAATAATGACAAAGTTCCATTTGGAATTTTGTTTCACTACAATTTCATTTCGTGCAACAAGTCGCTAAAACTAAAACGCAAGGGAAAAATTTCAAATCTTTTTTTTTCTTGGGATTTCAACGTGCGAGATTCCTACGACATTGAGTCACAAAAAATGATTACACATTCAGCGTACCTGGATGAAGTTTTGACCCGGTACCTGTGTTACCTACCAAGAAATAAGTAGGTGGCGTTGTTAAGAACCTGGCGTTATTCGGAGCAGGTACCTTATTTGAATATTCAGCGGGACATTTTCTTCCTTGCCATTGCATTAGCTCCCCGACCAAGTCTTACGCATGGGTACTCGTGTGAATATTCGAAAAAAAACTGCTGATTTTGTTTTGGCCAACTTTTATGGATAAAATGCGTAAGCAATACAGAAAATGTTAACCCTTTCTCCGTTTGCGAATCCTCCGCACTCCCGTGTTACCTTCCCTCTCGTTAGAACGAGACGCCGGCTATGAGCTTCTAAATTGGTGACTCAGGGCGCACTTAATTTCTACAGATACATCTAAGTGTAATGCAAACCCCAAAATTAAAGGGGAACAAATTAGGAACACCCTAGGAATAAGTAAAAGTAATAATTTAATAAATGAATAAATAGAACGAAGCTAGAACGGGGCGGATTATAGAGATTCAGATTTCACAAAATCAATAATTTACAAAAAGAATTTCAATTTTTGGAAGTAATTAAAAATCCATTTTATAAATTTTCAATTTACAGGAGTGAAATAATGAATAATGAAACATAGTACGTATAGATATTCTCTTTTCATTTTACTGTACCTACATGATTTGAAACTTTTAATAAATCAAATTTTCAGTCAAATAGCCTTGGGAAGGAAACATTTTCAATTTTCCAAAAATTGAAGGAAAAACTGAAATTTTTTCGAATCTAAATGAAAGGTGAAAAAATGAAAAGTAATAAAAAATTTGAAAATGACCACGATTTTTAATATTTTTCTGTCGAAGAACATCAAAGTCTTAGGATTGAATTTGCCAAATAAGTTGAAAAATATTTCGATTTAAGGAAATCGGATGAAGATGAAATTTTATAAAGTATGTTTGTATTTCCGAGTTTTGAGGCTGCATTGTTTTTGAGTCATCTGGTTTTTTTATTGGACACCATGAATTTAAAAATTAGTATACATATTTTTTTAGCACTGATTTATTAATTGTGGTTAGTTATTTTTCTATTATTGACTATGTGTTATTAGAAGTAGATACCTACTTAATTTTGTTTGGTGCTAATTTTAAGCTTACTCTTAATTTTTAGAACTGAATTGCTTAAGGCTATTTAATTTTTTTAAATGATTTAAGTTCGTTCATCTTGAGTTCTATTTCATAATTCATAATGTAGAAAAACACACACAAAAAAAAATGCTGTTACAGTTTTTTAAAACTACATCAGATTGTTCATTTGTTCTCAAGTTTACTAAAATTAACTTTATTTTAGTGTTTATAATTTTTTTAAAACGAATTAAAAACATAATTTCTCATTCCCGCGATACGCTTCTCATTACCCTGGTAGGTCGATAGGAAAAAGCTCAAATTCTTAGAAATTGGAGAGTTTGTATGAAGCCAAAACTTGGCAAAACTTTTGTTAGCAAGTCTATAAGAGATATATTTAAAAAAAAATAAAAATGAAAAAACAAAAGTAGAAAAAGAAAAACAATGAACCTCAAACTGCTCTGTTTCTAGAGAATGACCCATATATGCGTGCCATGAAAGTGAGTGGATTCAAAGTGATAGTTTTACATAGTGGTTCATGGAGTTTGTACGCTTCACTAATTCGACCGAAGAAGGTCTAGATGTGTTAGTTCTCGACGGACACTGTTCTCATACGCGGAATCCAAAAATCGTCCGAGAAGCCAGAAAACATTTTGTAGCAATAGTCTGTCGCCCACCGCACTGCACTCACCAGAGACAGGCCCTAGACAAAGCATTCATGTGCCCTTTTAAGATCTATTATGCCCAGGAAATTGAGAATCGGCCGAACCATCATCCTGGCAAGAAAGTTACAATTTACAAAATTGGTGAGATGTTTAGCCAAGCTTTCTATAAGGCTGCATCTTATGAGACAGCAGTTGATGATTTTCGAACTACCAGCTTGTTTCCTATAAATCGAAATATTTTCCAAGAAGTGGACTTTATTCCAAGAATCGAGAGAAGACACCAGAATCTGTAAAGCCTATTAAAATTAGTCTCCCCCGTGGTGTGTCCTCAGTTTGTATACCGCCTCAAGCGACAGTAGAATCACCACCGGAGCTTCGAAGAAGAAATGCATCAGTAGCAGCTTCTGAAGTCATCACATCATCACATGAGCCCGTTATTACGATTGCGTCAGACTTGATTGGGCCAATGCCATCTACCATCATTGTGACTCTTGCAACTGTCAGAAGCAAAAAACCTTCACCCATTCTCATTACATGTTCACCTCACAAAAAAAAAATTAAAAAATTAAAAAATGGAAGACTTTCAAGAAAAAAAGCGATTCGAAACTGCAGTAAATTTTCTCCCCTCTTCCTCCCCTTTGTTGTAGTCTTTACAGTTTATATATCTAACTGCACCATATTTTCAGAACGTAAATTTATTGTCTCGCAAGCAGGCTGCCCAGATCATACTCTTTCTAGAGGAAAATACTCTTTTGATACTGTAAAAAAAGAGAACTATTTTCCCCCCAAAAATGTCAAGAGGTACTCTTTTGTTATGCTGAAGCTGATAATAAAAGATGACCATATAAATGATGACTGATAGTATGATAACGAAAGCCAAAATTCGCGGGAAAGACGAAATCAAAATGTGACGTGTCACTCTCAGTTGTGGCATTGTGATTTTATTTTTCAAGTTGGTCGAAGCACATTGAGCTACCACGGGGTCAAACAAAATGGAAAAAATTATTACATGCGATATGTTCAAATATGGAATACGTACAAAAGCAAATAATATCTATTTCAAGATTATCGTAAAAAAGATTGAAGCAAATGAAAGGAAATTTGAGCGTGAACATTTTTCCAGTCCATTTAACAAACAATAGTTGACTAGATCCAGAGCGAGAAGAAAGAAAAAGGGGGAAGAGTAGGCGAGAATAATTTATAACAAGCCGGGCCCGTACCGAATGGGGGCGGGTCAACCTCCCCCTCCTTGGCCAAATTTTCTTCATATACATGTGGGCAGTTGGATAAATTTGGGGTATTTGTAGTCCCCTAAATCGCAAACCCCCTTACTTACATCCCAAGTATGGCCCTGACATAGTCCAGAAAAACTCCTGGAGCGCGTATCGAGCGACGCCAGTTGCGAGTTTGCTGGAAAAAAATTTCGAACGACCTGCAGTACTCTTTTCTGTTCAAAAATATCTGGGCAGCCTGCTCACAAGGGTGGCAAAAAAAATGACGAAAAGGCTTCTCTTGATGCAGACAATGAAGAATACGTTGATGATCCCCCTAACTTTGGCAAACTAGGAACTCTGAAGAGTTCGCAAATATACAAAAAGACAATGTCCAGATGGTGAGGTATATATAGTGACAATGCTGATAGAAATGTTCAATGAATGATGGCCATTAAAAATTTCCAAACTATTTGAATGCACGTATCTCACCCGTTCAAACTGCTGTATTTGTTACATCTTCCTTTCCAAAATCCTAGTGTTTTTGAGTTTGCCAGCGGGTAGTCGCGGTATACTCATGCGGAATTTATTACTCTTATTAATTAAAGCTCTCTTTCCTTTGTCCAAGTAAGTAATGCAGATTAGTGGCAAAAAATTTGTACAACGTGTACTGCACACGTTAATACACGATATACTTTTGCAAAGCTGCACGTTTTTAAACATACCTGAGTAAAATAGTATGTAACCCGTCCCAAGTCTGGAAACTGAATGTGAGGGAAATTGTGTCAGGCGCGCCGATTTAAAAAAAATACGTGGGTGCTCCAGTGGTGAACTGGAAGCTGAAACTCAAAAATATTTAGGGACTCCGCCCTCAATTAACGTTTCATGAATATCAATTTTCAGGATTTTTCTAGTACAATTTCATATATAATATATTATATCACTGTAAAGTTGCATTTACTCGTACTTGTTAGAACTCAGAGCTACTTTTTTGGTGATGATACTAAAAAATACTCTCAATCAGAAAATGAAAAAAATGTCGGTTCATTCAAAGACTCATAAAATTTTTCTTTGCATTAGAAATTAGAGAAGACATTAGAATTGACGAGTCATTGAAAAAACATTTTTCCTCGTTTGGGAGCGACCAATAAATTCATCAGCCAACTCTTCAAGATTTAGGCCATCCAATAAATCTTTGTGCGAATGGAGAACGGCTACATGATTTAAGCCAACTTAATTCATAGTAGATCTGTCATAAAGAAGTAGAGTACAAATTATTCACTTATGTATGTACTCTGCCTCAAGACGATAGGAGGTCTATTACTACAAATATTTGTAATAAAATTGGGAATTCAAAACTAACCTGAAATATGATTTTAGACGCCTTAAAATGCTGAACGATCGTTCTGCTGTGGCAGTACAAATGGCCAAACATGCAATGATTCGCAACAATTTTTCTAATTCAGGGAGTAAGGTTCGAACAGATGCATTTTCTTTAAAATATTTGAACGCATCACCAAAATTATTGACTGTTTTACCCTCTTCCTTAATAATGTCCAGAAACATGTCTCGATGTAATTTTAAGCGATCAAAATCTGTAAATTAAAAATATGGACAGGCTTATTAATTCTCACTCACACAATATTTTTAATCGAGTACAGTTGTACAGTTTTGATTTCATAAAATACTTGGAAAATCACGTTTGTACAATTCCTTTAAGGACGCTTCGACTTCACTTTCAGTTCAATGCAGGTCTAAGTCGATACTTTCATCCTCATCATCCATACTGACATATCCTCCACAAATTTCTTTAAAATGAATCGTTCCACTTGAACGCAGTACTTCAAATCTGTGTTTTCACCTTCAAAATGCTTTTCAAATCCTTCCTTCACATAATAGCCAAGCTTTTCACCTTCAGGTCACATTTTTTAAACAACTGTTCAAATTTATCTGAATTCCTCAGGGCACGAACAGAACTTTTGCCAGTATTAATCAATTCAACAGCTTCTACACCATGCACTTCTTCTGCAGTGATTTGGAGACACTTTCAATGCATTTAAATACATTAATTAGGACATTAAGTAGGAAGTAAGTTTCAAATTTTTGAAGAAATTGGGAGAAACCTGAAGCTTTTACGCCAACCTCAGTTGTATCCTCTTCGTGAATTTTCTTCATGGTAGCAATCAATCCTTGGTAGTTTTACCGAACTGATGCAAGGGACTTTACTCTAATACACCACCGAGTTGGGCAAAAAGGTCTCAAATTTTCTCTGTTTGTTCTACCCTGACATAATTCAAAATCTTCTTCACAATTAATTTTTGAGAATTCAGAGAGACGTTTTGCAGATGAACGCACAAACTTGATGAGTTCTCTGAAAGTATTTAAAATATCCCTCAAGAAACAGAGTCCTTGTTTCATGGTATATTGCATGATTAAATCAAGTCTGTGGGCAAAACAGTGAATAAAGAGTGCGCTTCGTTCTTGATTTTTCATGGACCACATTTGGCAAATTAACGTAAAATATTCTCAGGTTCATTCACTGAGCAATATGCATTTTCTTTCTGATTTCTTTTGCACACTTTTTTAATTTGAGGTTGTCAATTTCTTATGTGGGTGCTTACGCACCCGAGCACCCACGGATTTCGGCGCCGCTGAATTGTGCCCTGAAAACGTTTGATTAGTGATAACTTACGTGCACTGCGATAATGTTCAGAACTCGAGCTTATTATTTAAAAACATATTCGCGCATTCAAACACATTAACGAAAAGTCGCGTACTAATTAAACTCCCACTGGTAGGCTGCTCATAAATAGAAAATCAAAATACTTATCATCAGGTTATCACAGTTCGGGAAATTTGATATCGCTATAATATGCTTGTATTCTCGAAACTTACCAACCGTACATCGATTTATAATTTGGAGGAAGTGATGAAGGAAATACATATTTGCGCTCCCATTAGAATTTCGGCGTCGATTGTAATCCCGCGGGATTTTACAGATTTTTCTGATTCAGAGCTTATCACGTTGTACATTTCTTGATAAGAAAAATATACCTAACTTTGGCGTGCATGTATCACCATACGTCCCACCACACCATCAACCCAAAATGAGGTGTCTCAATTAGAAATAAAATTGTTATTTCACACGGGTCATAGGGTCATCGGTTGTGCCAGTGAGGAAACACCGCACTGTAAAACAAGATCAAAAAATGCAATAAAGATTGCCGGGACTCAATTCTAAGCTGGTCTTATTTGATTTTTTCATCAAGAAGGTCGGTCATTTTCTAGATGTGAGTCCGAGAGTTTTTCGAAAAATAGCCCCCCCCCCCTCCGCATCCAAAAAATTAAAACTTGATGTCAGCATGGAAAAATTATGAAAAATCTAAAAAATTTAGTTATCAACTTATTCTGATCAATTTTAGTCCGCTGAGCTCAAATTCGTCCACTGAATTTCATAGCCAGGGTCCTTAGCTCTGAGAGGTATGCTCAAAAATCAAATTAAAATTTATTAAAACATAACGCCAGGTCAGTGTTAAGGTCGCATTTGAATTTGTGTTGAATAATTGAGTCACTTTTAGTAGTTTATGGTGTACAACTTTCGGAAAATTTTCTCACCAAAAACAGAGATGATGTACATCTGTCTTGAAAAGAACGTTTTAAGCATCTATTTCAAATTTTTCGGCGCTTTTACTACATCTTCTCTGCGCGTGAATAAAATATTGTAATTTTTCAGTGAGATAGATTTTAGCCGGTATATCGATAAAATTTTCTTTTTAATGCATTAAAATGTTACCGGAACGCCCATTAACCCTCGTATGTGGCAGAGACCTCAGATTATCAAAAGGCTTTGATCGGGATGAAAGCGGCGGAGAAGGCGGACCGGGTCGCCGGGCTGCTGTCGCGACTGATGGCGAACCTGGGTGGTCCGCGGGAGCAGAAGCGGAGGCTGTACGCGAACGTCGTGCTGTCGGTCCTGACGTGCGGCGCACCAGTATTCGTGGACGCCGTCCAGATCCCGTACCGGAGAGTGGAGCTGGAGAGGGTACAGCGGAGAGTCGCGCTAAGGTGCGTCAGCGCGTATCGCACCGTGTCAACGGAGGCGGTAGGCGTGCTGGCGCGCCTTCCACCCATCGAGCTGAAGGTCGACGAGTTGGCGCAGTCCTACAAGGTGCAGAAGAAGGCAAGGACGCGGCAGGAGGCACGCCGGGCGAAGCGTGGCATTCAGCTGACCACGCTTCAGCGATGGACAGAGAGGCTCGCCCAGTCTTCGAAAGGCGAGTGGACTCGGGAGCTGATCGGCGAGCACGACCTGTGGTTAGGTAGGAAGCACGGAAGCCTGAACTTCCACCTGACCCAGGTCTTGAGTGGACACGGCTGCTTCGGGTCATACCTGCATCGGGTGGGGTTGGCAGCAAGCGCAGAGTGCACCCATTGTGCAAGCGGAGAGGAGGACACGCCGTGGCATACGCTGTTCGAATGCGACGCCTGGGAGGAGGTGAGGCGCGGGGCGGTCACGATCGATCCCGGAGACGGCGTGATCGACTGTCTTGCCCCGGACACCTTGGTCCCGGAGCTGTTGAGAAGCCGAAGCGGTTGGAACCGGGTGTCGGGGTTCGTTTCGGCCATCATGCGACGGAAGATGGAGGCTGAGTGGTTGAGACAAAGGACGCAAGGAGGAGAAGCGGATGTTGCTGCTGCTACTGCGGCGGCGGATGCCATCCAGCGAAGCTCGCCCGTAGCACCAGGGCTGGAGCAGAGCTCGCCCGCAGTGCAAGGGCTGGAGCTTCAATCGGAAGAGTCTCACACGATGAGTGAGTGAAGAGGAAGAGGCAGCGCGTCCGGCTGCGGAAGACCTGAAATTTCCAGGCGAGTGCTCTGGGAGCGCGGACCTCGGTCAGTAGGGAACCCCGTAGTGGCCCTGGCAGGACGCGCGCACCGTTCCGGCTAGGAGAAATGGGGGCTCGGGCCCGGCCCCAAAGCGTTCCCCTCGGTACTGATGCGATGCCCGAAAGGGTAGTTTCCGGTGCCGAGGGTGCGGTGTCTCAGGGGCCACTTTGGCATGCGTGCATCGTCATACGTCCCACAACACCACCTGTAACGTTGATCGGGATGAAAAATTTCGATTTTCTGTCCAAAATTTTCTAATTCGACTTCGCACAATCTATGTAGCGATGTTTGCAAAAATGGACCAAAATACTATAGGAGCGTTATGTTCTTCCTGAATTCTGGATTTTCGGGATGAAGTCGGGGCTGGATCAGAACTTTTATGGAACATCTGAAATTAACAAAAAGAAAATCCATTTCAATAGCGTTCTCAATTTTTTGTTTGTGGAGTTGATTCTGCCCAGTACAGTCTTCGATTCGACCTAGTCTGATACAGAGGGGAGAAGATTCAAACCTTCTCTAAATATTTCTATTCTACTTGGAACAACTGTCCAATTGAGTGCTTTGATGCTTTATTTCATTTATCAGCTATATTTCGCCTGTTCCGAGGATTACCGTTTCTGTTTTGATATCCAAATCGGAGCTGGATCTACCTCTCTTGACTAGTTATTCGCAGTGTACGACCCAAGCCTCCGGATCATCCTGAATTGCTCGAATTTCTCTTCGAGTTTCGAGGCAGCTTTCGGTTTCGGTGGAGACGTAAGACCTACGATGAGAGGAGGAAAATGGAAATTCACCCGGCTGTATAAGCTGGAATCACTGGCCATCCGATTTTTCATATTTTTTACTTGTTATATGCACAGTAAGATAAAAGCAATTGAACTAGATTTAATTTCCTCAAAGCACTCGCGCTTATAATAGCTATAGCTGTGCAAAAAGGTAAAACACACACACATCAGTTTGAAACAATGAACGGGAGCACAGAAGTTCTCAAATTCGAACTAGAGAATTCTGTATTACAAATTTTATCGCACACGAGTGAAGTACGGTAGCACTGTCAGGTTGGCGGAATAGTTCCGAAGCCAAATAGGTCCTTTTATGACTGTACTGTTTAAGATATTATTCTCGTCTTTCCAATTGCCTTCTGGTAAATAAATGTCGCGACTAGTCTTATGTACTTCTAGTACAGGTGCGACCAACAAATCTTCACCAAGAAGATATTCTGAAAAAAAAAAAAAATTGTTCTATAGCTTAGTGATCAAGTATTTTCCTCACTTCCTTTCAAACTGAGGGTAGCTCCGGTACGTCTCAGCACCTAGTAGGTGAACAAGGCTACTGTAAACTAATCGTACGACTGCTACGTACCTGTATCGCAAACCAAAGCTTCTGGATCATTGGGAGCAATCCACCAAATAGGAGGGTTGACGGGCGCTCCAGTAACGACGGTGTTATGCATCAAAAGGATAATCTTCTCTGTATAATGGCTTCGTAAATCCATGAACTTCTTTGTCAGATTATTGTACTGAAATGAATCAGTGTCCGTAAATATCTTATTGCAATCAATTCTGTATGTTTGAAAAATTACAATTTTTTCATTTACGTGCGTAGAAGGTGTAGTAAAAGCACCGGAAAAGGAGAAATAGATGCGCAAAACATCCCTTCTCTGATACGGTTCAAATGTAGCTACATTATGTCTTTTCTGGTGAGAAAATTTTTCGGAACCTTTTACTCCAAGGACTAGTGAAAATGATTCAATTTTTCAGCACAAATGAAAATCTGACCTCAACATTGAGCTAGTGTCATGTTTTTGTGAATGTTGAATTTATTTTTTGAACGTATCGCGCAGCCAATGGATGATTTGGTACCAAAAGTTCCAAAGAAAAGTGCCAATACAAGATTACCAAAATTTATGTTCCAATGACAAAACTTTCAGAAGCATTTAATGCCAAAAATTGGAAAAATATGAAAGTTCCAAAATTAAAAAGCTTTCACTTCTTCATCCATTAACGTGTAAGAAAGAACTACTTCTATACCGTTTTGTATTACTCGTATTTGAAACATTGTATATCGATCTTGAAAATGAAGCACTTCAAAATACAAGCACGCAGCGGCGTAGCTAGGGGTTTCCCAAGGGAGGGGTTCACAATAGGGTTTTCAAGAGAGAAAAAGCGAAAGTTGAGGTATTTTTTAAAAGTTGCCGATATTAGAGGACTATGTAAAATTATTGGAGGGGGCACGTGCCTCCCCCCACTCTACGCCACTGCAAGCACGTATGAACACCACTGTATTATAACTACTGACGACGAAGAGTATTGCGGTCATTAGTGTACCTTCTTGTGTACTGTAGTCGACTTGTAGGCTGCACAAACACTATGCTTTTTTGAACAGGAATAGAAGATAAGACGTTCAGATTTCAAGAATATTTCGATTGGAAAAAAGAATTATGGGAACTTTTGGCATTGGAAAACTGATAACACTGGAATAAAGATACATATGTGGAACTATTATTTTGGAACTTTTGGTACTAAACCTAATGGAGCACTTGCAACTTGCCAAATTTAGCTGACAATGTTGAGCTCAGTGGTCATAAATTGGTAGAAGTAAGTTGATAACTCAACTTTTTCGATCTTGAAAATTTTCTCCATGTACCAATGTCGTATCTTTCTTCTTGTTTGGGAGGACGGGGGAAGGCTTTTTCGTAGAGTATTTGCATCTAAACCTACACTATTACTCAACTTTTCGACGGAAAAATTAATACGATCTTAAAATTGAGGTGGCGTCATTTCTCAGCCGAGTTTATTTTAGTTTTTAACCGTGTTCTGCAATTTGGCGTTTTTTACCACGGTGACAGAATGTAATTACGACTCGTTTATATCAAATAGGGGGAACACAGACTTTAATTTTATATTTATTCCTACTGTATCAAATGTTAGAATAAAATTCAAAAATATAGAGTCTAATAGGACTTTTCATTACGATCTAAAACATCAGAAGCAATCGTATTTTCGCAATAAAATATAACCTGGAATTTGGAGCAAGTATGAAGGTAAATTTATATCCTTGATTAGGTAGATTAAGAAACATAATTGAAAGCGAAATCAAGAGTGTATAAATAAGTTAGTCTCCGTTTTAATTAATTAATTCATATAATTTAGTGTTCGTTGGGTCGTTCGTATATTTGTTAGTTCATTCATTCCTGTGAAAGTTGGGGCAAAAATTACCCACAGGAACTAATTTCAATATCCTTCATATTTAGGTAGTTCAAAACAATTCCAATGCATTTTTCACGCTGAATTCGAATGTACCGAAAAAGGCAATCTTGGCGTTTTTCTTACTCATTTCTAAAATATTAGATAGAAATTGTATGTTCCTGGGGTAATTTTTTGTGTAGGGTCCGAATTTGGTCCTTGATTTCGGGCTTAAACTTTATTCCCTCAAAACTGATCGTTGAGCACAATCAGGGGCGTAGCTAATAGGGGTGAGGGGGGCTGTCCCTCCAGTCAGTTCGTGGAGTTGGAAAAATGGGCCAGACTTTTGCCATTCGGCGAATCGAACTATCTCGACATTTTTTGTTTAGCCAGTGAAACAATAAAAAGGGTCGGCAAATCACTTACAAGAGCTAAATGCCCAAGAATCTCCTTACCTAATTCAGTTTCAAAATCCCTGTGAAATTATACCTACCCGTATTGCTTCTCGAAGTGGAATGGGGGTAGAAATCTTTTCACGGGCTACGCCCCCCCTCGCCCCACTCAAGTCGGAAATTTTACTAATATCACCCCTCCCAATGCTGATCCCATCGCTACGCCTCTGAGCACAACGTAAGGCTCATGTTTCCACCTTTGATATCATTGGGAAAATACACTGCCTTTAGAACTTCATTTTATGGTGATTCTGATTGTGACCTGAGAATATTAGTGACAGCTTTTCATTGCCCTGTAAATTACCTTAAACTGTGACTAAAGCGAAAATTCATAGCTTGAGTATCGAAAAAGAAGGAATCTGTATTCTGTAATTCAAATTCTTGGTGCTGATTTCAAATCTTGACCTTTTTTAATCCTCTGTTGGTATTTATTTGGTCAAACTGTGTAAACCTACATATCGAAGAGAAAAAAAGGTGTTCTGGAACTGGATTTCTATAATGGAGCTTTGAAATCTGGACGATAGTTTTTTGGTGTTCTTTTTTAGCTTCAAAATGACCTCTGGAAATCAAGTATGTCAGTATTCAGAATTCGAATAGGTATTTCAGAAACCGAATAGTGTTCCGAAATCAAATTTTCTCGCTGGTTTCATGTATTTTTTTACCTAAATTGTGGCATTTTGGCCTCGTTTTAAGAGTGAAAATGACTTTTGTCACTATTTTCCGTTGTGAAATTCAAAATCAGCATGAATATTCAATCTCAGGACAATGTTTCCTCCTTGATACTTAAGGGTAGAAATTTGATTTCTTTGGCTTCTAAAATGTAACTTTCAGGATGAAAATCGACTCCCATCGAAATATTGAGGTTCGATCCGAGCTGAGCCTTGGAATTCGATTCCGCAACGTAATTTTTTTATCTTCAGTTAGACGGTTCTACGTTTTGGTCGTTTTGGCCTGTGAAATGTCGCTTTTAGAAGGGAAAAGCTTAAAGTCAATTTCGAAATCAGTGTGAAAAGTAAAACACTGTATCTTCTAGTTATATCAAATATGAAAACTGGACCCGACTTCTTTCTGAGAGGCCGCATGAAATCCAGAGAAAGTCTGTATCCAAATTTGAACGCCAGATTCGAAGTCTATACACGAACGGTTGGCCCAAGAACATGTATCTTCCATTTTATACCTGTTAGTGAATAGTTTTTAAAAATGAGCTTGGAATTCCAGATTGACCTTTCTTAAGCTTAAGAAATCTTCTGCAAAGGTGTCCTTGATACGCGTTTATATGTTAGATTCTGATTCAGCATGTGAAACTGACGAAGTAACAGAGCGTTTACATCAGACATTATTTTTTTGCATTCTTATATTATAAAAGCAAAAAGACTTTCATATTTAACGTTTTAATTATTTACTTGTTTTATTTATTTAATTATATTAACTGTTTTTATTGAAAACACAAAGTCGTAGCGAAAAAAAAAGAATTTCGAAGTTGATTATGGTGCATGTTTTATGGCCACGGAAGTTATTTGTGGAAAATTCGGAGGCAAAACATCCTTTTGAAATGAAAATTGTAATTCGAGGTGTAAAACAACAGAAGTGGGAGTGGGGAGTGGTAGTGTATTCATAGGTACCTGGCTATGTTCAAAATCAACCTTTTGTTTTTTGTTGTTGTTTTCTTCATGTAATCAGAAATTGGGAAGGTGTCCGTGCATACAAACTGAAAATACACGTAATCTGCTGAACGTGAATCTCCTAGACCACCGTCAATTTCATAGGCAATCGAAATTTACTTTTGTTTTCGAAAACATCTTCCTTCCTATTTCGAAGTTTATGCGCAAAACTGCCACAATTAGCAAGTATACAACGCATTCGCTTGTTTCTTGCTTGTCGTCAGATGTTGTCTCAGACTTGTATCATCAATTATTTTATAACAAGCAAACTAATTTCAACCTTCAATCATTGACAAGAAGATTACAAGGGCCAACGTTTGTCGCTCCCTCCCTCTACACCTAGCTTGCGACGCTGCTATAGTTCGTTTTGTTCGTGACGTTCGCCACAGCACGCTATACATATTCGAAGGACGCGACTTACCATAGGTCCAAAAGTCCACGGCAGGCTCGAAAACTGGATTGACGGCATGAACACGCACACCTGCAAGAACCGAATGTAGAACTCGCCTCTGGTTTCCAAGTCATCATAGTTGTTGCTGCTGATCACGTCACTTACTAGGAATGAGTAGCCAAGTATGTTGAGCTGCAGCAGTTGGGGGATAACTTTTGAAAGTTCCCACGATACCGCCCCTTTCTCATCGCGATTGTTCATGGTCAAGAATATCGGGGAGCGCTGTGAGCTTCTGCCCACTATGGTGTGTATGTCACTGTAATTTGATGAGCTCATCACATACTCCTTCACAATTGTTTCTGAGTACTGATCATCCGACTTACGGAACTTGGGCAGCTGCGACAGAAAAGCGATCTCACCGACGGCGAACTTGAACGAATTGATATCATAGCGCCACTGTAACTGCATCAATCGTTTGTGATACCATTTAGTCGCTTCAGGATTAGTGAAGTCTACGTAGCTGCCTTTCTTCCCATTAGAATCGATCATAAGGGTCATGTTGGTGGAATTCCTGACAAAGTATCCTTGCTGTATGCCAGTCGAGTCAGTCAGATTGCAGTCCTCGTCCACGAACGGACTCACCCATATGTCGACTCCGACAATTTGTGACTCCTTTAACTGCTCCACCAGCCGCTTCAAATCGGGAAACTTGCTTGCGTCCGGCTCTAAACTGCCATAACACCGCTCCCAGCCTTTGTCAATTACCAGCCGTCCTTCGTAACCCTGCTGAACGATTTCTCGAGCGTACTTCAGCACGTTTTCCTCGTTTATATTTGGTCCATACTGTGGCCAAGTCGTCCATGTTGGCAACTTGACTGGGTTCGTGTCTGGTGGTATTTCCGACGGCTTTCCGAGAACGTGTTCCACTGCGTGTTCATGAGCTTCCTTGACGTTCTTGAACTTGCATACTTTGAAACTGAGGATGGTATGGTGGTTAGGTTTCACATAAGGAGCTGTATTTTCAGCTATCAGTTGAAAGATTCGGGTTTGCGGGTCAAGTGAGATGAACAGAGGTACGTCTTCGTCGACGTGAATGTAATATCCGTTGGACGTTAGCCAGTAGGGCTCGATAATGAGATGGCGGAAACTGGGTATGTATGGGTCGCGGATTTTCTTCTGTTTGTCGGCAGGCCACTGGAGATCCTCGTGTACGCTGCCGCCGTACAAATGAATGCCGGTGATGTTGATTTCTGCGACGAGTGCACCAGCGGGACTGGAGTAGTTGAAGGACTGACAGTAGTCGTCAATTTCCTTCACAAGCAAACGTATGCCGTCTTCTGTTTCACGGCAGAGAGGGTACGTTTTAGAGGAACAGTCCTTGATGGGACGACGGGTTGCTTTATCCTCTTTCCCATTTACTGATTGATTTTCTTGATTGGGAGGTTCTAAGCGTACTTCTGGTAGATTAAACGTGATTTCCAGCGGTGTTGAGTCTGCAAAGAGAAAATTACACATTGAACTATTGAAGTGGCATGAAGGCGGTATGGTGAACTGAGACTGCCAGCTCAACTTAGTCTGAAGCAGTTTAAATATAGTTATAAGGAGTCGTCAAGAATCGTAATTAAAGTCCATTCAAGTTGTATTAGGCTTGGTGCAATCCTGAAAAATGTCAACGAAAACTAGTACAAAATTGAAAAGGTTTCAAGAGTCAGAATAGCGTGATGAAGTCTTATCTCATCGGTCGAAAAGAGGCTTAACTCAGAACTAAAAAGACTTGGCAGAGTCATTATGTATCATTATAATCCTACCAAACTCAGTCAATGTTGGCGATGCAATAGTGGCGTCACTGGAATTTTTTGGCGGGTGGGGGGGGGGGCGGTTATTCTTTTAGTAGTGTTGACCTACATTCATCGGTGTTGGTGGATGTCTAACGCAGTCATTTAGGTCATTTATTCTCAGTCATGAACATTTAAAAATTTAAGAATGAGCAAATTATACCTTGAACGAGAAAACAAAGAATTTAGAATTGGAAAATTCTATTATAATGACCAGGGCTGCAGTTTTTATGCGAATGCATATTTTTATCTGTGGTGTATATAAGTTCCAAAAGATCTTCACGAATCACAAAATTCTGAGCCTTTCATTCTGCATATTTTGGCATTTACCGCATATTTTGTGCCAATTCTGCTTATTTTTCAATTTTTTCTCCCAAAAAGTTATTTTTTTAGTTCTGAGATTGATGTCCGACTACAAAAGAAATGAAAAAAAAAAAAAACCTTCATGGTTCATGTTAATGAATCAGTAGTAAAACTTTTAGAAAAATAAGTTCTTTTGCATGTGAGGTAACCTGTCTCTTGTCCGCATCACATCCATCAATTATCAACAAAACACGAATAGGTGCATTATCTCCTGGGTGCATCTCGTCTTAAAAGAAGATGGTACTCTTAGGGAGATATTTTGCTGGATCAATTTGAAATTGGATAAAAATTGTGTCAGTGTATCCAACTTAATTTTTCCTTGAAATAATACCTACCCATATTGTATTTTGCATATTTATGCATATTGTACAATTTTGGCGCATATTTTCGGCATATTGTTTAAACTGAATTCAGTGCATAAAAATTGCAGCCCTGATAACATATCAGCTTACAAGAGTCTTTGCATGCATGACATGCTCATGTGAGTCGTGTAAGACGTGATCACCATGCGCGTATGAGGATAGATGAGCGCAATAAGGCCCTAATTTAAGGTCTAGGCCAGGGGTCCGCAAACTTTTTGAACTCGCGGCGCCCTTTTTGGGTGAACAAATTTTCGCGGCGCCCCTCTTCCCAAAACTCAAGAAATGTAAGTGAAAATGTTTTGATTTTTTTATTGCTGGAGAATGGTTGAACAAAATAATTATATCTAATGGTAAAAATAGGTCAAAGTACAAATAATAAATTTCTTAATGCGATAAATGTGCTTGTTTTTTAGCAACTAAATTTTCAAATCTTGGTTCCACGTTTGATATGGTAACTCTCAGCTCTTTTTCTACATTAAGTCGAGACCTATATTTATTTTTAATCAAAGCGAGAGCGGAAAAACCTTGTTCACATAAATATGATATAATGTAAAGCTAAACTGCCTTTTGTAGGGTACTCTAATTTAACTTCGGCCCAAAATTCAAAAATTGATATATTTGCAAATTTGTTTTTCAATGAGGAGTCTGTCATTACATCGATAAGTTCTTCTTGGTATTTGGCTGCCAATGTTGATGGAATTGCTGTGTGTCGATTGAATGGATTTTTGACCCATTAATGTTCAGTATTTTCTGGAAATTGAGCACTAAATTCTTTATTCAGCTGCGATAGATGTTTTGCAAAAAAAGATCTCAATTCGTCTGTCAATGTACCTACAGACGACCTGAATGAATGCAGCACTGGAAAACAAATGTTCCAAGTCACTCGACGCTATGTAAGCATTTTCAATCTTCGTTTTCTAAAGAATCAGTTTTTGTCGGAATGCAGATTTACAATCCTAAAAGCAACTTTATAAAGCACAGCTTTTGAATTCTTAGTAGCTTGTTTAGAAAAAATAGTTTTCTGTTCAGTTGCATCTTTAAGTTTTCGAGAAAAGAAAGCGCGCGGTTTATTTACATAATCAGGATGATTACTTTCGAGGTGACGTTTCAGCTTACTTGGTAGCATGCATTCACTGGCCAGAACTTTCAAGCAAATTACATAGTGTGGACGTTCTTCACCCGCGATTGTTACACTCGAAAAACCATAATCCAAGTATGCTTCGTCGTATTTTCTACTTTTCATTCGTTTTGGTTGTGGCACTTCACTACACTCCGCAATTCCACGTTTTCGATTTACAAACTTGTCCATTTTCAAAGCACTTGAATACTAACTGAGAGAAGCCTGCTCCTACTCATACACACGATATCTACTGCTCACACATTTACGTCGAAACTAATACAATGGACAAGAGTTAATATTGATATTAATATAATGGACAAGAGTTGAACAGATACACGATACAGGTCTAAACATGTCAGTCTCGGTTCGAAATTTTTTTTTCCCCCTTCTTCTCAACTGATTATTTTCTATCTTTGGGGCGCCGCGGCGCACAGTTTACGGACCTCTGGTCTAGGCTCTCCAAGTTTTCATGTCAGTGATTTCATGTTTTTCCTTTTTTGTGTTAGTCGTCGACTGAGATATTTAAAAGTTGGCTAGCTTGAAGTTTCTCTATACTGCTTCACGTTCCTCAGATCTTCTAATAAAAATACCGTTTTTTCCAAACTTGATAAGACCAGCGCACCAAAGTAGGACGGGCCTAAAACCTAATAAGATCCAATTTAAGACCTTGCTAAGGCCCAACCTAATACCTAATAAGCCTGATCTGAAATTCGGTAAATAAAAAGTGAAGCATGGTTCACATAGAAATTTATGAGTAAGGTATAACTGAAATGATAATCAATTGATCTTACCAGGTTGGGCTTTATTAGGTTACATAACACTATTTTTCGTAAGTAACGCATACCTCGGTTCCAAATTGTTCAAATTTCACTTTTCAGGCGTCGATCGTTAACCAACTACCACTAAAATAACTATCCAATGTTTGATTTGTGGATAAATTCAATTTGACTAACATGATACTCGTAAATCCTCCAAGTTACACAAAAAACATATCGGAGCACTTTTTACGTTATTGGAAAATCATTAACCGGCATATCTCGCATCAGTCGACTAATATCTTGATTAAAAACAATTGGATAGTGTTGCCATATCATGAAGGAACAACTTTGCTGTACGTTTTAATGCAGTCTAAAGCATATAGCAGTCAAGATCGGTACATTGGGTCTTATATCGGGGATCCGGGCCTGATTGGGCTCATCTACCTTATGCAATAAAATTAGGTTTTTTCCCCTTGAAAATGTAGTATTGTAGACGAAGAAGTATATTTAGCTTTAGTTTATTATTTTAGCGCATTCAGAACAAATGGAAGGGAGGTCATTCATCTTCAGATTTTGATTTCTTTAGACACCCTATGTATGTGTATTGCGAATCAAGTGTATGGTACGGTACCACTAATTGCGGTATCACATAGTACTAGTTCATTTACAAATTCTTTATAACTACAAGTACAAATATAAGTGGCCTTTGAATTGGGGTGGGGCAATTTTGATCGCCCCCCTCCCAAAAAAATCGTGGAAGTATTACCCGTCTACCCTCCTCAGCGACGTCCATACGGGGCAATATCTTTTTACCTAATTGTTTCCTGTATTCATGCAAAATGTATATTTTGGGAAAAGCTGTGGACCAGATAGCCTTTATTCTTACCAGGCAGTTAGAATAGCTATACGTCAGTTTTTGTATAATTCTATTGAGATTTATGTCGTAACCTTTAGGAAAAATCTTCACTTGTTCAAATTTACACGACCATCCTACTTTTGAAAGACACAGGATGTTCATTGTAATAGCGGTATTAAATTTAAATTCACATTCCTTCAATTCTCTTAATGGACATCATAGCTAAATGATTCGATTTTAATTTTCAATCCTATGAATGGCGGATGGGCAAGACCACGCCACAAGCAAAGTAAATGCAAGTTTAGTAAGATATTATTTTTCGTCGAGTACGATGGTCCAGTCATAAGCTGAAGCGGGGAAGGATGCTTTCCAATACTTTGCTTCTGATGAAAATGTGTGTCATTCGACGAATAAAATAAAAATGTAACTTATTAAATTGAGACAGTGTAGTTTCATGAGTGACTAAATAAATCAATACCGCGATTTTTGAAAGTAGGGAACTGGGAGAAACAAAACCACTAGATATGGGTATCATACTCACTAGAAGTTGGGTCTTTCAGAACTGCGACAACATACTCGTAATATCCAATTTCCATAGTATTCTCAGCATTCTCAAGTAAGCTGCTGCATTGGCCTTTGTATATTTGCATCATACATACAATACCTACAAAAAAATTTTGAACATGTAAGAATAGGCACAAACAAAAAATATGAACTTTATGGATTTATTGCAGTAGTGTTGGAATTATACAAAAATAATTTGAACATCTTCAATGTAGGTACTAGGTACCTAGGCCATACAGAAAATGTAAATCCTCCGCCCTCCCATGTTACCCTTTGGCCATTCGTTACGACTAGACGCCAGCTATATGTGTTTCTAAGTTGGTGGCCTAATGCGCACTCTTGAATTCCACAAGTAAATTTAAAGGTAATGTAACCCCAAAATTAAGAAAAGAAAAAGGTTAAGCCAAGTAAAAATAATAATTTAATAAAGAAATAGATATAGAAATAAACTAATAATGAAAGCGGTGCAAAATCCAGCTATTCAAATTTCAAAAAATAAAAAATGTACGTATTCATTTTTAGAAGTAATTAGAAATTTACAAGAGGGATGAGTATCTGAAAAGAGGTACGCTCTGCAAACTTGGGGAGAAAAATGCAAAAATCCTGAAACATGAATCACAACTTATCTAAGCATCTTTGTTTCAAAACTCCCTTCATCAGATTTTGATCTCTCAAAAACTCATGATCGTTCCCCACATTTTACTAATTTTTTTTCTTTTCATGCTCCCAATTTTCATAGAATGTGTCCATCTCGTCCTTGTTTATAGAATACATTTTTTATGTATCCCACTGAGGTTTGAAGTGACATGTTGTATTATTACCACTTAATAATTTAATAAACAAGTAAATATAAGTTCGTAGTTAACTCAAAAAAAGAAAAACGCTATCGATGCATGACTATAGTTTAATGCCCGAATCGATAAACGTGCTCGAATTCACGTCAATGACGATTTACATGAGGAGCGAGAACGTCTTACTTGATGAGCATGAATAAACGAACTAATATCTAACGGTACTCTAGATAAGAGATAATATTCAAGAACAAAAACTAAATGCTACAAAATAATAAAAATGGAGTAATTACCTATGAGTAGCTTCATATTGGTCATTGTGAAACTTGAACGAAGAGGTATACCGTAAATATCAGTCTCCCGGCGATTCTTTTCTCCTTTTTCTCTGAAAGTGATATTATTATTTTAATACTCATTAACATTTGGAATTGTAGTGTGTATATTAAATATAACCAAAAAAGGATCAATTGCGTCTGTAGATATTGAAAAGATTATATTACAATCGTTTTGTGCTTGAAGAAAAATTTTTCGATTTTCACACTTACTTCTACAAAATAAGAATAAAAATTGATTGGAACCGTGAAAAAGCAAGCTTGGTGTTATTATCATCAGGTTAAAAGGTGCCTATATACGGTAATGTTTCGTTGTATTCATGTTCTAATTTCCACTTTTCAGCTCATATGTAAGTGACAAGTGCTTGTCAATAGGGAAATATTGAATACCACGCGAAAAAAAACAGGTTTGAACTCGAAGCAAAAGCTCAATAAAAAAAGAAGCTGGCAGCAAGATTTCAATTAAACGTCACGCGACAGTTCTTGCACGTTATTTCAAGTTTAATGAACGCGATATCACGTCTGGTAACAAATCTCGAGACTGCAGAGTGATAAAATTCACCGGGAAATTGAATACCAACAGAGTGACAACCGAGTGACAAAATCCACCAGAAAATGTAGTACCAATAGAGTGACTACCGAGTGACGAAAAGGCAGTAGAAAACCAGTTTCTGATGTTGGGGGAGGGAATATATTTTTGGGGGTAAAATATTTTTGGTGGGGGAATATTTCCCCCCCTAATATTACTGGGGTAATTAGAAAGTAAATAAAGTTTTGCGATTTTCTCGGGGGGGGGGGATGACTGCGCCAGGGGAGGGCAACGCTTCCCTGTTTCCACTTTGGCTACGAGTCTGATTTCATTATTCGCGTGATTGATGTTATTGAAAACTGAATACTGAATAATGAATGACTGCTCGTTATTCATACTTACGACTAACGAATAAACTATTCGTTATTCATGCGCTTATGAATAACGAATAAAATATTCATTATTCATGAATAACGAATAAAGGTTGCGTTATTCATTATTTAGTACTCTAATATTATTCCTCCCAACTCTGGTACTAATGGATGTGTAGAGAACATTGTGCTGATTGATTGGAGGACCGATAGTGAGTCGGTGGCAACAATAATTGTTTTATTTGTTATATCAAGTAAATTTTGAATGCAGTAGAAAATTGCAGCGAGTTCGGCAGTGTGAATAGATGCTGAATTGGGTAGTCCTGTGAGCTTGGAATTTTGACCCCGTGGAATATGAACAACCTACGCGATTTTTTTTTTTGAGCCGTCTGTGTAGCATAATAGGTACTCGGGGTATTGTTCGAGGAGTTTGCCAAAGAGGAATTTGAAAGTGTGGTGGATGTTGATCTTTTGGAATGCAAAGATAGTTTCAGATGGAAAGTTGCTGGTATGAGTTTCCTCGGTGGTGGGTCTGTGTACATGGGTAGTAGGGGTGAGAGAGATAAGTGAGTGTTTGTGGTTTATTCCATGATTGATCGAATGTTGGGGGAGTTTGATTGAGGTGGATCATTGACCACGTCTTTGGAAAGTGGTGAGTTGGGATTTTGGGATATTTTGAGTACGTATTTGGAATAGAGGATCATTCTGCGGTAGGGTAGGGGAGGTTCGGCCATTTCCGCACAATGACTATGGATGGACTAGTGCGGAAGGCTCCTGATATTATTCGAAGGGCTGAGTTTTGGATGAAACATTTAACTATAAGTACACATGGTCACCGACTCCATTCCATGAATTAAACAATTGGTATCAGCACGGAATTAGATTTAGGAATCGACATTTTAATAAATTTTCAAGAAGGAACTCGGTATAAATCAACGTCAACACTTCATTTACGTGCAGGAAATTGACATTGAATCCTGTGGCATTATAAAGTACACTTTTTCTCCGGTACGGTCGTGTCTAATTCATCGCCTGACGATTATTTGAACTCAAGATATTCAGGCTTAATGCCGAGAAATTGGACTTTTTGTAAAAATTAACACAGTCGTTACGTCGAGCAGAAATTTTTCCGTGAGAGGAAGAGAACCAATGAAAAATTGTTTTAATAACTGCTTGCATTTCGTTCAACAATTTGGAGCAAAAAAAGAAGCAGTTCCTAGAAAATGTTTTTATGTGAAAATAAAAAACGATACTTACACGTTTTTAATAAATGTTGAAGTTTAGAACTCAAGCTTATTATTTTAAAAACATTTACACGCATTTGAACACATAAAGTTAAGGACTCACGTACTAATTCAGAATATTAATCAAACTTCTCAAGATGAGCCTATTTACACAGCTGAAGGAAAAGTGAAAAGGTGGGTAGAGTATGTAGAAGGACTTTATAGTAATAATGGGGATGAAGAGATGAGAATGGAGAGGGAGGAAGATGTGGAAGATGAGAGGAGAAATTCAATTTTAAGAGGAGAATTTAACGAAGCATTGAGAGTTTTAAAGAAAAGGAAAGCTCCAGGAGTGGATGAGATACCATTTGAATTATTACAGAACTTGGAGAATATGTACTTGATAAATTGTACAAATTAGTATATTTATGATAAAGGGGAAATGCCACTGAACATTAAAAAGAGTGCTATTGTAACTATACCAAAAAAGCAGCAGCAGATAGGTGTGAAAATTATCGAACAATTACTCTTCTATCGCATGCGTCAAAAAATATTAACCAGGATAATGTACAGAAGAATTGAGAATAGAATAGATACAGAATTAGGAGATGATCAGTTTGGATTTAGAAAATGTAGAGAGGGAAGCAGTGTTAGCTTTGTGATTAATTGTAGATGGGAGACCCAAAACGAGGCAAGATACTTATATGGCATTGGATTGAAGCTTTTGAGATGTGGTGCTATAAGCGGATACTTAGCATCAAATAGACGGATAAGATAAGAAATGAGGAAGTACTTAACAGCGTAGGAGGTAAAATGGATATATGGGATTGTCTGAAGAGAAGGAGAGGAACTAGTAGGGCATAGTTTGAAGCGCCCAGGAATAATATCACTGCTGCTAGAAGGAAGAGTGGAGGGAAAGAATTGGGTAGGGGGAAAAGATTCCAGTATGTTCATTAGATTATCAAGGATGTCAAATGTAAGTGTTATTACGAAATGAAAGAACTTGCACAAGATAAGGGGGAACGGAGAGCTGCATCAAACCGGTCGTAAGATCATAGAAAATCATAATATTAGTCATCAGGCTATCGCAACTTCAGAAAATAATTTGTTATCACTAAGATATGCGTGGATATTCCTGACAGTAGCCAACCAGATCTAGATAATGACTCAGACGAGGTGATTAAAGAGATGTTTGCGCTCCAAAATGAGTACTCCCTCAAAAACCAGGATTTCATATTAACGTATGGCTCTCAGACATGGTCTGACAAAATTATAAAAAACTACAAGTTATTCAGAGGAAAATGGAGAGAAGCATCTGGAACACAAAAAGGAAGGATGGAATTAGATAGTTAGAGACCAGAGAGAAAATCTAAATCAAGGCTATAATACAGGTAATATGGAAATCAAAAATAAAATATGCCAGAAAGCTGTCCCTGTTGTCAGAATATTACCCTACGGTCACGTACGCACGAGAGGAAGGCCACCCACTAGATGACGACAGGAGATGGAAAATGAAATAGAAGTGCTGTGGACGGAAGATCGATGAAGGAACTGTGGCTCGGCGGCATTCGATAAATTGTGTTAATAAAATATACCTAATGTAGAACTATGCCTAAAGTCATGTTACTCACTAATAATGAAAGGCTGTATTCATACACTGCGCTTCCATAGGAATTTTCACATCAGCTGTTATTGCGCGGGATTGTGTACGCATTTATCTAATCCAGATTTCAACCAATGAAAAGTTGTTCTAATAACTCTTACATTTTGTTTAAAAGTTTGAAGCAAATGAAAAAAAACAATGTCAATAAAGTGATTTTACAAAAACAAAAACAATACTTACGTGTTTTTAATAAATTTTAACATTTTCACGCTTTTGAACATGTTAAGTGAACGAAAAGTCACGTACTAATGCAGAATATTAATCTGGCTCATTAAGTGAACCGAATTCAATATAACAAATCATAATATTAGTCATCAGCTTCTCCCAAGTTGATAAAGTAATTTGTTATCACTTAGATGGTTACTCATGCAAGTAGGGTTTGGCAGCTTTGACGAAATTATAAGGGAAATATGTATTTTTACACTGATTGAATGTCCACGTGGGTTGTAATTTCGCGGAACTTTACGCAATTATCTAATTCTGACTTCATCACGTTGTATATTTTTTGATGAAAATTGTGCCTACTATTTTGGTGTTAGTATGATCTCTGGCCGAGATGAGCTACGTTATAGCAACTAATTTAAAATGATGATTTCAACATGATTTCTAAATTTATTTAGCTTCTGGGAACATCAAAAGACCTTTTTGATTTTAAAACCAAAATCATTGTATTAAAATATTGAAATAAACGAAGTATGCACCATGGCCGGTAATTATTACCACAATTTGGTAGTATCAACAATGAATGCCCTCATTCCTGTTACCTTTCTGATTTAGGTCCTCACCTTGTCACTTGTTTGAAGGGAAATTGAATACTATCATAAAAAATTGTCTATTACTTGATTTTCCTCGCGGAAGCCCCTACGCGGCGCTTGGTTGAGTTTGATAAATAAATGAACTTTAGAAACTAATTCGGCGACCTCGCAAACTAATACATCAAATAGCATCACGAACAAGCCATCATCAACGGGTTTCAGACCCCTGTGGCAGCACATCTGTCGTTCGGTCAGAAAAATTGCCTCCAAAATTGAGTTCAGCGACCTCGGAGAATCGTAAACTAACGCGTATCTCGAATTTTATTTTTCGAGCAATCCTTCTCTCTTTCTAGAGACACCTGGACTCCTCATCATCACAGATTGGGAAGTAACGGTATTTCATATTGAATAACCTTTAATTACCCGATGGAAATTCAGAGTAAGAATTTTTGGCGCATTTATTGACCGAGAATTGGAAGTTACGTTAAAAAAGTCTAGACTCTTATGTCTTGTTCCCATAGGAACGGAAAAGGATTTCTTGTAGTTGAGCCTTTGCGATAAATATAAATAAAATTCCCCTTGTTTTAGCTTACAGAGACTATTATACCCGGCTCTATTTTTAGGTGTATTTATTTACCTATTTTAACAAGATTATGGAAGCCCGAATACTAGATAGTCAGGTGCCATATCCGTTGCCAGGTGTTCGCGCCATTCCTGAGTAGGGTTAGCTGGGGTAGCTTGCCGTTGCTTTCCCCACAGTTTGCTGCTCTTAGAGTTTTCAGTCTCTGTGCCGAAGAGTGTGCAGCTGCAATCCACTTATTAGCTGCGTGTTTGCACGACGTTGAGTAAGCTGTCCACGATGTGTACACGACAGTCTCAGTCTTTTAGATCTAGTAGTAACACGCCCTGTAATTGTAATGCCTTTTGTTCATTCGAACTGGCGGGGTTACAGGACGCGTGATCTTTCCACATGTATTTGCTGCGTTCCCTAGGATGATGAGGGAATATTCTAATGTGGGACTCGAACTCAAAGCTCAAGGATTGCGAAGTAGTGATGTTAACGGAGCGGGCTTTGCGAGATCCGGATCTAAAGGCTGACATCCAGATAAAAACCGGTGCTCTTTTCTTTCAGAAGGAGGGTTTTTCTGGGGTTTCTGTGTTGGGGTTACTTATTTTGACCATTCAGCCATCAGGGTATCAGCCTTCAGCCAATCAGTCTGCTATAGAACAGCTGAAGTGGTTATAGTGTAGTGTTGAGATCGTAGTTTCGACACTAGCGATACTTCAATATGCCTGGCCAGAATGGCAATGCAAAGCGATAAGCGAATGCTCACTATGCTCACCATGCTCAGTTCTTGGCGGAGCTCCGAAGCGAATCTTCGAGATCCGGAAATTCTCCACCCCTAAATTAATTTCGCGCGATTAATTTTCATGCCTTCGGATTTTTCAGTCGATAATTCCGCTCCGGATCCTTTTTCTGCTCCAATGAAAAATCCAGATCTCGAAGATTCACTTCGGAGCTCCGCTATGAACTGAGCATCAGTGTTGCCAGGTGAAACTCTCAAAAAGGTACCATCATCGCCAAAAAAAGTGTCACCTTTTTCAAGAAAGTGTCACATAAAATTTTTTCGCATGCGGGGTAATGACAGATGAAAATCACAAGATCAGAAGGAAGGCATGAAAATTCACCGCGCGGAATGCACCTGAAAAATTCATCTAAGTTTAGGGATGGAGAAAATTCACCGTGCAGAATTAACCGCACGAATGATTATCTTTTTGATTTTAGGAGGGATCTCGTTCCTAGTGTGAGTTGCACAGGAATATGATTCGATGATAGATCAGTGAGGTTGATGACCTCCACTTTAAGTGGTGATATGCCTCTGATGATGAAGAAATCAAGCAAGTCTGGTAGCTTATCAAGATTACCAGGCCAGTAGGCTCCCCAGATGAAACAGCTGAAGCCCCAGCCTTATCTATTGCAGAGTAGAGGGCTTTGCCCTTCGGAGTATTTAGTCTGGAGCCAAAAGCAGTATTTTTGATATTGGAATCACCACTTTGTGGAAGTCAGTATCTCCGCATAGTCTTCTACGTTGAGCATAGATCTAGGTGGTGAATAGATTGCGGAGAAGATAAGGTCTTTACGGCCGAACTGGACACGAACGGAAGTGATTTGAGCTCCTTCTGCTTGGTAGTTTTGGAGGACGTGGTGTTTGATCTGATTGCTGATGAAGATGGCTGATCCACCTCGAGCTTGTCCGCTTGGGTGAGGGCAGTGGTATGTTTCGGACTTTCAACTGTGCGCTTCCCGTGAGGTGTGTTCCGGATATTAGGACAATATCGATTCTGTCGTTGTGTAAGAAATTTTCAAACTCACTACTTGGTTCGATTAGACCGTTGGCATTCCAGGTAATAACTCTAAAGAGACGATCCATCGTTTTGAAGTCCAACGAGAGATTCAAGCCTGTCTAATCGATGTAGTATAGTTTGATGCAGCCTAGGATTTCATCCAGTCTGTCTGTGGCCGGGTTTGATGCAGACCGTGTACTATGGCCTGGAGGCTTATTGCTGGCGACAGTTCTATAGCTGGTATGAGCTGTGGGGTCGAGTAATGGGACGGAGGTAGAATTATAGCCCCGTGATGTGTCGTTTTTTGCTGTTCGCGGCAGTTAATGTTTATCCTTCGTATCGTCAAAATGTCTCTGAACTGTATAAAAAGTGAGGATTGTGTTTAGGCTGTATGTAAAATTGGTGAACTATTTTCATTGTATTCCTTCATGTAACTGTCTGTGGTACTTACCTGCATCATAACTCGGCAATGTTTTATCTCGCATTGTACTCTTGGTTTTTCTATGTGGTGAACTTTCGTACTTGGGCGATGAATTTTCTTTGAGGTGAACTTTATTTGCGATTAATTTACTGCGTTCAGTGTCACGCGATGAATTTCGCTCGGTTAATTTTCCTGCCCCCGAAAAATCCGGTTTTTGCGGGCACGTTAACCATCCGGCCCCATAGAAATTTGAGAAAATACTATGCTTACTATGACACAATTCAAATGTAGGTAGTTTAAATCGCATTTTCAATCAAACAGTTGATACAATCATAAAAAAGTACCACGTGATAAAAATAATCCCGGTTTTAATAGGTTTTTGTTTTTCTTTGTTTGAATTTAATTTTATCTGTGTGTATTCCACGAGCTCCTGGACGCCCCAAGATAAGACATTTCGATCTGAAATAAAATCTTTGTTTCACACGTTTGAATTAAACGGGACAAAGTTACATTGTGTATCCTTGTAAAAACTCCGCATTGCATAACACGGTTAAAAAATGAAAATAAAGATTGCCAGGAAATGACACTACACCTCAATTCTGAGCAGGTCGTATTTGATTTTTTTGATCAAAAGCTTGAGTAATTTTCTAGATCTGGGCTCGAGATCTTTAGGGAAAATAGCCCCCCCTCCCCCGCATCTAAAAAACAAAGACTTGATGTCTGCGTGGAAAATTTATCAAAAATCGAAAAAATTCAGTCTTATTAATTTTAGTCTGCTGAGCTCAAATTCGTCCGCTAAATTTCATAGACAAAAAAACCGTGCCTGACAGGTATGCTCAAAAAGAAATTTGTCAAGACATGATATCAGCTCAATGTTGAGGTCAAACTTGAATTTGTATTGAATAGTTGTGTCATTTGTAAAATTTTCGCACTAAAAAAGGACACGATGTATACTTGCACTTTCCTGAAAAAAACGTTTTGAGCCTCTATTTCTCCTTTTTTGGTGCTTCTACTTACATCTCTTTGCGACTGAATAAAATATTGTAATATTTCAGTCACGTAAATTTATCATGCCGATAAGATTATCTATTTAATGCGTAAAAATGTAGTTAGCGGAACGCCCGTTAACTCATCACCTTTTTGATGGATGCCCCAGATGATCAAAATACTTTGATCGAGATGAAAAATTTCGATTTTCCGTCTAGAATTTTGTAATTTGACTTCGTAATCAGTATTTGTGAAAATGGTCAAACTAAAAACACTGTAAGAGCGTTAAGTTCCACCTGAATCCTGGAAATTTACGAAAAAGAAAAAAATATTTCAGTAGTGTTCTGAATTTTTTTTTGTTTGGTCGAGGTGATTCTGTCCACTACAATTTTTCCGTAATGACTTGTAATTGTAGTCTTAGCCTCTTAGCAAGTTATACTGGTCTTGGTACAATTTTGAAAAATATCAACGAGACTGGGGTACTGTCTTGAAGAGGCTTCAAGTGTCAGATTAGCCTGAGGAAGTCTTTTAGGAAATCCCAACAGACCCAATGTGTCTTAACACATAACTAATAATACCTACAGGGCCACTATATGTGACCTGGAATCAGAAATGTGCCTTTGATGTCAAAGACTCATTTTCCACTTTCTTGATGATTCTTATAGAAAAAAATCACGCTCTTTCGAATAGAACAAATCGCAGCTTCCTATCTTCATTAGTTTTTCCACAAATTGCATTTGAAAATTACGTCAAAAGCTTAAAAACATCCGTTTATGTGAAACAGGCCTACAGGAATTACAGAGAACAAGAGTTCGAAACGCGATGTCATAGCAACGCATCGCTACATATGTACACGCTATGTACATCTGTGCGCATAACTACCACCATCCCATCTTTACATTTGTATATCTCGAAAACTTATTTTCGCACGAGAGGCACATTTCATGATTCCAGTTCACGTATATTTTTATAACCTCACGAAACTCAGCCAGTGTTGTCAAAAGAATATTTTTTTACTTAATTTTTTTCCTCTATATTTATGTAAAATTTGTATTTTGGGAAGCTATGGGCCAAGTATTTCAATTTTCAATCCTGCAAATGACGGATGGACAAGACCACGACACCAGCAATGTAGATGCAAGCTTAGTAAAATATTATTTTTCATTGAATGCGGTAGTCCGGTCATAAGCTGAAGCGGGGAGGATGGGAATTCAAATACGTTGCTTTTGATGAAAATTTGCATCCGTCGAGGAGTAAAAAAAAAAGAACAAAAAAAAGGTATTTCTTCTTTAAAATTGCTGATAGGGCCAAATTATAGGACTTAGTTGATCTCGAGAATTATTATTTTTGATAACACTAAAACAGCGAAGCCTTATTAGTGACTAAATAAATCAATATCGTGATTTTCAGAAATAGGGAACAGAAGGAAATCATGAAGTATAGGTACCATACTTACTAGTTGCTGATGGGTCTACCAGAATGGCGAGAACATTTCCGTCATCTGCAGTTTTCACCCGTATGTTCTCAAATATGCTGCATCGGCCTTTGTATAATTGCATCATACATACAATACCTACGAAAACAATTTCAAACATATCTAAGAATAGTCACTAGAAGAAAGAGCTTGCAGTCTCACTGCAGTAGTTTTGAAATTAGAAAATAGTAATTTGAAAAGCATTAATGTATGACATAACATTCTAACAGCACCCAACTTCACAATTCACTAATCCTCTCCACGTGATCAGTATTCCGGGAAAATGTGGAAAAAATATAGGAAACTGGAACATTAGTCTTCTACAAACTAATGCAATACATGGTCTGTTTCCTTTTACCTTTTATGTTACAGAGCGAGATCAAATCCTAGGGCCTCGAGTGAGTAGTGCCTCTCTGTACTTGAAAAATTCGTAAACATTTGAAAATAAAAATAATAAACGCATATTTTTTCACCAATCACGTGCAATACATACTGGAATTTTTAAATATAAGATAATACTTGGAAATTTAGCCGGGCATTTTCCTATGGGAGTTCTTGCTTTACAGCTTCTCATTTGAATTTTATAAACTGTATCTTAAGAGATTGCTGTTTCAGGAACAAATATAAGTTTCGCCATACTTTTCGAAGATTCGTACTTTAAATATTTTTTCATGTATTTAGGTAGGTATATACTGAAGAAGGGAACAAGAAATGCTAGAAAATAATAAAAATAGGGTAATTACCTATGAGTAGCTTCATATTGGTCATCATCAAACTCTTGAACGAAAAGGTATACGGGGTAAATATCAATCCCCGACGATTCTATATTCTGTTTTTTCTCTGAAAGTGAAATCAGTATTTTAATACACACTTATCATCTTAATGGGGATATATTGAACTCAATTTTGAGCAGTTCTGATCCAGATACAAGAAAATTGCTAATGACCTTTTTTACTGGAAATTTGATGTTCAATCTATTACAAATACAAAAACTGGAGCTTAAGAGGACAAGTTTCATGGGAAATTAAAAAACTGTGAAAATTTTCTGATATAATTTGTACTAAAATTGATTTTATGAACACCCTGTTGAACCGATTCCGACCATTTTTTCTTTGTTGTTACCACAACTGCCTTTTACTATTACCTGGTACCATGTTTCTAAGAAAAAAAAATCTCAAAGATGAGAAACTTTTCAAAATTTGATCTTAACTCAACCCCCTTCAAAAATAAGTGTGTGCAAACATATCTACATACTGTCGGGGTAGGTTGCCTACTTAGCAGATGGAAGGGAGGTCATTGCAAAAGAGACACCTTGTATTGTCGAAGTGGGTTTAGTCACTTTATAAAATGACTTGTATTTTGTGAGTCATACTGTAAATTGACGGGTTTCAGACTGCGTTCCAACAATAAATTAATATGATGCCTTGGCATTTTATTGAATGACAGATTTCACGTCCTATATTTCCCACTCGGAAAAATCGAAATTTAAATGTAATGTGTGGAAAAATACTGAACAGTGTAATGTCTGTAGAAATATAAAATCGACTCTAATAAACGTATCAGTGTGTACCCTAACGTGCAGTACCGCCCATGTTGGGCACTAACAAAAACTTGTTGGGCACCTTCAAAAAATTCGGGTAGCTGAAAAAGAAAGGAAGAACATGCTTTTAAAAATTTTATTCATTCAAAAAAATGAAAAATAATGCAAAAAATCCTAATTTTGAAAAGTTTATCAAGTGATTAAAGAATAAAAAATAAACGTTTTGGAAACGCTTTTTTTTTTCCTTCTTTTTTTGCAAATTCTTTATCCTCATCATATTTAAGTATTTTTATGGATTTTCACATCAAGAATACTACGAAGTGTAGCAGTGTGTAGGCACAGACATATTTGAATCGTGAAATGAAATTGAATTATATATTTTCATCTCGGGAGGGGGAGGGGGTACTGAGGTAAGGAAAAAATTGTAAAATCATCAATTTTCCAATTTGGGCAGCTGCAATGAAGAGCTTAGGGTACATACTGAAACATATAACTTGGCTACACTGATTTCGTCACGTTATCATTATTTGTTGATTCAGGACTAACGATAAGTTTTGAATTCATATAAATCTGTGTAATTATTGCTCCTGTTTTCGTTGGTTTGTAATTTGATTCTTTTGAATAAGTCACGTTACAATCTTACAAACGTAATAGGTATGAAGTTGGTATAAGCAACAGAAGTTTACCGAAATTGCAACATATTCTTAGTGTATGAAATATTTGCATAAAAACAGCAGAACAGTTCAAAATTTACAACAAACTGAACAGGAGAATGAAAATTTTGTGACATTGAGCGAAAGTGCTCACATTTTTCAGTATTATCATTCTTTTTACAGTTTTAGCTATCTGTCAAATTTATTTTCTCTGGTACAGGGACAATAAGCGGTGAAAAAAAACAGCATTGAATTTCTATGCTTCCGTTATAAGTTTTTACCTTTGCCACGACGGAAAGGTGAGTACGGGCTACTCGTAAATATGTTGAGGGTTTCAACATGATGAATATTTGGGTACCAGCAAATTTTTCCGGTACTAAGGATAGTAGAAGGTCGTCGTCCCCCCTTTAGTGTTGATGTTTTCTATGACATACTACAAAACTCCAGTTATCACTACATATTTTTGGTTTGAAAAACTTCAAAATAGTCCCAAAATTTCCTTCGTCGTGACGGTAACCAAACTTCTTTTGCGACATTAATGACTAGTATTCTGGTTTATTTTGCATTGAAAAGTCAATTCGGCCTGGTGAACCTGATGAGGATAGAGTAGAGCGTGTTTTGTGATAATGCTAAGTGGTTTGACCCGGAACTGACAAATTTAGGACACTTTGAAGATGAGTAACCAACCTTTCTTTCTTTCGTCGTGCGTGATTTTCAGCTGATCAAAATGGTTTGACTATCTCTCTTTTTCTCCGCAGTAGGTAGCCAAAACGATTTACAGGACTTAAAAGAATACCATCCACTAAAAAAATTCTGTGTCTTAAGGGCTAATTCGATGATTTTGAGAAATTTACTCACAAAAAATGCAAAGTATACTCAGATGAGTCTTTTGTCGTGCGAGTAATTGGCTAACATTGGTAACATTATTAAATCGCAACTTTTAATATATTCGGTATACATAACGATGATTCAATGGTATTTTCGCCAAAACAGTCGATTTCTGCGTGGTATAACGGAAAACACTACGGAATTTTCCTTCGACGTGCGCCCAATTTTTTTTCCTTCGTCGTGCAAACCTGAATTTTGATAAACACGACGGGGGAACATTGATGCACGACGATGGAATATTTCCGCAAACTAGTCAGGATAAATGACTCTTGAATAAACAGAACGTAGATTCTTTTCTCCTAACAACTCGAGCCCTATCATGCCGAAGTCTACCAAGCCAAGCAACATTGCAAAAAACAATAAGGAGCAAAAGATCTGTCGTAGTTTGAATGTTCTTTTGCCGTGCTTGGATGTTCCATCGTCGTGCACAAATCAAGCTCTGTGCCTCCACCCAAAGAGTAACCTGTTGGGTCAACCTTGTTTATGCTTTCTATTGATCAACCTTAGGGCTTTGAATAAAAAAAAAGTTCAAAAAATGATGTTTACAACCTGACAAAAATTATAATTAAATATTCATCATGTTGAAAAAATTACCCTAAGACTGTATGAGAAGTACTTTTAGTTCGAAAATGGTCGTCAACTCCATTACTGCGATCTGTTACCAAATGTCCGTGAATTAAAATTTTGTATTAGCACAGAATTAGATATAGGAATCGACAAGTATTTTTCAGTAAAATTTATCAGGAGGAACTTTTGGTAATAATTAACATCAAACACTTCAATTACATTCAGGTAATTAAAATTAAATTTGGATATTTTTTCCCCTTTATTTTTTACCAAATTCTGTGGCATTATATTTAAAGTGCTGTATTTTCCTAATAGAGACTGTCTACTGTTTAATACATCTCTTGACGATAATTTGAACTCAAGATATTCAGGCTTAATGCAAAGAAATCGCGGACTCTTCTGAAAATCAACGCCGCCACTGCGTTGGGCAGAAATTTTTCTGCGAGAAGAAAACTAATGAAAAGTTATTTTAATAACTGCTTGCATTTCATTCAAAAGTTTGAAGCAAAAAAAAAAAAGTAATGTGAAGAAAATTTACTATGTAAAAATAAAAAACGATACTTACGCGTTTTTAATAAATTTTGAAGTTCCGAACTCAAACTTATTATTTAAAAAAAAATTCACGTCTTTCAACGCGTAAATAAACGAAGAATCACGTAGATACTAATTCAGAGTATTGATTAAATTCCTTGGTGTAAACCGACTTCAAAGTATACAATCATGATACTATAATTATCAGCTTATCTGAAATTGATAAAATAATTATTTATCACTAAGATATTAGTCATGGATATTCCGGTAGTAGCCTGCCAGATGTAAAATAAAGGAGATAATTGCGTTTCGATAGGAATTTTGACCGCAGCTGTAAATACGGGGGATTTTACACATTTATCTAATTCGGAGTTCATTACGTTATACATTTTTTGATAAGACATTGTGTTAGCGTTTTGGCGTATGGTCTGTGGCAGAGATTGACTAAGTTAGCAACTAAATGATATAAAATTATGATTTATGTTAATTGACGAAAAAACGCAAAACGAGAGAAAGAACGACGACACTCTTTCTCAATCACAGAACATATACTATTTCACTATTTGAACTATTTGTACATACACGAAAAAACATTGTTCGACTTATCTACATTATCTACAATACTTCTACCGACCACTCGAACGTAAAAATGGAAAAACGATAAGTGATCGTTGTCGCTGCAATTATTAGCTGAACATTACTCCCCGGGCTGATCCAGGGGATCAGAAACAGGCAATCGTATTAAGGACGCAATATCGCGTTTTTAACCGATATCCCAGGCTGGTTAGTTATGGACACGCAGTACGTACAATCCCTTCGGAGGCAGGGAACACTTCGTGAACTCTGCCATAGTGCCATTTAGCAGGTGGTGCAAGGTCGTCACGCAGAAGCACCACATCACCGACAGCGACATTGGTAGTAGGACGTTGCCATTTAAATCGCTGTTGTAGCTGGGACAAATAATCCTTCGACCAGACTTTCCAGAACGTAGAATTGCAACGGGATACAATCTCGTACCGTTTGGCAAGGCGCATGTTAGAGACTTCCGGCTGGGGCTCAGAGAGCATTGAATCCCCGATCAAAAAATGCGCCGGAGTGATGACAACTTTTGCTTGATTCATATCAGTCTTGAGGCAGAGAGGCCGTGAATTCAAAATAGCCTCTATCGAATGCACGATGGTAGTTAGTTCTTCAAAAGTGAAGAGCTGGCCCGCTGATACGCGAAGAAGATGTTTCTTCATAGACCGCACGGCACTTTCCCAAATCCCTCCGCGATGCGGAGCACGTGGTGGGTTAAATATCCACTGAATATGACTTTCGGCAGAATAATCGGCAATGGCAGTATCCGCTAAGTTTAGGTAATTTTTAGCGCCGACAAAATATGGTGGACCTAGGAGATGGAAATTGGATTACAGATGGTCCGAGGGATAGATGCAACAGAAGGTCCCTGAGAAAGGGAGCAGGTGTAGGCTCTTTGAAAGAAGATTAAAGTCATAAACCAGAGGGGTGGGGATTGAATTGCAGGTATGGAACCCAACAAACAAAATGGAAATTGGAAAGGTGCATTTCCCCAGCCTTCCTCACCTCCTAGTTTTGAGCGCAAAATATGTATATCATTTTTTTTTTTTCATTTTTCATTTGTGCTTCTATTTATTTTGTTTGTGCCCCCACTCATCGGCCACAATTAGGAAGGGTGGCTGGGGAAATTCTAGCTCCTCTACCAAAGCATTTTTAAGTTTGAATGTGGTCAATCATATGTGTTCCGTTTATGTTTGAATGTGGTTCCACTTTCCTGGTTTGTGCTTCACCCCTGGGTGCAAAATCGGGGTGAATGTCTACTGCTCAACCCCCTCAACTGAATTTTGACTTTTAATGGTGACAATTTTGTATGCTTTGTTTGTGTTTGATTATGCTTCCATTTTTTTTCCATTCGTGTTTCACCTTTGTAGAGCAGTACACTGAGAGATGAAGAGATAGGTAGAAAAAGAAGGACAGAGAAGAAATGAACGAAAATGGCGTGTGGGGTACAGCTGAGTTTTAATTTTTGGGCCCACAGTATGGATTGCCACACTCTTGTTTGGTAAGGTGAGGAGGAAGTGCGAGGGGAGGGGGTAGGAAAGAATATGATGTAAATGTTCGAGGGAGATCCAAGATTTAATGAAGCAGGGAAGGGTACAGAAATCTAGGGAGAAAAATACGCAAATCACATAATTTGTGCGCAAATTTTTGCCTCAGATTCTGAGCCTCCAACTCAACTGTGGGGGGGGGGCTAATATTCATCAACCTAACATTTAATTTTTTGTTTAGGGGAAGTGATACAAACGAAAATCTTGGTACCCGAAAACCCAAATCATACAAATTGTATATGTGACGTGCCATGAGAAACCATACCTTCGGGTGAAGAGGGTCGAAAATGAAATTTTGACTGATTGTAATAGAGAAAAGTATGGAGAATCCAATGCCGCAAACCGCCGCTCAATCGGAGCAAAATTCTCAGAGATATGCCATTTTGAAGTTGGAAACTACTAAAAAGTACTTTTCGAGAAAAACAGCTTTAAAATTTTTCGTTCGGACATTGCTTAAATTACCAAGTTCTCCGAAGATATTATGATTGAAAATTAGCCCCCCCCCCCCCGAGTAAAATTTTATGAGGAATTCAATGGTGTAGGTTTCAGGTTTGCTAAAATAAAACTGACAAATGTATGCAAATAAAGTTTATTATTAAAAAAATGTATGTAAATGACGTTGATTATAAAAAAAATCTATCATACAAAAAATTTTTTTTTTACAAAAATTATAAAAATTAAATAAATAAACAACAAAATAAGCGAGTATGGGTGCCCAAAATGTTCTTCAGATACTCTAGAACACATTTCCGGCAAAAAGTCATTTTTGATCAAAATCAATTTTTCAACGTGTTTTGGCGTTTTTCTTAAAAACAAGTTTTTCACCCGAAGGTATGGTTTCTCATGGCGCGTCACATATTAGCTTCTGCCCCCTGCTTTTAGGAAATCCACCCGAGGAGAAATGAAATTGACCACCTTCGACTGAGATTTGAATTTTGATTCTGTCCTAAGCCATGACTGTCATGATTTTGACATCTAAATGTGACTTTATTTTCAACTCATATGCGGTAAGAACGTCGCTGTGTACTCGTATATGAAAAAAAGGCGAAAAAGCCGCCCTGCATAAATATACATTTAGAATTTCGTTTTCGCCTCCGTATATGAGGTGAAAACGTCGCTTTATACATATATGAAAAAGAGGCTAAAAAGCCGCCCTGCAAAGATATTATCATATACCTGCGAGAACATGATGATCAAGATCGAGAGGGTCACAGGTTTGGAATGGACCTGAGTTTTTTTAGTCTGAGGAAGAGGTTCAAGAACAATATAATAAGAAACTTACAGAGGCGAAAAAGCCGCCCTGCAAAGATATACCTTTAGGGTTTCGTTTTCGCCTTCGTATATGAGGTGAAAACGTCGCTTTATATATGAAAAAGAGGCGAAAAAGCCGTCCTGCAAAGATATCATGTACCCGCGAGAACATGGGATCATGTTCAAGATTGTTAGAAGAAACCACTCCACAGAAAAGTCTAATACGAAGTTGCACATTTTCACTTTTAGCATTTTGTTTTCGCCTCCATATATGAAGCGAAAAAGTCGAATGAGGTGAAAAAAGATCCTCTTTGAAAAAAATGTACATACTTACCATCATGTATACAGAAAAAATTGGAACAAAATAAACAACAGGTGTCTGAACTGAAACCTGAAATATAATAACTACAGACGTGCTGAAATGAAATACACTAACGAATTTCATTGCCTCCATCCTGCTTCCAGACAAAAAGGCGAAGTTTCTTTGTAGAATTTATCAGAATTTCATGCGGTGACGAGAGAAATATGATGATTATGTGTGTCTGGTGCAACTCAGTGACCAACATGCGATTGCATTATACCTAAATGAAAAGATATTGATTTCAAACAATAGGCCCCAGGAATGCAAAAGTACGCGAAGAGTCCGAACAAGCCTGCTTATCGCACACTGGAGGATGAGACGTAAACATGTGCTGCAAAAGTATTGGCAACGTTGCTGGAGGCCAAAATGGTCAATTATGTAAAAAAGAAATACAAAAGGAGGCGAAAAGTATAAAATATGTTCGGAGGTGAATGGGACTGTATACATAATGTATACACTCGGTGATAAATTTTGAGAAATCCTTACCCCTCTCCAGTTGCCTCTTATGACATCAATGCTCTGATTCTAAAATTACAAAGTATACACTTCTAAACCCATTTTTTCTGGCGGAGGCGTGGGCGTCTGCGTTATGTGTGGAGGTGAAAAGGATTCCCTGCATGTATATATATAAGGAAACCTGAAATTCAGCCACTATTACAGTCGTGTTCTAAACACTCTGAAACGTAAAAAAACACTGCCCCCACCCCCATCTTGACAACTGTGACGAGTGTAATACCTCCCTTTTCTCCGAAAAGTCGGTAAAACAAACGCATAACAACGAATTAAACGAACATAAGACGAAAATGTATCAAAATTAAAAGGGGGGCGGAAATAGTGGTCGGCATGAAAAACAGACTTAATTTCACAGTTTTGAAGCTTTGATTCGAATCATAATCCACGATTCGAACGGGTGGATGTTTCTCAAATTTGGAGAACTATTTAACATCGCATATCGGTGGCGGTTGGTGAGAGAAAATATAATCGTGAGTGACCCGTGTGTGCCCCAGAAGGAGTCGATTTACTGTAGCTTCCAATACCCGTGACTTGTTGCACGTTTTTTCAATGATGGTAGTCCAGCTAAGCATGTCCGGGTGGTGGACTGGAGTTTCCCAGTTGTGAGATTCCACTCTTCGTTCCAGGGGTCGTCTAGGAGGTTGCGAAAGTGGTCCTTGAAGTCGGGTGGGCTAAGGAGAGGCATTGATCTAATGGGCTGGGTCCTCGATGTTGTGTCAACTATATCGTGGTCGGGGATGCCGCAATGGCCCTGTATCCGTACAAGCCTTTCCCTCGAGCGACAAAAATTTAAACGCAATGAGTGAGTGCAAAAACATGTATTTAATGGCCATTATCTACCTACTACATACCTAGATTTCGAATTACAATATAACATCCAGGGCTCGGATTTGTAGATATGTTATTAAAACTATAAAATATGCGCATTTCATATGCGCTTATTCTTAGAAGATAGGCTGAAAATATGCACTAAAAATCGAAAATATGGAACAATACGCGCATTAAAAGAAGCAACATGGTATATTTTTGATGAACTTTGAAAACTTATTAATTGATAAATTCAAATTTAATTTTTACTTTTTCTATTGTAAATAAGTGAGTATATATTAACAGTTGCAATTTCTGTTATCAAACTAAGTTGTAAAACGTAAAATACAGTGTCACTGTTCTAACGAAAAAAAATTCTTGGAATTTTTGAAATTTTAAAATAAGAAGACAGAATTACTCAGGAAAATTCTGATGTAGTAAACGTTTTTGAGTCGTTGATTACAGGGATTGCATTCGATTTGTGACCAGATCTTGTTATCAACCCCAAAATTGAAATTTCATCTAAAACTTGACGTGGTAAATCGAAGTGTCCAAGTAGGGGTTAATAGGGCCATTCTGTTCGAACACGCTGCAGAAGTCCAAAATTCGCTGTGAAAATTATAAAGCTCATCGTCAGTGAGTCCTTACGAGTAACTGAACTGAAATTGTCCATCTTTTAGCTCACAGTAAGTAGGGTCGACTACTTGAGATAAGTATGCAGCAGTTTGCTGAATGATAGAAAATTAGGATTTATCGACATTTCGGGATTAGAAAGTTGAAGAAATTGTTTGCATGGTCACTGATTTTAAGTATTGCATTCAACTCTGTTACGTGGCTTCATTTAAGGTGTATTCATTTATTTACTTTAACGAGACTCAAAATGCATCGTGCTTAAAATTTGACAAAATTGTAGTATATTTTTTGTAAAACAATTCGAGTTTTTATGGCTCAAATCGGAGTCTGATCAAACATTTGAAGTGTCTATTCCAGAACACATTAAGTCAAAAATGTTTCACGAGAGGACAAAAGGATGCGTACCAACCACCTCCAATAAATTGCGTTGCAAACTCGATTTCACCAAAAATTGACTTAATACGTTTTGTAATGGGCATTCTTCATTTCATACGATCATAAAAAAAGAGTCAAGTAAGGAAAATGATCCGTATTTTGATAGTACTTCAACTTTTTTTCTTTTTATAATTCAACTTTTGTATCTCAAACTTTATTCCGCGAGCCTCTGGATGACCCAAGATGAAAAATTTCCTATCGATAATTTTGTAATTTCACTTCACACTTGCTATATTTATACCGAAATTTGTGAAAATGGCTTATGTTAGCATTGTGAGAGCGTTATTTTCATCATCAATTGTAAAAGCGTGTCGCGTTCCTTTTGAATTTTGGATTTCAGGGGACCACGTTGAGGCTAAATCAGAACTATTACGGAATATCCGAAATTAGAGAAAAGAAAATCTGTCTCAATTTGTATTCTCAGTTTTTTCTATGGTCTAGTTGGTTCTGCCCATTGAATTTTTCATTCGACCTATTGTCGGGTACAGAGAGGAGAAAACTCAGACCTTCTTTAAATATTTCTATTCTTCTTGGAAGAAATTTCCGATGAGGTGCTTTGATGCTTTGTTTGATTTATCAAGTATATTTCGCCTATTCCAAGGATATAGTATCTGTTTTGATATCCACATCGGAGCTGGGGATCAAACCATTAACTAGTCATTCGCAGTTTGAGACCCAAGCCTCCGAATCATTGTGAAAGGTTCGAATTTCTCTTCGAGTTTCGAGGCAGGTTCCGGTTTCGGTTCCGATTCAGACCCACGATGAGAGGAAAAAGGAAATTCACCCGGCTATATGTCCGAACCACTGGCTATTCGATTTTCAGTAATTTTAAATTTTGAAATTTTTTTTTACTATGTAGTATAGTTACTAATTTACATTATAATCGACTACGCCAGTAAAATACCCGTTTTTGTATTGTCTTCTAAGTGAATGTGGTATCAATAATAAGACCGAGGTGATCATAGGTGCAACCAGGAATTGCCTCTGGGAGGGGTGCAAATTTCATGTGAAAAAAATGAACACTGCAAATTACTTTGCTTGATTCAATGATAGAGGAGCGTAGGCCGATGCACGCATGCCAAATTGGCACGGAGACACCGCCGCACCCCCTCTTGAGATTCTTGAAATAATGCTCAGGGCTTTTGGAAGGGCCATAGTCCCATACCCCCCCCTGGCCGCGCATTTGGAGATAGTATCTCAGAAAAAGTTCAACTAGTTGTACCCACATGAAAGTACTCTTGTATATCACAGGTGGTGGCTACAAAAAAATGTAAAAACTGACATCTGCTTCTCCTGGTAATTCTACTATAATAACTTGGCACACGATCTCGTATAAATGCAGTTTACATTTTGATTGGGAATCTCGAATAAGAACGCATGAGTCCTCAGCTTTAATATAAAGATTACCGATGACTGGAGAAGACTATCTCGTTCATCTACAATTAACTACCCGATTCTCTTCATAAGTTCTAAATTATCTTTTTGAAGTCCGCTCTTGAGTGAAGTATGGTAGTACGGACAGGTTGGCAGGATAGCTTCGAATCCAAGTAGGTCCTTTTATGACTGTTCTGTTCAAGCTATTCTCGTCTATCCAATTGCCTTCTGGTAAATAAACATCCCGACTGGTCTTACCTACTTCCAGTACAGGTGCGACCAACAAATCTTCACCTAGAAGATATTCTGAAGAAAAAAAACTGTTCTACAGCTTAGTTATCGAGCATTTTCTACCCATTCCTCAAAATGAGGGTAGCTGCGATACGTCTCAACACCCAGTAGGTGAACAAGATTACTGTAAACTACGTACCTGTATCGCAAACCAAAGCTTCTGGATCATTGGGGGCAATCCACCAAATAGGAGGGTTGACGGGCGCTCCATCAACTACAGTTTTATGCATCAGATGGATAATCTTCTGAATATACTGGCTCCGTAAATCCATAAACTTCTTTGTCAGAGCATCGTACTGAAATGAATAAATTCATAATACGATAATCTTATCTACCTGACTGAAAAATTACAATATTTTATTCGCCCGCAGAGGAGGTATAGTATAAGCACCGTTAAATTTGAAATAGGTGTCCAAAACGTCTTTTGTAAGATAGTGCAAATCTGCATCATGTCTGTTTATTGTGAGAAAATTTCCCGAAAGCTTTTACACCACAGAACTAGTAAAAATGACTCAGTTATTCAATACAAATTCAAATCCGACCTCAGAATTGAGCTGGTGTCATGTTTTGACAGAATTTACTTTTCATTTCGAACCTATCTCTCAGCCGTGGCCTCCTGCTATCAGATTCAGCAGAATGAATTTGATAAGAATAAGTCGATAAACTATTTTTGTTCGTATTGATTGTTTTCCCCATGGCTCGTGGTCAGTATTTGGTTTGGGTTCCGAATTAAGCGTTTGATTTTGGATACAGATTTTATTTATCTAAAATAGCCATTGAACACAAAGTAAGGCCCATCCACTGCTATTATTAGGAAGATAAATTGTTTCTAGACCTATATTTTGTTGTGATCCAGATTGTGACCTTAACATGTTCAAGACAGCCTTTTAGGGGGAAGTTGCTTAGATTGGACTACTTGTGTTTCAGGCCGCCGTATGAAGGCGCATCAAGCTGAAATGAAAAACCTGCAGTCAGATGCGAAAGAACAAAATGTCTACTACATCTACCCAAGTTTTGGATTTCATTGATCTACTTACTAGGCCAGGAGAGAGATTTTAGCAAAATGTGGCAAATTGGTCCATTTTAGGCTCGGCTCCCAAGATTGAACCACCTGTAGCCTTATTTTGACCAGCGATGAAATCCGAGCTGCCTTATTTAGACTTTGCTATAGAAATCCCGAAAAAAGAAGTATAGCCCGCTCTAAGTTGTCTTGACCCCATACGGACCCCATATTGACATCTATAAACAATGAAATAGCACTCAATTACATTTTTCAGCATTTTTTGCTATGGAATTATCATTTTTGTGCTGTGAGTATTGTGAATTGGACCAGTCCAAGTGAGGCACAATTTAGCATTGTGTGTACATTCAGTTTTTGAGAAATTCAAACAGGCTACCATGTATTTATTGTACATATGTTTTACAAAAAGAGTATCAGAATTCACCGAACGCTTCTATTTTATTTGTTAGGTGGTCCAATCATGGGATTAACTATCCTATTTTAGAATAATGGCTGTCATGCACCACGGAAAGCAGTAATCATAGATTTCCCGATATGGAATTATACCTGTTGCATAGCCTAATTCACTGCTGTGAAGTGATTTTCGGTACACTTACCTTATATTTCTGCTATGTCCCTTGAAATTTTAATCGAAGTATTTAAAATTTACACCCTTTTTCACGAACTCATTATTTACTTTGTGTTTTACGATTAAAACCACTCTGAACTGATATTATGATAATTCATAGAACATAAGAATATTTCATGCCAGAACAGAAGCGCTACCTAATATCGCCATTTCCGAGATATCACGGTGGTCCAATTTATGTGGTAGTCCAATCTAGGAAACTTTCCTCTATAACTTTGAAAATTACCTTCAAATGTCAAGGCGTAAAATTCTGATCATTTCGAAGAAATTGGAAACGGTATTCTACGATCGGATTTTTGTGTTAATTTCAAATCCGACCTGACCTCATCCAGATAATGTGAAAGGTCCTGGTTGGCTGAGTGGATACCACGCTGGTCTCGGATTCCGGAGGTCCCGGGTTCGAGCCCACCTAGCCACTCGCTACATTTCGACCTAGGCCCGTTTTTCGGCCAGAAGAGAAGAGGGCTAAGACAGCCCTAATAGCCTCCTCGATGTCTCTGAGGTAATGCTCGAAAGGGCGGATTCCAGGGCTCGGTTTGACAGCAAAATAGAAAAAGAGACTTCATCCAGAAAATGATCTTTCAGAAGCGAAACTGTATATCTACGCATCGAAGAAAGAAAAATTGTTCCGAATTATCTTTTTACAATGATCGTGAATACCGTTTAGAAATTGGGATGAAATTCTTCTTTCAGACTCTTACCATTGGATATCGAAAGTGGCAATATTTAGAAGTCAAGTACTGAAGAAAGGAAACGTATTTCAGCATCAAATTTTGGATCAGGTTCCAAATATGACTTTGAAATGCGAACACCTGTATTTTTAACCTGAATTCTGTCAGTTTCGGATTTTAGAACGTCACCTTCAGCGTGAGAAAAGACGTCCATTACAATTTTAAAGTGGAATTCGAAATGAGCACGAATAATCAATCACGGGGCACTGTTTCCTCTTCGACGCATTAGGTTTAAATTTTGATTTTTGGGGTTTTGAAAATGCAATTTTGAGGGTGCAAAATGACTTTCACTAAAATCTTGCGGTTATATGCGAAATTAGCGCAGACATTCGATTTAGCAATGCTGTTCTTTTCTCGATTTGTTGCTTCTATATTTTGACGATTATCGCCTTTGAAAGGTCACTCGAAAAGGGGAAAAAACAATGTTAGATTCGAAATGAGCGTGAAAAATGCATTTTAAAACATTGTATTTTCCCCAGGGATGGAAAGTTTAAGCCGATAATCGCTCAAGTGGAAGCTTAAGCTCATTTTTGACCGTGTTTTAAGCGCTTCAGAAGCCAGTCGTTGCCTTCTCTATCAAGCTCAAAGCAAGTCATAAAGGAAGAGCTGAGTCGCTGATTGGCTCTGCAAAAATTTTTATTTTTTTATCACTTATCAGTGATTAGGATTTCCCATTGCTCAGTGCTCGTTTTCCATCTGGAGGTTTCGAATTTTGAGGTTTCGATTTCGACTGGGGAAATAGTCAAATAATGAATAAAATGATACACCGTCGTCATAAATGAGCTGGTAGGTTAGCTGAAATTAAATTTGGAAATATTGTAGGACAGTAGAACTTCACTGATGATGAAATAATATGATTTTTGAATTCTGCTGTCGATTTCTTACTGAATTGACTATAAAAAGCGCCTAAAAGCTGATGATAGGAACAAATGGCCAAAGCTAAGCTGATGAAATATCCTGAGAAACTGTTGAGCTGAAGCCAAAGTTTAAGTGCATCGCGATCCACTTTCCACCCTGATTTTCCCATTGATATCAAGGGTGAAAGAATGGACCTTATTTCGAGCTTAAAAGAGCTGGTTTAACTGGAAACAATCTCTATCCAAATTTGAAGGCCAGATTCGAACTGTACTCAAAAATGTTTGTGTTAGAAACGTATCTCTCACGTATGTTTACCTGTATGTAAAGTCTTAGCTTTGGAAATGAGGTTGAGTCACCCAGAATGGCCTTTCTGCCACTTTAGAAGGCTTCTAAAAAGCTGTGACTGATAGCTCATTTAGAGTGCCAGATCTAGCTTCAGCGTGAGAAACCAACTCAGCAGTGCATGACGGTATAAATCAGACATTTTGGAACACGTCCCCCTGTTTCGTGTCGTTTAGATTTAGTCTCAAATTTGTATCATGAATCATCTCATACCAGGCAAACCAATTCCAGGGTCCAGTTATAAACAAGAAGAATATTACCGGGTTAATTTTTGTCGCTCCTCTCTCCGCACCTAACTTGCGACAGTGCTAGTTCGCAGCGTTCGGGACATGCACCACAGTGGACTATAAACCCGACGGACGCGACTCACCTTAGATCCGAATGTCCACGGCAGTTTCGAAAACTGTATCGACGGCATGAACACGCTCGCCTGCAAGAACCGAACGAGGAGCTCTCCAATTACTTCCCTTTTTTCTTCCTGGTCATAGGGGAGCCCGTATAACATGTCTGTCATTACAAACGAGTAGCCGAGTACGTTGAGTTGCAGCAGCTGAGTGATAACTGTCGACAAGCCCGACGGTTTCAGCCATTTCCGATGGTAATTCTTCACTGACACAAATATTGGGTAGCGCTGTGTGCCCCTGGCCACACTGGTGTGTACGTTTGTACCAACTGACGCGATCATTTTTATATACTCCTTCACATTGGTTTCCGGGTACCGATCATCCGACCTGTGGAACAGCTGCGACGAGTGACTCATTTCACTGTCGACGAACTTAAACGAATTGATCCCATAGCGCCGCCCGAACTCCTTCACTCGTTCCCGATACCAGTCGTACGCTGATGGATTAGTGAAGTCAATATAGCTGCCTTTTTTTCCTGACCACTCAACAATGGTCTGATTGCTGTAATCCCTGACAAAGTATCCCCGTGGAATGCCAGCCGAGGGAGTCGGTTCGCAGTTCTCGTCCACGAACGGATGCATCCATATGTTGACTCCGACAAAGTTTAATTGCTTCAACCGCTCCACCAGCCGCCGCAAATCGGGAAACTTGCTTTTGTCCGGCTCGAAACTGCCGTAACACCGACCCCAGCCGTCGTCAATTGCCAGCTGTCCTCCGTAACCGTGTTGAACGATTTCCTGGGCATAGTTCAGCACCTTTTGCTCGTTTATATCGTTTCCGTACTGCATCCAAGTCGACCACATTGGATACTTGACTCGATTCAAGTCTGGTACTGCGGACGGCGTTCCGAGAACGTGTTTCACTGCATGTTCATGAGCTTCCCGGACGTTCTTGAACTTGCATACTTTAAAACTCAGTAGGGTGCGTCGGTTAGACTTCATATAAGGGTCGGTATTTTCGGCTATTAGTTTGAAGCTCCGGTATTGCGGGTCGATTGAGATGAACAGAGGCACGGTTTCATCGACGTAAATGTAATATCCGTTGGAGGCCAGCCAGTAGGGCTCTAGGAAGCGTTGGCAATGTCTGGTTACGAAGGACGCGCGACGTTGCGTCCCTCTGTCGACAGGCCACATGCCACGCTTGTGTATCATTCCGCCGTACAGGTGAATGCCGGTGAGGTTGACGTCTGCGACAAGTGTACTGCCGGTACTGGAGTAGTTGAAGGACTGACAGTGTTCGTCGATTTTCTGCATAAGCAAGCGTATTCCGTCCTCTGTTTCACGGCAGTGCTGGCTTGTATTAGATGAACAGTCCTCGATGAGAGAAAGAGTTCCCTTTTCATGTACTTCTTGTAGATTAAACATGATTTCCAGCGGTGTTGAGTCTGTAAAGAGAAAGTTTGACATTGTGGAAAAGGGCGATTGAAGTACCATGAAGGTGGTATGGTGAACTGAAACCACCAGTAATAGTTTTTCAGTTCAACCTCACAAAAATACTCCTAAGCTAGCGGTAGATCGAAGGTGGAAGGCTTACTCAGCATCCTGACAAAAATTATAATTCATATTTGTAAGAGACGACCTGTCTATCAACCTACTGTAGTAGGAACCTAGAATTTGGCGGTCAGAGAGTGTGGGGGGAGCAGGTAGAAATGCAGCAAAGTCGTTGGGAAGAGAGGGATTCTAATTCTAAACGCTTCAAACTAGTCTTCAAAATGGTAACAAAACGTCGCAGGTTCTGAAGATTAGGTTATACGGAATTTGGATTAGTCGTAAGATCAGCACTGTAAGTCCTCACCCATCTTATGGAGCCTTAACACAGTCTTACACAGTTATGCTATCTTGGAAAGTTCTGACTATGAATTCAGGAGATTTATTAATCTAAACGTGGTCTTAAGGAGTCCGTCCGCGTCCGTAACTGGTCTTAACTTAATTCCGAGATCTTGACATCGCTGCAATTGTATTATCTCAATCCAAAGAGTCTTAACACGAGCATAGAGTGTTGAAACTATGTTTGATGCCATTATACAAAAGCTTGACATGTCTTAACCCGGTCTGTAGGACTGTTAACACATCTTCAGCGGAGTTTTACTAAGCGATAAGAGACCTTAGAAATTTTTAATTAGTCTTAACGTAGTCTGATACAATTTGAATATAGTTATATGGAGCCGTAAAGAGTTGCAGTTATTGTCCTAGTAAGTTGTACTAGTCTTGGTACAGTTCTGAAAAATATCTACGAGGCTTGAAATAGTCTTGAACAGGGTTCAGGAATAAGAACAGTCTAAAGAGCTGTCGGCCAGACCCAGTAGTCTTACGGAGTCTTAGCTCAGAACTAAGGAAACCTACCAGAGTCTTAATATATCTTTATAATCCTGCAGAATTGCTCAAATATAGGTGAGCGAATATCTTTGTTTCCTAAGTTTTTTCCCACATCTATACATAATACTGTATGTACTTTTTGCAGCCACAGGGCAGCCCCGTAGAGAGAAAAAGAGGGCATGGGGGAATTTCCACGGCCCCCTCTCCTTCCAGTTCATTTTGTTCGTTTATTTTTAGATGGGAAAAAATTATAAGCTACGGGATAAGAGGTTTCTTTCACGGTGTAAGGCGTGATTGCTAATTTGATGTACAATATGATTGAAATTTAGGCCTTTTAAAAATATCGGGCCCCCTTGAAAATCCGGGCCCCGGGGTATTCCCCCTCCCTCCCCTCCATCCTCTCCACCCCCTCGCATCAGGGTTGGCCATGGGAGAGGTTCGGACTCTCATCTCCTGTACACAGCTGCTGCTGTAGGAACAGGTTGTTTATCTTTCCATTTATCTGTCTGCCAGTGTGCTTATCTTACGATATGAGACCAGCTTACTACTTGTCTCTCACCATCAATCTGGCTGGATCCTATGATAACAGTTATGCCCGTTGCAGTTATTCAGACCCAGAATCACCTTCATTGGGAACATTATTAAAACATATTGGATGCCACGATTTAGAGCTCGGATTAGGACTCACGCAATTATCCTCTACCCGTAAAGAGCAAAAAGGTTTCCGGCAACCGATCCCATTCCTGCCTATTTTTGAAAATTTTTGAGTTTTCTGTTTTGATGAAGAATTTATTGATATTGTCCTACGTGATTTTAAGATTGCCAGAAAGTGGTTCTGTAGGACCATTGATCGTCCATGAGGCGGGAGACATATCTTTTATTACAACAAAGTTGTGTCTTAGTTTACTCTTTATCGTTTCTATCCTATTATGATATTAATTTTTTCTTAATACCCAGTATAGAACTCTCCAAGGAGTTTTGGGTACCCCCTTATTCCACTGGGAGGTTTGGCATCCATATGTTAACGTTGGGACCACATATGCGTTAAATATTTAACTTTTGCGGGTGAGATTGAAGGGGCCTTTGAAGATTTCTCTTAGCGACCAGTATTTGACCCAAGCTTTGGTGATTCTTATATTTGTGTCTTTTTCAATGTGTTCTATGAATGCTATTCTTTGACTAAGTCCCTTTTCGTTTGCTGCCCGTTACAATTATCTGTTTTTATTTTTTCAGGTAAGCAACCTGTTCGACTATTCTTCTACTTCTGAGTAACAGTAATGGATCAATTTTTCAAGACTCAGAATATTTCAGTATCATTGAATTTTGAAGATGGTGCGGTAAGGTATCATGTTTTTATAATTTAAGGTAAATAATTCTGATAGATTTTTGGAGATCGTATTGTTCCCGAAAACGAAGTTGAGAACTGTCAAAATTAAAACCCAAGTAGCCTGTTTTCTTGAAAGGTAGTCCGAATAGCAATACGTCATAGTTTTTGTATGATTCGAAAGAAACTTATGTGGTGACCTTTACGGAAGTTCTTCACGTGCCGAAATTTAAATAACTTTCTTGCTTTTGAAAAGAAACACAGGATGTTAATTGTAATAGCGGGATTAATTTGGATACACGGTTTCTTCAGTTCGCACAATGGGCGTTGTACCTAAATGACTAAGTTGAATTTACAATTCTGTGAGGTGTCGAGGAACAAGAATGGCGGACGGACAATACTATGACAGCAGCAATCCTAATACAAGCTAAGTAAAGTATTATTTTTCATGGAATGCGATAGAACCGGGTCCTATAATAAAAGGCTTTAGCTGTAGCGGGGAGGGGGAGTGGATTCAAAAACATACATGGCATTTGATAAACATGTGCGTTCTTAGTGAAACCAAGAAAAGAACTATAAAGTATAGGACCAGTAGCGTAGCGTCGAGGGCATGGGGGCATGTGCCTCCTTGAAAATCTTATTTTGCCTCCCCCCTTGGGAAAATCCTGGCTACGCCACTGTATAGGACATTCCTAATTCATTTTGAAAATTAATTTGTTGGTGATTTTGAAACAATGAAGCCTTATTAGTGGCTAAGTTTATCGATATCCTGATTTTCAATTATGAGCACTTGGGAGAAATCACAGAATATGGGTACAATACTTACTAGTAGCTGGGTCTACCAGACGTGCGAGAACATTTCCGTCATTTCCAGTTTTCACACGCATATTCTCAAATATGCTGCACTGGCCATCGCATATTTGCAACACGCATACAATACCTACAAAAAAAAAAATTTGAATGTATCTGTGAATAGTCACCAAATGATCAAAATGTTGGTAGTGCTGAATGAGATTATGATCAGAGGCAGGGACATAAGCTTTGGATGTTCAGATATATTATGTTCTATTCCTATCCGTATTCATTGCACATAAAAATATTATTGTGCTAACAACACCTAATTTCACAATTCATTAACTCATTCCACGTGATCAGTACCTAATCCGGAAAAAATGAAAAAAATAGACTAAAATGAAGATTGATTCTACAAACTAACCGCTACCTTTTACGTTATAGAGCTGGCGCAGGCCCGTGGGTCTTAAGTGGGTTGAAACTCACTGTGTCCAAAAAATTGGTGATTAGGTATTTAAAAATAAATTCATAAATATTTTTTCATCTATCACAAGCAATACATACTAGAAATTCGAAATACGAAATGAAAAAGGACCTCAATTATAAGGTATTATTTGGAAATTTAGCGGAGAATTTTCTTCCTTGCCCTTTTATATTAGTTCCCCAGCCAAATCTTACGCCGTATTATTCGTATATTTGAAGAAGAAAAATCTGATTTTAGCCAACCCCTGTCTACTAAATAGGTAAGCAATACAAAATGTCTCCTTTTGCTCGGCTTGCGAAACCTCCGCTCTCCCATGTTACCATCCCCCATACATTCATTTGTCGCACACAGTTTTGACTATATCCGTTTAAATTTTGAAGTGACGTTTTGTATTTTTACTACATAAACATTACTGGCATTCATTTTAGCAACGGTCTTTTTTTTCACGCTTGTACTTCTCATGGTAGAAGAAAACGAATCAACATTATCACAATCATATTAACAATACAATCTCATTCGTTTGACTGTACCAAGAATCTTAAGAATATGTGAAGTTTTTCTCTTGAAACCGAAGAAACCTAATTTTTAAATTTATTCAAGAAATATTGAAATCCGTTTTAGTTCATAAATCTTGAAATAAGTTCTCTTATAAATTTATTGTAACTACATAATTTGAACATTCTTCTAATGAGTCAAATTTTCATTTGGGAGTGAAAAATTTCCAATTTTTCAAAAATTGAAAGTGAAGATAAAATTTTTTCAAATATAAATTGCAGAGAAAAAAAAATCAAAAGTGATAATAAATATGAAAATGCATCACGACTTATAATAATATTTTTCTATCGAAGAATTCGAAAGGTGGAGAGGAAAACAGAGTTCTGATGCATTATTGATTATAAAAAGAACTCGAAAAGTACTTCGACCTGAGTAAGTCGGATGAAAACCAAATTGTATTCAAATGAACACTATGAACTTAGGATGTTGAAAGTTTATTGACATTAACCTAACTGGTACACATCTTCAAATATAATATTCGTAGATGAACATGATATTGCGATCGAGGCGAATAGAAAAATTTTTAGTGATTTGGGCCTTGACGGGAGGCTCATATCCTCTCTCGGCTTAGGAACTATACCTAAATCTGGCATTAGTTGGAGTGATGACTTTTTGGAACACTACGCTGATGTGTTGATGAATAAATGAAGAAATTTAACCGCAGGATTCAGCAACATGGTAAAAAGTGAACGCAACAGGGTCTTTGCTTTTCGAAACCGTTAGTAAAATGGGTTGTCATTTGAAAGAATCAGTGAGCAACACTCAAGAAGTACAAAATAATTGAAAGAGAGTAATTACCTATGAGTAGCTTCATATTGGTTATTGTGAAACTAACTGCAATTTGAACAACAATAAAGGAGTGCCATAAATATCAGTCTTGCGACGATTCTTCTCTTTCTTATCTGAAAGTGAAATCATTATTATTTCAATAAGTACACACGTACCAGTTGGAAAGCATTGTAGTACGTGTATTAAACAAGCAAAAAAAAGTTCAGTTGTGCTCAGTTAATGTTGAAAAAAACGTGTTATAATCCATTTGTACTTGAAAATCATTCGATTTTCACAAGCACTTGAAAAAATAGTATACCTACTACTTATCAAAACCTGGAAAAAGCAAGCTTCTTATGATCACGACTATGTTGAAGGGTGCATACCTCTATGTACGGTAAAAGTTCGTTTTGTTCATATCCTAATAATTTCCACTTTTCAGTTCTTCTGTAAGTGACAAGGGCTTTTCAATACAATTACTCCTGTGAAAGTCACGACTCTACAATTTCTCATTTGAATTCAAGAAATTGTATCTTACAATACACAAATTCAGTCAATCAACTTAAGCTGAATGCGAGAAATTTTTATCTCAAATATAAATACTCAAGGTTTTATTGTATCTGTACTTGAATAGTGCAGGAATGACGGGAGTTTGCGGATACGCATCAACATAATTATGCATGTAGTAGGTGTACTTCCAGGTCATGATTTTCACAAGACCTGTAAATTGGGGTTTCTTGATCCAATTACATACTTAAGTTGACTTTATCGCAGTTTAAAAGTTGCACTGTTGATTATTCTATTTATATAAAACAGAAATCTCATTTTATATGCAAACTCTTGTTGTAACTTATAAATCTGTGTACATCCAGTGATGGCATTACGGAATGGTTTCGTTATGTTTTAGTAACGTTATATAACATTATTTCGTAACATTACAATGTGTAACGTTACAAATTCTTGTTTCATTACGTTATGAATAACGTTCTGATAACGTTTATAAAAAGGAATAAAAAATGAAGGGTTTTTGAAAGAAATTATGGATAATTTTCTTTTATTTTTGCCTCCCTGGCTCCTCCAATAGTTGAGCCTTCAAAAATACTCGTATTTAGAAAACTATGAAAATTTATGATGAAATTTCCTACGAAAAACTTATAGCGTTATGACCATAACGTTATAACGCTACATTGTTACGTTACTGTGTATAACGTAACCTTATTTTCTCGTATAACGTTATTTTAACGTAATGAATAACGTTATTTATAACGGAATGCCATCACTGTGTAGAGTGTACATCATGTATATCTTTTTTGTATTCAAATTACAAGGAGTCGACGCAATGAATTCTACACAAAACCCTTTGGCCTTTTTAAAATACAACTATGAGCGGGTAAATTAATGTTGGATTTGAAAAAAAAAAAAGTTTTTATTTTAATTAATTAATTTTTCCTTCAGTACGGTGTGAAATAGGACATCCTGGTGTATAAGGAAGCAGAGTTGGATAATATAATCATTAGCGATAGTTAATTTTCATGAAAAATAGAACAGTGAAACCGAAGTGTCCATGTTGGAGTGTGAGTGAACTTCGTAAATTCTATATTTAGGGTGTGCCAATTCACAATTTCTTCCTTCTGTGGTCCAGAGCGCTTTCGGCTGTTATGCCATCACCAGTGGAGTACCATAACACTTTTCACTTTGTCGTCCTGTATGGATGACAAATCGCTGTTTGGAAAACACTGCAACTACCAGGGACACAACAACCACAAATTGACAGAAAAATACAAAATCCTACTCACAGAAAACAACACAAGAAAAAGAAAATTAAAGGAACAACTTGAGATAATAAAAGCAAAAACAAAACAACGTAATAAACACAACAACCAACATCTAAAGCTAGAAACAATTCCAACTAATAACATAACACTCACTCATAAACAGGGATGGGATTTTTACGTTTTTACTTCTTTTTTTTTGGGGGGGGGGGAGGTTGATTGGTGGTAGGAATATTTACAATATCTTTGCGAATCATAAAATTTCGAGTATAAAATGAGCCCATTTGTATGAGCATATTTTTCTAAACATATTTTTCGTAAAATGCATAATTTTACATGTGTTAGGTGTTTTTACCCGTTTATTGACATATTTTACCATTTTTTCAATTTTTCACGACGAAAATTCACTTAGACAAGGAAATTGAAAAATTCACTTTTTGCCGAAATCTCCTGGGAGAAAAAATCGATATTTTTTTCTATGATTTTTTGTTGTCTCTTGCGAAGTGGAACGATCGTTTAGCGTGTATAAGGGTCTTCTACGAGGAAATCGCCAACGTATGACCGTCCAGACAATTAGAATGCATATGGTGATCGCTTATTTTACAATATTGAAATAATATGTTTTAAACATTTGTTTTTGTACGTTTTTTTGAATAAATGAATGACGTTTTCGCTTTGATTTTGTCGTATTATTGTACTCCTTCGAAAACCCTGAATTTTGATACCCATATTGCCCCCTTCCCTATTTTGGCATAATGTTAGATTTTTAGGAATATTTTTGACATATTTCAGACAGCGAAAAACATAAATCATGCGCATATAACATGATTTTTATGACATAAAAATCCCATCTCTACTCGTAACACTTACTGATTGGACAGAATACACAACCACAGACAACCAATAGGAACACACCAAATGGGTTTTACCATACAGTACTACCCACCATTATTACAGAACGACAAAGTGAAAAGTGTTAGGGTACTCCACTGATGATGGAATAGCAGCCGAAAGCGCTCTGGACCACAGCGGGAAGAAATTGTGAATTGGCACACCCTAAATATAGGAAGGGAAACGGAAGATCAAAAGATCCGTAACCAGTTACTGAAAAGTATGAAAAATTGAAAAGTAGTTTTTATTGCAGACATTTTGACATAATTCATTAAATTGAAATATTTTATAACCTACTTCTGACAAATACAAAAAATTTGTGGGGGATTCCTCCGAAAATTTGACAAATAAAACAGCTTGTTTTTATCTTGTGCAATTTTTGTTTTCCTTTCAGCATTTTTTACATGATGCCAGCACCTATGAGACTACTTTTTCTGTTTTTTCCCCTTTAAATATTTATGTTTGATGCATCGGCAGATGATGGTTTTCACACAAAGACGCTTTTTTCAACGTGAGTACACATTTTTGAATCGAGGGCCCAATTTTGAAAAATTCTACTTTTTAAGCTCTTTCCAACAATACTAATACTTAACTCATTTTGTTTACAAATGTTGGTTGGTTCCCTTACGCTTAACAGCGTCGAACATCCATGAATTGAACAATTTGTATCAGCACAGAATTAGAATTAGGAATCGACATTTTAATAAATTTTTAAGGAGGATAATCTCTCGGTGAAAATCAACATCAAACATTTCAATTATACCAAAAATTGAAATTGAATTAAGGTATTCTTCCCGCTTATTTTTTACCAGATTCCGTGGCATTATGAAAGTACACTGTGTTCCCAGTAGATTCGTGTCTTGTTCATATTTCAACGATAATTGAACGATGTTAAGCAGAAACTGACCAAGCGACATTTATTGACAAAATGAGTTATTACTTAGTATCGTTGGAAAGAACGTGAAAAGTAGAATTCTTTAAAATTGGGTTCCCGATACGAAAATGTGTATCCACGTTGGAAAAAGCTTATCAGTAAACGCTATGTTCGTAAACCGGAAATTTTCATTGGCTTTTAATATTACGTTTTCTCAAAAACCAGATTTTGTCGCTTAGTCAGTTTTTGCTGAACAGCGTCTAATTTGAACTGAAGATATTCAGGCTTGATGCGGAGAAATCGGTCTTTTTGTAATTATTTCATTATAGCATTTGCATCGGGCAGAAATATTTTGTGAGAAAGAAAACCAATGGAAATGTGTTCTAATAACTGTTTGCATGTCGTTCAGAAGTTTGAACCTTTGAAGCAAAACAAAAAAGCAATGTCGAGAAAATGTTTTATGTGAAAATAAAAAACCATACTTACGCGTTTTTAACAAGTTTTAATGTTCAGAACTCGTACTTATTATTTTTAAAATTTTTTCACGCACTTGAACACATCTAGTCAACGAAAAATCACTTGGTACTAATTCAGAATATTAATCAGACTCCTCGAAGTTGATTGACTTCAAGGTAATAAGTTAAAATACTTATCATCGGGTTATCCCAAATAGAGAAAATAATTGGTTATCACTGTGATATGCTGAGCTATTCCCGAACAGCAGTATTTCCGCTGCATTTTACGTTACTGTAATGGGAAAAATTGTTGGAATTTTGGAAAAAGATGTTTGCACGTTAAGAAATTTTGTGTTTAAAAAGGAGATTGGAGCTATAGATATTAAATGCAATTATGCGTAACAACTCGTACACTTTTTTAATTATGCACGAACATCAAGATAAAAGTATTGCCCTACTGCATTAATATCTTCGGATGTAGGAAGCTTATTGATTAGAATCGAACCTGCACGCTCATGTACGTACTTGTTCTAAATATTACGATGTACCCTGACGCAAAAAATAATAAACACGTGTGTGATGACCAGGGAGCGGATTTGTATGAAATTGCATATATTTCTCCACATAAAGTAAATACCGATATACTCCGTTTATGTTTTCGTTTAACGTCATTCCAAGGAAAATGAGCCCAATATTTGTTCTTGCATATTTTTCATGTTTTACTCCAAAGAACGTAAGTACTTTTACATAAAGGTTACTTTTAGCACATATTTCACGAATTTAGTCCATATTTGTCGGATTTATCTCCTTTTTGGCTCATATTTCTTTAATTCTCAATTATCAACACTGGCCATTACCAAGGCTAAACCTTTTATTTCAAAATGACGAGACAATTAGTGAAGTTGAGCAAGTCGGAAGCAGTACGTATTAGTGAGACTATCGTGAAACTACAGGAAAGTAAAATTTCAATGGAAGAGATTTAAGTATTTTGGAACAGTGTTATCCAGAAAATTTCATCGACACCAAATGAATCAGTCGAGAGAAAAATGGAGAAAGTCAAATCGAAGAACCATGAACTAGAAATAAATGGAGGCCATTGATTCCAACTATATGATGTGGTGGGACGTATGGCGATGCACGCATGCCAAAGTGGCCCCTGAGACACCGCACCCCCAGCACCGGAAACTACCCTTTCGGGCATCGCATCAGTGCCGAGGGGGATTCCAACTATATTGCTGCACTCAGAAATTTTGCAGAATTCTCTGATCCGAATCCAGGAGACATCGCGGCGTTCAAGTACGCTCCTCTTGTTTCCGTGGACGTGGAGAGAATTTTCAGCGTGTACAAACGAATATTGGATAATCAACATCGTAATTTTCTAATTACGCTGTCATATGATAATCTACTTTTATAAAAATAGTAATAATTGTGACCGGCTCGGAAGAAATGAAGCTTACGTCTAAAATAAAGTTTTTGAAAAAAACGCGTTTGAAGTTTGGTAACACTGTATCGTTAAGCATGTGGTTTGTACTGCAGGTTATGCCTTCGCAGTCGTGTTGTGTGACATCTGTGAGTGTGTGGAACATGTCGGAGGGGTCAGCCAGGTGCACGTTCAGCGGTGGGGAGTGGCAGAAAGCGAAGAGAACGTGATAGTCAATTATAGTTTCTTATTTAAAAATTCTGTAATATTTCTAAATGGGGAAACTCACCTTAGTATGCTACTTCATTTACAGAAGTACAAAAATTCTCCCCCAAAAGAATAGCCTATACTCAAAATTGAAGGAGCCGTGTATTAATTTAAAAAATTGATATTTTTGGTGAATCTTTTGCGCCTTCAATATTGAAGATAGACAGGTATGTCTACAAAGTATTTTGTTACAAATAGTATGAACAATGAAACACCATGATTAAATTTTTTATTTAAAAGCTTTTTAAATTATTATCAGCATTTTCAAAAAAATAATAATATTGAATTGCCCCTTCAAAATAGAAAGTATCCGACTAATTCTGTAGCGGAGAATGAAGATTGTCTTTGTTTCAGAACCACTCATTTTGTGAGAAAAATCACACACATAGTTAACCTTCTTTCTTATTAATGACTTTTTTTTTTTTTTTCCCTACAACTATCAATTTTCAAACGCTGGCACAGCCGTGAAAAATAGGTTTTTTGAGGTTGGCAAACAGGAGTGGATGCACCTTAAGATCGAGAATATGAATCTGCAAAAACCCCAAAATCAATTTTTTAGACATAATAAGCCTCCTTTCCTCCGAGCCGGTCACAATTAATATTTCAGTTTGAATAATTTAATTAATTAAGTAACTGAATGAGTTGAAAGGTAAATGACGTACCAATGCCGAAAATAGGTCAAGCTTTTCGGATCCTGTAAAATGACACCCATATTGGGATTGCATCTCCCTCTATTGAGAAAAATAGAATAAAATGAAAAAAAAAACAAAAACATATTTTACATTTTTTGCGCATATTTCGTCTTTTTTAGTTCATACCGCTCTCTACTGATGACTTCATTTAGTGTGTGCTACCTCAATTCTGAACAGGTCATATTCGATTTTTTCATCAAAAAGTTTAGTCATTTTCTAGATCCAGGTACAAGAACTGTTCGAAAAACCGCCCCCTCCCCCCGCCTTGATCCAAAACAGCGTGGGAAAATTAACAAAAATCGAAGAAATTAAGTCCCCGACTAGTTCTCATCAATTTTAGTCCGCTGAACTCAAATTCGTCCGCTGAATTTCATAGATGAGACCTTAGTTGAGGGGTATGCTCACTAAAGAAAAATGAATTAAAACTTGCCAAAACATGACGCCAGCTCGATGTTGGGGTCAGATTTGAATTTATATTGAATAGTTGAGTCATTTTTCTAGTTCTTGGTGTAAAAGCTATCGGAAAATTTTCTCACCAAAAACTGACACAATGCATACTTGCACTATCTTACGAAGACGTGTTGGGCATCTATTTATAATTTGTCGGTGCTTCTACTATACCTCCTTTGCGCGTGAATAAAATGTTCTATTTTTTCACTCAGGTAGATTTATCATATTGTACGTTTATTCATTTCAGTTCAATAATGTGATAAAGTTCATGGATTTACGAAGCCAGCATACCGATAACATCATCTACTTAATGCATAAAAATGTGGTTACCTGAACGTCCGTTAACCCTAGTTTATTGTGGATTCCCCTGGTGATCAACAGGCTTTAATCGGGATGAAAGATTTCGATTTAACGTCAGCATTTTCGTAATTCGACTTTGCACAATCTGTACAGCGATGTTTGTGAAAATGGACAAACCAAACACTGTAAGATCGTTATGTTCCCTCTGAATACTGGATTTTAGGTAGGGGAGGTCGGGCTAGTTGGCCTACTTTTTTGGGGGAAATTTTTTAGATACCTTTTTTTCTTTTTAAATGACTATAGCACCATAAACCTTCATATTTTGGCTATATTTTGGTAAATTAACATCACTCATTTGAAACAGTCTAGTATGAAAAAAATTACCTTCAAAATACCCCTTTTTTTTGACAACCTGCTCTAACTATGAGGTAAGGTGACAAATGAGGTGTGGTAATTTACCATTGCAGTTTTAATTAATTCATAAATGAAGTAAACACGTATTATAAATTTTTTCGTAATCGTGGCATGCATAATAGTATATTACACACCTAGAGTTAAAAGTCAGGGTTTACATGACGAGGGAAAGTTTGCAAACGAGCATAGCGCGTGAGCAATTCTCGAGTCATGTAAACTCACTTTTGGTTCTTGTTGTGGAAGATATTTTTTATACTACTTGATCAGAAGCGGCAATGTTTTTCGCTCACACGGTCTGTATTTTTTTAAATTATTTATTTATTTAAATTATAGACAGGTGATTTTTGTGTGCGTAATTAATTCAAAAATTTCTTGTCTTCAGTTTGTTCACATGCACAAACAGCATACACAGGTAGTGGCCAGCAAAAACTTAACGACAGTTAACAACAAACGGTAACAGCTGTACTATGTCGTGAATATTTAAATGCGTTCTTAAGTCGCTATTTTGTAATTCGCTCCATGGCCGAGTGGTTAGAGACGATCCCTACATTTTAGTCAAATATTTCAATGGACGCGGGTTCGATATCCCGATACGAAATTACTGGCCAGCAATTTTTTCATGTAAAAACGCTTTACATTGAGGGACGTTTACTTTACACGCAGGTTCCGTTAGCACTCGATGCATGAATGATAGGCGGCGCTTCTTGTTGTCTGTGAAACACCAACGTAAAAATTTCCTTTCTGATCAAGTAGTATAAAAATGTTATTTCCTCCTGTGCACTGTTCATGTGCCCAGCGAAAGCAGACAACACACTGCAGCCATACTTCTTTAGAACAGCTAAAGGACCTGTTCGGAGGTATACTTCGCTCTATCCGATGATCTTCTATAATGTCTCATCATAATTTGAAATAGATTGCCTAATTCACGACGGGTTTGGTTGGCCGAGTAGATAGCGCGCTAGTCTCGGAATCCGGAGTTCCCGGGTTCGAGCCCATGTAGCAACTCGCTACATTTCGACCTAAGCCGGGTTTTCGGCCAGAAGAGAAGAGAGCTAAGACAACTCTAACAGCCTTCCTGACATCTTTGAGGTAATGCTCAGAAGGACGGATTCCAGGGCTCGGGTTGAGAGTAAAATTAGAAAGCGTACCCAATTCACAAATGAAAATTAAAATTCAAGCAAAAGAAAAATGTATAGCAACTTTCCCCATTTTCAATTGTCAACTTACCCCGAAAGTTCATTCCAGAAATTAATTTAATTTTACGGCGAACCACCGCGTCAATTGTTCCGTTTATCAGCTTACCACATCCCTAAACAATTCAAACTTTCAAAAAAAAAAAAAAACATCGTTGATTGTCGTCAATAAAAAACAGGGTTGCCACTTTCTGGAAAACCGGGAACAGTCAGGGAATTTGGTCAGTCAGGGAAAAGTCAGGGAATTTTCATTTAAGTCAGGGAAATTTTCTGAAAATAACAAACGAGTTCGTATTTTATCAGAGTAAACTTTTTTTATCTGTTGGAATGGACTCAACTTTCTTTGAGTATTTCTAATATTGAAAAATATTACATAAATTACATCTGTACCTTCTTCTTCTCGATAGCGATTTTTTTTAAATCTGTATTGTAAAAAATTTCTGTGACTCTCCTCCCTCTGGGCTTTCTCGGAATCCTGTAAAAAAGTCAGGGAAAATTGGAAAAGTTGGCCTGGAAAACCGGGAAAAGTCAGGGAAAACCAATCCTGAAAAAAAGTGGCAACCCTGAAAAACCCAGTCGCACTCGCAAAGTACAGCAAGGAAGTTGAAAATCACTTTTATTGATTTCACGTTAAACAACTCACTCTTTCGTGAAAGTGAAAACCATAGTATTTACAGACAAGGTATATGCCCAAGGTTCGGCCAAACACAGTATTGCTGAGTCACCAGCGAAAAAAGTTATAGCTACCTTGTCAACTTCTCGTATGCCAACTTACTCCGGTCTCCCCTACCCATGGTGGGGCTAGATCAGAAAGTTTAAGGATCATCCCAAACTATCAAAAAGAACTTCTATTTCAATAGCATTCTCAATTTTTCCTTAGTTGAGTTGATTCTCCAGTACAATTTTTCTTTCGAGCTGTTTTCTGATTTCGAGGAGAGAAAAGTGAGATCTTCTTCAAACATTTCTTTTCTACTTGGAACAAATTTCCAGTGATGTTCTTCGAGATTTTATTTTATTTGTCAGGTGTATTTCGCCTGTTTTAAGGATACAATTTCTGTTTTGATATCAATATTGGAGTTGGATCAAACTTCTGACTGGTCATTCGCAGTGTGCGACTCAAGCCTCCGGATTGAGTTCTGAGACAAGTTCCGCTTTCAGTTCAGGTTCAAACCCTTTTGGTAAGAGGACAAAGGAAACTCACCCTGCGATAAGCTGGGAATCACTGGCCATTCGATTTTCAATATTTTTTACTTTTTATTTTTAAAAAAATTCGTTTTTATAATCACCAATGTACATCATATAATCGAATATGCCAGTAAAAGAGAAGTTGTTTTAGTCGCCACTGTATTCATAGTCAATAAGATGACAAGAATAGGATTCAGGTGATACTCACAGTAAAGTAAAAACAGCTGAACGTGCTTTGCTTTTCTGAAAGCACTCTCGCATATTATAGCTGGCTGCCACAAAAGAAAACAAAAGCTCAAAGACACACACATACGCTAATTGGAAACAGGGAACTCCCGCCCAGAAGTTATCAAATTCGAACTAGAGAATTCTGTATTCAAATCTTCGACGACAAAATGAAGTGAGGTAACACTGACAGGTCAGCGGGATAGTTCCGAAGCCAAGTAGGCCCTTTTATGAGGTCTCCGTCCAGGTTATTCCCGTCTCTCCAGCGGCCGCCTGGTAAATATATGTCGCGACTGGTCTTATCTATTTCCAGTACAGGAGCGACCAACAAATCTTCACCCAGGAGAAATTCTGGAAAAAAAAAAAAAATTCTACTTGTTCTATCATAAAGTATAAGGTTATAAGCGATCGCGTATTATAATAACAAGTACAATCAGCCGTGAACCACGTGAGAGAGGCCAGAGGTATTCTTCCTATAATTCACTAGTTTTAGAGAAAGACTGTCTTTGTTGCTTTCATGCTCACTTGTCAGGTACTGTTGCTGACTTTGTAATTTTTTTTAAAAGTCCTTTCTTCATCTTCCTGAATTGAGGGTAGTTTTAGTAGATCCCAATAAGACTACTATAAACTGTTCGCACGACAGCTACGTACCTGTATCGCAGACCAAAGCTTCTGGATCATCGGGGGCAATCCACCAAATAGGAGGGTTGACGGGTGCTCCATTAGTCACATGTTTATGTATCAAGTAGGTAATCTTGTCCATATATTGGCTACGTAACTCCAGGAACTTCTTCGTCAGGTCATTGTACTGAAATGAATCAATGCGCTTGTTTCATGTTTTGACGAATATGTTAATTTACTTCTTGAACATATCGTGAAAAGTTATACAACACTTGCTACCGAAATTGATGGACAATTTTGGTCCGGACATTCGTCTTGTTTTCAAAGGGGAGTGGGGGGAAGGATTTTTCAGAGAGTATTTGCATCTAAACCTACAATATTACTCAATTTTTCGACAAGAAAAAGTTGATACGACCTTAAAATTGAAGTGGCGCTACTTCTTGGCAAACTTTATTATTTTGCTTTTTAATCGTGTCCTACAATTCGGCGTTTTTATTTTTACTACCACGGTAACAAATGCAACTACGACTCATTTATATCAAATGGTAGAACACAGACTTCGTCTTTGAATTCATTCTTTTTTAAATAAAAGGCAAAAACGTAGAAGCTAGGACTTTTTGTTACAGACTAGGTTATCGGAAGTAATCGCGTTGTCTCATTTATAAGATTGGAGCAAATTTGATAATATAGACTCGTATAGGTACTCGATTAGATTGTGAAACATAATTCAAACGAAATTAGGAAGGTATAATGACTTATTCTTCATTTTCATTAATTAATCAAGTAATTAATTTATCGTTCGTTCATTCCTTCGTATATCCGTTTATTCATTCATTCACTTATTTGAAAGTTGCAGCAAAAATTACCCTCAAGAACCAATTTGGATATTCTTCATATCTGAAGAAGTTCAAAAAGTATCCCAGTGTATTTATCACGTTATATTCGAATCTTGTATCGAACTAGTTCCATTAGGTACAGTTGCTTTATAAAAGGCATCTAAAGCGGCCAGTAAGGCAATTTTGTGGTGTTTCTTACTCGTTTGTACAAATTGGTAAACAATTAGCAAGTTATATTATTTTCCTCAATACGTGACAAAAGCTAGAAATCTTCCATATTTTTGAATTTGGTGCCGCTTTCAAATCTGACTTTTTTTTTTTTTAAATCCTGAGTGTGACATTTCAAAAACCAACTATGTAGACCTACACATCGAAGAGGAAAAATAGTGTTCTGAAACTGGCATTTTCTATAATTTCCATTATGGTTTTAAAATCAGGACGACAGTTGTTGTCCCCTCCCCCCTCTGACCCGTAATGACCTTAGGAGATCAAATATGGCAATATTCAGAACTCGAATACGTATTCATGAAACCAAACAGTGTTGCGAAATCAATTTTCTTGCTGATTTATTTCTTACCTAAATTTCGGCATCGTTTTGAGAGTGATAAATGACGTTCTTCTCAATTTTCAGTTAAGAAATTCAAAAAAATTCCGAACATTCAGTCTCAGGATGCTGTTTCCTCCTCAATATTATTATTATTATTATTATTATGCTTCCCAAGAAACAAAATTAAAATTTATACTTAGAAGTACTTGTACATTTTATACTTAAAAATACTTGTTGCCCTTCTGGGCGAAAGCCGACCTCAGCCTGTTCCATTCGGGACTGCATTGGGCTACCCAATTGGAACGTTTTGTGCCCCAGTAAACCAAAAAAATCATCAGACCATCTCCTCATTTGCCGACCTGGACTGCGCTTGTTATGTCTCAAAAACCAAAAGCTTACTCTTCTACCCCAGTTACCTTTTTTTATTCTTGCTAAATGGTCTGCTCAATCCCATTTACGGTATAGGCATTCCTCCACTATGTTTTTGTTGCTCTTAACTATTTTTATATTTTTTTCTATTCTAATTCTAGATTTTTGTCTTAACTTCAAGAGTGATTTTTCCATTTTGTTCAGTGTAGTTTGTAACCTGTTTTTGTCTATTTGTCTTAACGCCCAAGTTTGAGATCCGTAATTCATAATTGGAATGAATTACATATTGAATACTTTTGATTTTAACTTTGTTGAGTTATTGTTTTTAAAAATTTACCTTAATGACCAAAATTTGCTCCACCCTAACTTTATTCTTTTTTGACCTCTTTTTCGTATCGATTTTCAAATGAAAGTATTTGTCTCAAATATATTATGACCTCTGGTACTTGGTGGATTATTTGATTATTAATTTTTATATTTGTGTCATGTAATATATGTGATAGAATATTCGTTTTGTTCGTATTCAATTCCAAACCAGCAAGTTTATTGGAGCTGTACAGCTCACCAAACATTTCCTTCAATTCCTCTTTTGTGTTTGCAAAAATAACAACCACATCATCTGCAAATCTTAAATTAGACAATTTTTTCCCAATTATATTTATCCCCTTTTCCTCCCAATTCATGTTACAAAAGATTTCTTCCAAAGCAATATTGAATAGAGTTTGGGACAGTGGATCTCTCTATCTAACTCCTCTCTTTATCGGAAAAAGTGGACCATCTATATTTGTACTTATAAAAGACTTGGAATTTCTATATATTTCTCTAATGATTCGTGTCTATTTCTTTTCGTATCTTTGGGTTTTTCATAGCCTGAAACAGATATGAGTGTTTTGCAGTGTCAAATGCCTTTTTAAAATCTACGAAGGTCATGTGGAGTTTAAAATTATATTCTATACTTTTCTCTATCAGTTGGTTTATAATCTTGAAATTTGTGATTGTTGAAGCTTTTTTTTTAAATCCTGCTTGTTCTTCCGGCTGTGTATCGTTGTAGTGGCTCTTGATTTTTTCATTCAAGATTTTTGTAAATATTTTTGAAATGATTTTTTCAATTGTCTGATTGATTTTTCCATTGTTCATTCCCTCCATATCTGTTTCCGCTAGTTCTGTTTCCACTAATTCTCTATGTAGATGCTTTTTACTTTTTATGTCCACTTTCCCGATATTTTCTTCGTACTTCGGTTTCTTTGGCTTCCTTTTTAAATTTTTCATCTCTAGGTATATCAGTCTATGATCCGAATCGCAGTCAAAGTGGCTTAACACACCACAATCTTTTACTTCTTTACTGTTACTGTCTATTAGAAAATGATCAATTTGATATTTAAATTCCATATTTGGAGATATCCAGGTCCATCTCCTGTTCTTCTTTTTCTTGAACCACGTGTTCATTATTTTCAAATTGTTTTCATCGCAAAATTCTACTGGCGAATCTCCATTTTTGTTTCTTGCACCATAGTGGTATGGGCCTATATTCCCCCCCCCCAATTCTCTTTTTCCGATTTGTGAATTGAAATCATCCATTATAATATATTTTGCGTTATTTTCTTGGTTATATTCAGCTACTACTTTATTTAATTCTTCATAAAATTCTTCTATTTCTTCATCTGGTGTATTTAGAATAGGACCATGAACCTGGATTAACCTGGATTATCACTAATTTGTGCATCTGTACAAAGAGGAACTCAACCACTGCTATTCTATCATTTATACTTTTGAATTTGTGAATATGTTTTTTATATTTTTCGTTAAATAGGAATTCCACCCCCTGTGACCATCTGTATTTGTATAATACCAAATACCATTATTTTTTGTCTGTATTATACTTTCCGTTTTTCTCCGCACCTCTGATAACCCTTAGTATATCCAAATTGACTCGCATAAATTCCCGTTCTAGGTGTAAAAATTTTGGTTGTCACATAATTATCTTTTATTCAATGAACCTATTTTTATAGTGTGAATATCTTTTCTAATAATAGCATCAGTTGAGCTCCCCTTTCTTACCCTTTTTCCTGTTTTTTTAACTTGTTTGGTGTGTTATTTTACATTTTTTTCGATAGCAAAATTTTTTCCGAAAGTATTCTTAATTTTGTTTGCTTTACTTTGGCACATAAACTGGGTACAAGGTCTTACCTGCCCATGCTGACCAGACGGAACAGGACAGGGGTTCCTCCTTATTTATTATAATAAATAAGGTTTAAATGTTGATCTCATTTGCTTACAAAATGTACCTTTCAACATGAAAATCGGCTGCCATCGAAATCTTGAGATTATAGATCCAAGCATAGCGTAGAAATTCGATTCCGCAAAACGCTCTATGTTTTTCTTCGATTCGACAGTTGTACATTTTGGCTTATGAAATGCCTTCTCAGAGTAGGAAAGGCTCAAAGTCAGTTTCGAAATCAGAGTGAAAACTAAAATATTTCCCCAGTCATATCAAATATGAAAACTTGACCCTACCTCTTGTTGAAGGGTCTCTTAAAAGCGAGAGAAGGTCTGCATCCAGATTTGAACGCAAGATTCCGAGTCTACGCGAACAGTTGGCCTACAGACATGTATCATTCAATTGTTGCGTATTTGTGAATAGGTAGTTTTGAAATGAACTTGGAATCCTAGAATGACTTTTCTCACACTTCAGAGACCTTTTGCAAAGGGTATGCCGGATACGCGTGTATGATGTTAAATTCTGAGCGTGTGAAACGAACTCAGTATGCCAGCGTTTATGACAGATTTGTTTGCATTCCATTGTACTATGAAAGCAAAGACTTTATTTATTTTTAATTTTTTCTTGCTTTATTTATTTAATTATTTTAACTATGTTTATTGAAAACAGAAATACAGAGCGAAAAGTAAGAATTTGGAAATCGATGATAGTTTTTTTAAACTGTTCGCGGCAATGCGTGGTAGATTTGGAGGTAAAAAATCCTTTTAAAATTGAAAATTTTGTCATTCTAGTAAAACTAACAGCACGTGAACGCTTTCACTCTTCACATGTGAACTGAAGTAGGAATAGTGAGATACATTCGAAAGTACGAAGCTAAGTTCAAAATCGACCACAGTTTTTTTTTCTCATGTGAATTGATATTGAAAAATCATCTGTCCATACCAACTGAAAATAAACTTCTGCATCATCGTCAGTTTTAAAGACTACCGAAATTTACTTTTGTTTTCGAAAACATCATCATTCCTATTTTGAAGTTGGTGTATAAAACTGCTATACAGTTATCAAGTATACAACACGTCCCACTTGTTTCTTGCCCCTTGTTAGATATGTTGTCTCAGAACTGTATCATTAATCATCTTATAACAAGCGAACAAATATCAATCTTCAATAGGAAGAAACTACTAGGACCAATTTTTGTCACTTCCTCCCTCTTCCCGTAGGTTGCAACCCCGCTAGTTTGCCTTGTTCGGGACATTCGGCACAGCACACTGTAGATTCGAGGAACGCTACTTACCATAGGTCCGAAAGCCCACGGCGGTCTCGAAAACTGCACTGACGGCATGAAGACGTTTGCCTGCAAGAGCCGAATGAAAAGCTCGCCTCTGGCTTCCCAGTCATAGTTGATAGCGCTGATTACGTCCGTTATTAGGAATGAGTAGCCGAGTATGTTCAGCTGTAGCAACTGCCTGATGACCGTCGAAAGTCCCTCCGATTTATTCCAATTCCATTCGCGATTCACCATCGTCACGAATGTCGGGTAGCGCTGTGAGCCTCTGGCCACAACGGGGTGTATGTTTGTGCCAACTGATGCGCTCATCTTCACATACTCTTTTACAATCGTTTCTGGATACCGATCATTCGTTGTGTGGAAGTTGGTTAGCTGCGACAGATAAGTGCTTTCGTCGACCATGAACTTGAACGAATTGATTCCATAGAAGCTGTTCAACTTCTGCAATCGTTCACGATACCAGTCGGTCGCTTGAGGATTAGTGAAGTCAACGTAGCTGACATTTTTACCTTGAAATTCGATTATAAGGGTCTGGTTGCTGGCATTCCTGACAAAGTATTCTCGCTGTATGCCAGTCGAGTAAGTCGGATCGCAGTTTTCGTACACATAAGTTGGCACCCATAGGTTGATTTCGACAAATTGTAACCGCTTCAACCGCTCCACCAGCCGCCGCAAATCCGAAAACTTCCTCTTGTCCGGCTCTAAAGAGCCATAACACTGTTCCCAGCCTTTGTCAATTACCAACTGTCCTCCGTAACCATGCTGAGCGATGTCTTCAGCGTACTTGAACACGTTCCACTCGTCTACGTTGGTGTTGTAATCTACCCAAGTCGACCATGTCGGATACTTGACTAGATTCAAGTCTGGTATTGTTAACGGGGATCCGAGAACGTGTTTCACTGCGTGTTCATGAGCTACTCGGACGTTCTCGAACTTGCATACGTTGAACTCGAGGATAGTATGTTTGTTGGACTTCACATACGGGGCGGTATTTTCAGCTGTCAGTTGAAAACTTCGGGTTTGCGGGTCGAGTGAGATGAACAGGGGCACGGCTTCATCGACGTAAATGTAATATCCGTTGGATGTCAGCCAGTAGGGCTCGACAATGTGATGGCGGGAACTGGGTATGTACGGGTCGCGGATGTCCTTCTGTTTGTCAGCAGGCCACTGGAGATCCCCGTGTACACTGCCGCCGTAGAGATGAATGCCGGTAAGGTTGATTTCTGCGACGAGTGCACCAGTGGGACTGGAGTAGTTGAAGGACAGACAATGTTCGTCAGTCTCATTCACGAGCCAGCGTATGCCGCCTTCTACCATACGGCAGTGCTGGTATATTTTAGAGGAACAGTCCTCGATGACACGAAGGATTCCATTTTCCTTTCTCCCATCTGCTGGTTGATTTCCTTGGTTCGGAAGTGTCAAGTCTATTTCTTGTAGATTAAACCTGATTTCAAGCGGTGTTAAATCTGTGAAAGGTAGGAGAGCGATAGAAATGGCGCGAAGGCAGTGTAATGAATCAGACCAAATTTTTCCTGTATTTATGCAAAATATGTAATTTGGACGGTTATGGGTCAGGTAATCTTTCTTCTTGCCAGACAGGCCGAATAACTGTACGCCAGTTTTTGTATGATTCAAAGGAAATGTATGTCGTAACCTTTGGGAAATGTTCTTCACGTGCTCAAAGTTACATGTCCATCCCACTTTTGAAAGACACAGGATATTTATTGTAACAGTGAAATTAAATTTGGATGCACATTTCTTCGATTTTCACTGGGAACGGTACCTGACTCATTTTAATTTTCAATGCTGTGAATGGCGGCTGGCAAGACCATGACACCAGATAGTCTACATTCAAGCTTGGTAAAATATTATTTTTCATCGAATGCGGTTGTCCAGTCACGAGCTGAATTGGTTTGGGGGGGGGGAGAGGGTATTCGAATACCTGTCTGAATAAATCGATATCCCGATTTTTGAAAGTAGTGAATTGGGAGAAACCACATCAAGATATGGTATCGTACTTACTCGTATCCGGGTCTACCATAATTGCGAGAACATTTCCGTCATTTCCAATTCTGACACGTGTATTCTCAAATATGCTGCTTTGGCCATTGTATATTTGCATCATGCATACAATACCTGCTGGAGTATGAAGTTATAGTCTCATTGCGGTGGTATTAGAATTAGAAAATATTAATTTGGAAAGCTTCAATATTAGATAACATTGCTAACAGCATCAGCTCAACAATACACTACTACTCGCCGCGTGATCAGTAATCCGGAAAAATGGAAAAAATATACGAGAATTGAGAATTATTATTTTATAAAGTAACTGCAATACACCAGTGGTCTGTCCCCGTTAACATTTCAAGTTACACAACGGGCCCACATTCAGAAGCCTCCAGTGAATAAGGTCTCACTGTATTTAAAAATTCAATAATCATTTTTAAAAATAGTACACATATTTTTTCATCCATCACATACAATACATACTACATATGATTCCTGAATGTGAGGTTTCAATATCTGTAAATTTAGGGGAGGAGGCATTTCCTTTATTGCCATTCCATTAGTTCTCCAGCCAAATCTTCGCAGTAGTATTTGTATGCTTGGAAAAATACTGATTTTGGCCAACTTTTATGGACAAAACAGGTAAGCAATAGAGAAAATGTTTTCCTTTGCTTCGCTCGTGTATCCTCCGCCATATTGTATTCCCTTTGCCCCCCCCCCCTCGTTACGACGAGACACCAGCTATGAATTTTTTAATTGGTGACGCGATACGCACTTGCCTTCCACAAGTAGTCTTAAAGGTAATGCGACCCCAAAATTAAAAAGAAAGTTTAAGAAAGTAAAAAAATAAAGAATTTAATAAACAAATCAATGGAAAATAACTAATAATGAAAGAGGCACAGGTTCCAGCAGTTCAAATTTTCACAAAATTTGAAATTCACAAAAAAAAAAATGCTGAATAGTTGGGGAGAAAAACGTAAAATCCACAAATATGAATGACCACTTATCTAATGCTTTTGGTTTCAACACTCCGTTTATCAGATGTTTATTTCTCGAGCACTCGTCAACTTTTCACGCATTTTACTAATTTTCTTTTCCTGCTCCCAACTTTTATAGAATGTGTCCATCCCGTCCGGTTTTAGAATACATACCATTTTTTAATATCCGTTTGACGTTTGAAGTGACGTGTTATAATTTCACGACCTAACGAATTACTGACGGAAGTCTTTCCAGCGTTTATATTTTTATTAACACAAATAATTATATTACCAATAAATATGTAGCAAGAATCTCAAAATACGTGGAATTTTTCTTTTGAAACGAGGCATACTTAAGTCCTAATTGAAAAAAATAAAACATACTAGACTTCCGTCTTTCATGACTGACTGTGGCTGGGGAGGAGTTTGAAAGAGTCAGCCAGTTCAGATACCTATAGGCACGATGGTAAACGACAAATGTGATCCGAATTGCGAAGTCAGATGCCGCATAGAGCAGGCTCGGCAGGCATATCAAAAACTGCACAAATTACTTCGCGATCCCTGCCTAAACTTCGATCTCATAGATACAGGCTGGTTAAATGCGCATATGTTTGGTCGGTGCTTTTGTATGGAGTCGAAACTTGGACGCTTAAGACGGAAACAATCAACAGACTGGAGGCATTCGAAATGTGGGTAATTAGAAGAATGATGCGAGTCTCATGGATAGAAAAAATGCAAAAATGACGACATACTGCGGAAGGCTGGAATCTGAAGGACACTGTTTATGAATATCAAATTCAGAAAAATTGACTACCTTGGACACGTATTGAGAGGCGAAAAATATGAACTGTTACGCCTGATAATGGATTGAATAAATATGTTTAGGTTTCTGACCTTCGGGGTTGCATTTTTCTTGGGTCAGCCGGTATTTTCATTGAACAGCGAGATCTTAAAAACTTGAAAACTTTTTTGACACGAACTTATTCATCGTTGTTGATTATCGTGGTAGCTGCACCCTATTACTATTTATTATTAGGGGTACCTACTACCTAGTACCTGGGTCATTCTACCGAAACCTTGCTACTTTTGTCCCAGCTAGATATCTGGCAATGTATAAACAATAGTGTCCTCTACCTCTATTACTGTATAGGCTCAGAGGATAACTTATTGTATCTTTTTTATTAATTTGAAGTATCGTGCCCCCACCCCTATTGTGGAAATTCCATTTAAATGCTCAAAAATTCTTTCTTCGTGGCTGTCCCTTACCGTGAACTGGACTACAAAATTTTTTTCTTCAATATTATCGCTGCGTGTTTGGATAAACTGATGCGTGTGTATAGTTTTTGTGAGTACAGTGAACAAGTTGGAAATGCTGTACGTGTTTCAGACTCGATAAGAATCAGTGCAGCCATATTTGGAATACGAGTCCCTTGCTTTTCTTTTCCCTTCACCGTTGTCAAATTTGAACCTATCAGAAAATAGACGTAGAGCAAATATTTTTTTGAATGTGGAATAGCCAATCTGAAGTATTTTTATCAGTCGGTTGGAGTGTACGTATGATTGTTTGCTGATTCTGAATGGATTGCCACTCCATTTAAGAAAAGTGCTGGAAACCAGAGATTTTACCTACAGAAATTCCTTAAACGTGGAGCATTGTGATGAGTGCCGCAAGCGACTCAAATTTTTGATAATCGCAATTAAATATATAGTACGCACATCAGAGCACGCTTTATCGTTTCATCACTTTTTAAAATACCTATGGTCAAAATCGAGAGGTCCAGTGAACCTTTATCAATGTTGTGAAGATTTTTTCCTATTTCCATCATCGGGGCAACAGAGGAATTATGAAAGCCACGATGAAGGCATCCAATACCGCTATGAAAGAATTTACTGAAATCTGGTTCCACCAGAGATCGGAAATTTGTGAATACGAGTCAGTGCTGCCAGATTTATTTGGCCAGAATCTGGAGAACAGTCTAGAAAGAGAAATCCGGAAAAATCTAGACGCAAATGCGATGTCAAAAGGGAAGAGACCTTAGAGTTAAAAAATAATAAATCTTTTTTTCAGCTTTTTTGGCATAGAATTGACTGTAGAATGATAATCCATGTTCAGTTTTACCAATATTTAAAAAAAAAATTAATTGCCCCGAGTTTCATAAGCTTAAAAAAATACATTATAACTATTAAAAAAGTAATAATGAAAAAAAATGCATTTAAAGTTCAATTTACTGAAAAATGATGATGAAACTATTAGAAATAGAAGTAGATTAATGTTTTTTATAGGAAATTTCATGCAGAATTCAGTTTTATTATCAGTTTTACCAAATAATGCACCCAAAATTAAATTAACAGAAAAAGGAAATGCCCTATTAAAAATCACTCAAATCTCTCACACAATAAATTACTGTATATCAAATTGAATCTCTACATTCGAGAAACTGAAAATTCTTCTACTATTTTATTTTTATTTTGGAACCATGCATAAATCGATAGCCCATGAGCATTTTCCTCCATTATATTGAATTTGAATGGGAGCTGAGGAATTGGGAATGGATTCGTATCAATAATTCGATCTAATAAACATTATGGATTCGTGAAATTTATTCGAATCTTTTTAGTAGATTCGTCGGATTTGTACTTTTTTTTGTATCTTTGTGAATCTCACACTGAGAGCCCATAATTTTCGGGATGAAAACGTAAAAGAGAATTACCAAAAACGCGTTTGAAAAACATGATTATTTTCAACTTTTAATTGAATTTTGAATTAATAACAATGGCGGATTCGGAAGAAATGGAAGATGACCCTGGAAAAGTTGATTTGGATGCCAGGACCTGAAGTTCGTGTATTCGTATCCATAAATCCATTCCATTTATTTGAATCCGATTTGAATCACAGTAAACGTGAATCATTCTCAAATCATATTTGAATCAAAAAAAAAAAAAAAAGTAGTTATTCGTGGATTCTGAATCGAATCTAATTTTAGCGGATTAGTTTTCAACCTTGGTTTCTGAAAAAGGATGCATTGGGTGAAAGGAAAACTGAATTGTATTAAGGTGAAAAAACGAGAAAACATTTTTTCTAGTCCAGTTTAGGATGATCAAAATGTAGTCAGTCACAGACAAATATTTCGAACTAATCAGAAGTTGAATAAATCCACAAAACGAGAAAAAATAACAAAAATCCGGATTTCCCCCGAAGTTTCCGAACATTATCCAGAAATTTGGACATTTTTTGTCTAAAGATGAAAAATCCGGACACCTGGCAGCACTGATACGAGTGTGTTGATGTGCGGGTGGAAGAGTATTTGCGTATTCACAGTACACGGGCGCGCGTGCGCGTAGGAACTTCATTCTATAGCCAACAATTCCTTCAACGTGGGCTGCCATTCCTTCAGCGTGGTCTTGATTATTTTGACCCCCTCTATCTCCTCTCCTACGAAGTATACTGTTGGTTCAACCTCATAAATATGTGCTACTATATGCATATATAAATGATTTTCATGTTTAAAAAAGTACTAATGTTAAAAAAAAAAAAAAAAATGAATTATCAAGGGTTTGGTAGAATGACCCACCTATCTGATTTGGTTCGTTTCTATTGTACTCAGGGTGTTAACTTTTTGAAAACTTTGCGGCATTTTCGAGTATAGTAGTCCTTAAACAGACGTGACATTGCGAGCGAAGCAAACGAAAAAACTTTCAATAATTCGGGCATGGACTGAGAGCTCAATAGGTACATACAATATGATAATAAGAATGTAATTACCTATGAGTAGCTTCATATTGGTGGCGATTTCATCAAACAACCTGAAATGTGAACAAAAATAAAGTGCTAGAAACTTAGGTACTATCAGTCTTCTATGATTTTTCTATTTTTTCGGGAAAGTGAAACTATTCTAATGCATTTGGAAATCACTTTAATATGTATTAAACATGAGCAAAAATAAATTTCAATTGTGCTCAGTAGAAACTGAAAAAATGGTATTATACTCGTATTCTCTGTTTATACCGAAGGACAATTAATCGATTTTTACAATTACGTAAAAACAATCACATAAAACTAATTACAACCTGGAAGAAGCAAACTTTGTATAATCACGAGTCGGTTAAAAAATGCAGACTATGTTCTGTGGAATCTAGCTTCCACCTTTCAGCTCATATGTTGGGGACGAGGGCTCCTCAGCAGTATATTCTCGTACATCTATGAGAGTCCTGACTTTTCATCTTCTGATTTGAATTTATTTGGAAACTGTGTCTTGACAGATCGCGATTTCAGAAACAAATATAAGTTTCGTCGCACTTTGCGTAAATTCTTTCATTGAACATCTGAAGAAGGGAACAATAAATGATTCCTTCTAGGGAATCTCTGGATTGTTTTTCTGTCTCGCTTCGCACTTATTACATCATTACCGGTATTGGTATAATTCATTGAATTGACCCAATTAATGAACTGTTAATAATGAATATTAAGAAATACGTGTGACATAACCCACAGAAAATTTGAGAAAAAAGCTCTTTTTTGTCGGGTCATGTTTTCTTTTTCTCTCAGCAGAGCATGATGCGAGTACCTATTTCGTTAGTTTTCTTGCCTTTAAAATCATTTCTGTTTGCTGCACTGCCGGTGGATAGTTTTCACAAAAATGCAGCAGTGCTTCATTTTGAATTTGGATGTCTCAGGCACAGATTATTTTTGAAAAATTAATTTAAAAACTATTCTGTTGAGAGAACACCTGTAGTGTGATTTCTGAGGCCGTGGATGTCGGTTTTAAAAAATGTATCAGTTCAGTTTTTCGTACCTAATTACAATATTGAACGTAGAAATTCACATAGAAGTGCTCTTCTGGAAGATTTTGAGGAAATTACTTAACGATTCCTAAATCAAATTCTGTGCAAAAAAGTATTTTTGATTATGGACACTTGGCAACCTTTTTTAGTTACACAGTAGGTCTAAATGAGTTAATTCTATGGAAAAATCTGGTATGTGTGGAAGATAGTTGGGAGTGACATACCAACCGTAATAAAACTTGAACCTGCGTTCCCCCTCCCCCCTGTCAATAGTATAACATTTTTGGAGGGAGTTCAAATCCCTTCAAAACTAGTTGTAGGCGAAAATCGCGAGAATTATCACGCGTATGAAATAAAAATCTACCTTTATTGTGCGAGGTACACAACGTACACCCTTACATGCCTTTAGTATATCTTCGGTAAGTTACCGAGTGTACCCCAGCCTATTGAAGGCAAGTGTATGCCTCTTTCTCTCCCACTCTTTTCGATCTTAAGCGATTTTCTGGAAGTGTTTATCCTGCAAAAATTTATCGATGTACGTATTTGGGCCATATAGTGTCTTTTGAGGGGTAGATGGATCAGGAAATTACGAAGATGAGAACACCGGTTTGGAAGAGCTATTGAACTCTAAGGTGAATCTGTAAAGAGGGGACGAGGCTGAAATCGAAAGTTAAAATTCTGGAATCATGCGTACTCCCAGTACTGAGTGACGAAGCTCAGCCATGGGACCCCACAAAAATACTAGTAGCAAAATTAAAAAGCACGCACTGAACAATGGAAAGAAGGATCATAGGAATAAAAAGGAGAGATAGAATCAGAAATACCGAAATATGGGGGAAAATCAGGGTGACGGAGATGGGGTACGAAGTCAAGAAGATGAAATTCAGGTACGCAGAACACGTGGATGAGTAATGATAGTTGGGCTAAATAGATGACAGAATGGACCCCCTACGATCATAAACGTAGAAGAAGAAGACCGAAAACAAGATGGGGGAATGAGTTATGTTACAAAGTGGGTACATGGTGGCATCAGGTAGCGCAGGATAGAAGGGTATGGGAACATACGAGATAGGCTTATACCCAACTATGGGGCGGTTGGTGAGTTCGAGTCATTGGAATTAAGGTTATAATTAATGGTATAAGTTTGTATGGCAACCAACGAAGCTGTAATAAAAAATAAATAAAAAATTAGTATATTTAAGAATTGACATTTTAATAAACTTTTGAGGAGGATCTTTCGGTGAAAATCGACACCGAACACTTGAATTACATGCGGGAAATTGAAATTGAATTTTGTACATTGTTTTCCCTGTACAGTCGTACCTAATTCATCTTTTGACGATTATTCGGACTCAGGATATTCAGACTCAATGCAAAGAAATCGGGCTTATCGTAAAAATCAACATAGCCACTGCGCCGGGCAGAAAATATTCTGCGAGGGGAAAACCTACGAGAAGTTGTTCTAATAACGGCTTGCATTTCATTCAAAAGTTTGAAGCAAAACAAGAAAAAAAAAAATGCAATATCAGGAAAATGTTTTTATGTGAAAATAAAGATAGATACTTACGCGTTTTAAATAAATTTGAACGTTCAGAACTCAAGCTTATTACTTCAAAAACATTTTCACACCTTTGAACACATTAAGCCGACGAAAAGTCGCGTATTAATTTAGAATATTAATCAAACTCCTTGAGAAGACTGACTTCAAGTTCAAAATATTATGTAATTTTATCATCTGCTTATTACAACTTGAGAAAATAGTTTGTTATCCCGAATTCCGAAAGAAGCCAACCAGAAGTAGATTATAGGTTTAGACGAGGTGAGAAAGGAGATAATTGCTTTCCGATAGGCATTTTCGCGTCTGTTGTAATTTCGTTGGATTTTATACACAGTTATCTAATTCAGAGGTCATTACTTGTATAAGTTACAGGGGTTATCGGTATAATTTCCGCGTCGAGTGGTATCATTTGCAAAAACCGAGGAAAAAGTTGCCTAATACTTACTTAGTTGTAGAGTCTATATCTTCTTCAGAGGTTGTATCAAAAGATCGAGTGATCTTTATTCTTCTTTTTTGACTATTGATGATAAGTTTCTGAAATTTTTAATCCAATTTGTAATTTGGTGTATTTCGCCGGCCAGTTGAAATCATCACACTCTGCTTCCGTTTCGAGGATGCGTACCAACCACCTCCAATAAAAGGCGTTGCAAACTCGATTTCACCAAAAATTGACTTAATGCGTTTTGAAATGTAGCACTCTTCATTTGATACAATCATATAAAAGAGTCGAGTGATCAAAATAATCCGTATTTCTATGATACATTAATTTTTTTTTATAACTGAATTTTGATACCCCAAACCTTAATCCGCGAGCTTCTGACCGACCCAAGATGAAAAATTCCGATATTTCGTCGAAAATGTAATTCCACTTCACACTTGCTATACTTATGTTGACATTTGTAAGAAAGACTCATAGTAGCATTGTGAAAATTTTACCTATTTTTATCGTTAACTACAAAGGCGTTATGTTACTTCTAAATTTTACATTTCAGGGGGCCAAGTTGAGGCTAAATCAAAGATTTTTTTGAAATATCCGAAATTAAAAAAGAAATACTCTTTCGAAATTAACTATTATTTTTGATCTTAATCGCTAGATCATCGCGGCACAGTGGTAGGATTAGATAGTAAAATGACCACGGAATCGGATTCAGCGAACTGGCAAGACAATAAACTAAATGCCGTCACGAAAAAGCCGTCGTCAAGTGGTTTCAGGCCCTTACAGCAGGAGACCAGGTGGCCAGCTAGAAGAATTGCTACTAAATTCGCATGCAGCGACCTTAAAACCTCTAATACCATACCTATCTCGAATCTTATTTTCTGAGCACTTTTTCCCCTCCTCTTGGAGCCACCCCCTTGGACCCATCATCTCAGAGTGCAAAGTAATAATATTTCATATTGAATGACCGTTAAAGGACCTGTCGAAAATTAAGAGTAAGAATTCTTCGAGAGATACAAACGTTCGTTAGAAATTCAAAGCTCCATTTATTTTCTTGTAAGAAGGGAAAAGGTTTGTTGAGGCTTAGCCTTTACGAGAAACTGAAATGGAACTATCCATCTGTTAGCGCACAGGCCAAATCCCACATTGCAGAACACGGTCAAAATTTGAAGTGAAAATTGCCGGAAAATGCACTACATCAATTTCACGTTGTATTTAATTATTTTAATTGGAAAAAAAAGTATTCAGTCCTTATGTAGGTCTAAATACGGAAATATTTAGAAAAATTGCCACCTCCTTCGCCCACGAAGATGGAGAAATCCAAAATTTCGTTTGCGTAATTTCGTAACGAAGGCTCACGGCTGAGAAATATGCTCAGAAAGAAAAAAATTTGTCAAAACATGACCCCAGCTCAATGTTGAGGTCGGATTTTAATTTGCGTTAAAAAATTAAGATATCCTTACTAGTTCTTGGTGTAAAAGCTTTTGAAAAATTTTCTCACCAAAAACAAACATGATGCGTATTGTGATACACTTAAGTAAAACGAAGTATCTTAATCCAGTCTGTAAGGGTAGTAACCAATTTTTGAGACTTTTAACAAGTTGAAGAGCCTTAGAAATATTTAATTAGTCATACTCAGTCTGATATAGTCTTTATATATGTAGTTGTAAAGAATCGTAATCATTGTCCTTCTTTGTTGTACTAGTCTTGGTACAATCCTGAGAAAAAAGGTCTACGAGACTTGTTACAATATTGAAGATGCTTCGCGCGTCTTAGAACATCCTGAAGAAGTCTTAGCGAATCCCAACGCAGTCTTAAGGTGTCTTAATATACATCTAACAAGACCTAACAGTCTCATTAAATCAGTGTAATCTTACCGAACTCTTCGAATGTTGGCCAGGTGTATATCTTTTTACCTAATTTTCCCCCCGAATTTGTGTAGAAACTGCATTTTGGGAAGCTATGGGAGAGGTTTGGACCCTTAGCCGCTCTCCATAGCTACCGCCTTAAGATCAGAATCTAGGTCTTTCAGTTTGGCTGTCTAACAGCCTATCTCGGTATGAAACCAGTGTACCGGCTGTCTCATACGATGAATCTCAGTTAATGACTCCATTAATTTTCAATTATTATTTTTTTCAGGTAAGAAACCTATTCATCTTTCAGTTCTTCTGAGTAACGATGACGGAGCGAGCTTTCATTTATCAAAATATTTCAACATTCTTGAACTTAGAAGAAACTGAGGTAAGGGAACCATGTTTCCTTAGGTAAATCTAGTAAATTTTCTGGGACTATTATACACTGTTCGCGATTCTTCCTGCTTATTAAATTTTTCGCGAATAGCTTCAGAAAAGTGAGAATCAGTCAAGAATCAGTGATCTGCGGCTTCGGGTGTCGTTGTTGTCTTGTTGAGTTTCTACGTTTGTAATTTAATTGCTCCCCGACGATGATGATGTAGCTGCTGCATTAATAATAGTTTGTTCAGGAGAAAGGCGGCAATTGCAACGTAGAAAAAAACGAAGATGGTGGTCTTTAACCCTGTACCAGCGAAGGACTGAGTAAATAACATGTGATATTTTGCCTGAACAGTTACTTAACCGTTTAAGACTCGAGAGAGAACCAACGAATAGAGAAAGATATATTTTCACAATTTGGTAACTATGCAAGAATATAAGCATAATGACATATAGACTGCATACCTAGCCCCTGAATTCATTTCGGAATTCGAAGATTTTCAGAAATTAAGAAAGCCGATTTCTGAAGTGAAAATTCAAGGTGAAAGGATATAACTAGTAGTTTTATATTCGAAGTAGAAACTGAGAGCTAAAAAGTGAAATGTGAATGAATTATTACCAGAACAATGCTAGTTATTCAATAAAAGGGGTAAAAAAATGAACCCAAAACATTTCACCCCTCGACAAATTACAGCCAATATATGATAACGAATCGATGCAACACTTCACTTTTCGATTACTTCTCATGAACGGACAGGGTGGTTACTTATACATTTTTTCTTATATAGAAAATTAATTTCGGAAATCTACTTGACAGTTTAAAACCTTGCCTACTCAGCCTGAATCAAGCACGTGGATGATTTCCAAGATGGAAATTATTGAAATTAGACCGTGGCTCAGACATTTCAGTCTATATTTACGAAACCTAGTAGAATAGTCAAGTATCCGTCCCTTCATCCACTTGAGTATTTTTCCAGAAATGTACTTATCCTTAACTCCAGTACATATATTGCGTACAATGAAATGATTTCTGTAGATCTCCACCCCCCGTTATCTGGAAGATTTCAACTGATTCCTCAGCCTCCCATTCAATAACCGGTGCCTCTGTATTCCTATTCGTCCCCAGTGGGCTAACGAAGAACCTTACATAGGACACTGAAGAAGAAAAAGAACAAAGAGAATATTCTAATTTTTCCATATAGCTGCAAATGTTGGGGTTAGAAACGGTTGGGTGCAGATTATCATATTTTAGGTCTTGTACTTGGGCATACAATGGTAGGCCAAATTCTATGATTTCCCATATTTGTAATTATAAAACTAAGCTCATACTTAATTTTTTAGAAAATTGTAGACATCGGCAATTATAAAATTATGCCTATATTCAGCTCCCTGGAGCCCATGGAATTGCCAAGGCCAAATTAGAGAAGTGACACAGCGAATAGGAGGAAGATCCATTTTGGAATAGTAAGTAGAATAGTGTATGGAGTAGATCCTTTACCTAGAAATACCAAAGTATGCGAATTCCGATATTTTCCTGAATGGGAAATATGAAAACTTCATTGAAACTCAACTTCCTGGAATATTCAGAAAGGTCCTTAGAACATGAGTGAAGTTACTGAGTAGATAAGAGACAACTCATTTCAGAATACTGTGGAGAATTTAGTATACGGTAGGTCTGGTACCTCGCAATGCAAAGTAAACATCTCTACTCATTTTTCAAGATGGGTAATATGAAGACCATTCATAAACACAACTTTCTAGAAAACTGACTGATGTCCTTGAAATAGAAGTGAAGTAAGTGGGTTGATTAGAGGAAGCTCATTCCGGAATTGGGAGAAGAATTTAGTATAACTTAGGTCGGGTTCCTGGGAACCCAGAGGTTTCAGTGCCAACATCCTTATTTTCCCAAATGGGCAATATGAAAACCATTTGAAAACTCAACATTCTGGGATGTTGAGATGTATCTTTGGAACTTGAGTGAAGTTACTGAGCAGATAAGGGAAACCCATTTCCGGAATTGTGGGGAGAATTTAGTCTAGAGTAGGTCTGGTACCTAGGAACCTAAAGTGAGCAAATGCCTTTATTTTCCAAAATGGGCAATATACAGGGTTAGTCAGTTTTCCTTCCGCCATAGGAAAACTCCGTTACAATGAAGATCTGTTATCGGTTTCGTCGCTATTCACGAATAGCGTGAAGCGCGCTTAACCGATAACAGAGCGTACTGTACATTTTGGTAGATAACACATTGAGTCATACTTCGATCAGCCTTCCTATGGCGGAAGGAAAACTGACTAACCCTGTATAAACCATTTGGAAACTCGATATTCTGGGATATTGAGAAGTGTCCTAGGAATTAGAGTGAAGTTACTGATTAGATAAGGGAAAACCCATTCCGGAATGGTGCGGTGAATTTAGTAGACAACAGTGATGGGCAAGATCTCAAAAAAATGATCTAGATCAAGATCATAGATCTTGCCGAAAAAAAGATCTAGATCAGATCTAAGGTCTTTCAAAAAGATCTTTGATCTGAAAAAAAAAGATCAAAGATCAGATCTTTTTTTTTCTGAAATATAAAATAATAAAAATAAATAACCACAAAATTTTTGAATCGAATACCTATAAATTTAATAATTATATTATTAATAATTATATTATCATTACAATTTCTTATGAATTTACAATCTTTCTTTGTTGCTGTGTAAAAAAAAGCAACCTGTGAAACGTCTCATCGCTCATTTTCCCTCTTCTGGGAGCATTTAAATAAGTTGCAATTCTGTACTAGTACTACTACTACTACTACTACTATACTATCGCATATCGCGTATCGCACAATAAAGCATTAAGCAAATAAACTTTTTGGGGCTTATTAAATTGAATTTTAATGCTTATCAAATATCATTCAATTAATCAATTCTTATTTCTTATTCGAATCATTAATCAACATCAACATTCAACATTTCAACGGCAACGCAAAGTCGCCAACCGAGAAAAAATAAAGCAGAACAAAAGTTAAAAGTAGAAAGATGAAAAGATCTAAAGATCTGATCTTTTTGAAAAAATCAAAAGATCTGAAGATCAAAGATCTAAAATATAAAAAAGATCTTAGATCAGATCAAAGATCTTAAAAAACAAGATCTCGAAAAGATCTAGATCGTGCCCATCACTGGTAGACAATAGGTCTTATTCATGGAAACCTGAAGCAAGCCAATTTCCATATTTTCCGAATAGAGCAATATGAAAACTACTTTGAAACTCAACTTTCTGGGATATTAATAAGTGTCCTTGGAACTTGACTGAAGTTACTTGGCAGAAGAGAAAAAACCATACTGGAATAGTGGGGAGGATATGGTATAAAGTAGCCTTGGTATCGGGAACTAACCGGTTTCTCACGGATCGCTTCAATGAAGCTTAGAACATTACTGTCGTTCCACTCCATTCCAAATTTCCCACTTAAAACAACTCAACAAACGAAACAACTAGACAACGACGACCAATGTGCAAATAGGGCTCAGAACTGTGGGGGGGCTTAAGCCCCCCCTTATTATAAAACAACACCATTCCCTGCATCATTTTTTTTTGGTAATCTTTCAGAGTTTGGGAGGATATTTAGAAGTTGGGGGGGGCCTAAGCCCCCAAGCCCCCACCTGTTTGCGCCTATGAACGACGACCAATTATTAACCACTCACTTTTCTGTTGAAAAAACTGAACTACAGCGAAATTCTTTACGAACCATTCGTACATAGTGTATACCGCAGCGCGTTCAAGGTTGATGGGCGAATTTGTCCTGTGACAATGCGCTGAATTACCGCCTCGATGGGAGATAGTGCGAATCATGATGCACGCATGATTTGATGCGCGCATAGCAGCGAATCAGCCTATATACACTATGCACAATTCGCTTAATTCGTGCATGATTCGCGCGTAGTGTATAGCCGGCTTAAAGATGGCCTTGATTTTGTTGAAGCATTACTGCTGAAAATGGAATTCGGTGTGTAATCTGCAGAGTAAATTTAGACTCTAGTAATTTTGACCCTACGTTTCGAACAAAAAATGGAACACTGCGCACGGTGGGTGATCATTGAATTATCAAGATCAGCTGCCTCGCGTTCTTGCGAAATTAATTGAAAAGAAAAATGTTCACAACTCCTTACGGTTAAGGATGGAAAGAAAATTCTTTCTAATTAATAACAACAACATGCCCGACCGAGGTAACGAAACCAACAGTGGTGCCGCAATGAGAAAATCTTTGAAATACCACACGTTCTGTTTGTGAGAAATAGCAAATAGGTGAAACTGGTTAAATTTGGAACCATGTACTCTGCATCCCTGCCGCCACTGACTCTTCTTGCTGCAACATGCAGGTGATGAGCTGAAAGGACAAAGGAAACTGTGTAGTGTGTGGCTGTGTTCGTTACGTCGTCGACTGCGTAAATTATTATTGAAAATTCTTTTGCCGGTTAGAAAGTTCTACGAATTTGTTGATTGTTTCGGACTTCGTTGATTTACGCTAAGTTGTACTTTTCGCGATCTCGTGGTGTACTTCGGTATTTAGTGCAGTTCGGTATTTTGTGTATTTCGGTTTATTGCGGTCTTTCGTTCAGAGGAATCAATCATACAACGCCCAGCGGTAGATTTCATGTCCGTTTCTGTCAACGGTGAGTAATTTTCAAACCATGTTTCTAAAAGTTCGCTGGTTCGCTAAGTGGATATTTCGCGGAAATGTTGATGTTGACGTCAATGGCGATGTTGGGGATGAATCCAGGAAATTGAATTTTCATGCTTATCCTACATAATCAGTAATTCGAACTTCTGCAATGATTGTGTCGGTTGTGTAAATGAAACCAGATACCGCATCTCAAAACAACGCCAAAATCGAACTTCTGAACGTCTGAAAATGCTGGTTTGTGAGTTCATTTTGAGTTCCACGTTTTCTAAAATTGCTCAAAAATGAAATTTAGAACTTCCTGAACTCTTTTCATATTCGAGTGCCGGGTAAATTTCGTATTTTTAACTGTATATTTTGAACAACCAAACTTGGAATTCGCTAAATTAGAATTATGTGACCCTTGAAAATTCTGTTCTAAAACCGCTTAACTGAATTCCTGGGAACATTTCCCAAATCGTAACCGTAATTTCCGGAAATGCATTCGTAATCAGCTGTAGGGATGGGCAGTATCTCTAACCGCAAATTAGGTACATAATGTAATTGGAAAGTTTTATGGCCTACAGTCGTTTTGAATAGTATCACGATTCTATTATATATCGTTCATAAACGGCATTATACGATTATATCGTTTTGTGACTTTGCTCGTATTGTATTTGTGCCCAATATTAACTGGTTGCTGACGTAATGGAGCCCTTTTTACTTGGATTCTTGGAAATTATCGTGTGAAAGACTTTTTGTTAATCAGTAATGTCAAGTTCCTTACTCAGTAATCAGGAGACAGAGACGCCCGTACTTATTCACATTCTTTTTCAGAAAGGGAGCCTCTAAGGTAGCCCACCTGTTGCATTGGAGCACTGCAAAGAATTGCTTTTTGAAAAAGATTTTTATTCTGTCTGTGAATATGGTCGAGCGTCTACTTTTGTGAGAAAGGGAACACGAATCATGACCAAGAAAATTGATTTTTGTGTGTGCGGGGGGGGGGGGAGGTGTAAAAACCACAGCATGTACAGCCTTTGGCTATAGAGACGTGGAGACTGTACGGATTACATTTTGGAGTAGAGGTTCATGGTTTTTACGAATGATATAAGCTTAAAATGTTTTCGGTATGATTATCGAAGAGCAGGGATTCTAGTGTTGAGTGTGGGATACGTGAGTTTTGCTGGAATTGGAACTTTGGGCATTGGGCAATTGCATTGTTAATAGAGACAGGAGTATTACATGTATCGCAAGTTGGTTGGGGTAGTTTGTTCAGGATATAGCTATGAGTGAGAGCGGAGTGTCCAGTTCTTAGTCTATAGTACTTCGTCTTTTCTGGACTTTTGGTAGGACTGGGTGTCTACTGAATGTGAGAAACAATTATAACTTTTCGTGGCATTTTTTCATGACTATCATGGGGGATATTTAAAGGAAGCGGAGGAGGGGGCAAATTTGGTGCTTCTTGCCTCACCGGGGGCTCAATACAGAGCGCGCTAAACTTCCATAGTAAATATTCGCTCACTTTTTTTCTCATTAAATGAATGAAACTGATTTTTTTTTTTTTGGTAATGGAAGTATTGTGAACTATGACATGAGTTTTGTTTAAAATATCGTGACTTTTCATGATTTTCATGATAATTTTTTGAAATCATTACTTTTTAGGCCAGTAGACCTCCTCTGTAGGATGTTTTCAAGGAGTGAAATGTGGTTTTTATGGATTTTAGTTTGTTAGTTGGTGGGACGTGATCCCAGTGTCGTTGGAAGAATAATTTCGTCTGATGAAACACTTGATGAACAAAATAAATGCATCAAATGCCTAATCGTTACTGCATGTGCAGGAGACAGAGCTGAGAGAGGAGGAGGTGGATAAACCTTCCCGAGACAATTGTTCAGGCGAATTTGAATGGAATCTAAGATTTTCCGTATTTTTCCTACTCCCTTTTAAAGCTAAAATTTCTCTTTTTATAGAACAATTAAGTTAAGGACTTCGGGTCATAAAATTCTAAGAGAGGAGGAATTCATTTTAACGGAAATACAATACAGGGTGTCTACCAACTACAAATTGAGTGCGTGCAAATGAAAGGGGCCTAAATGACAATTAGGCCCTTTAGCGGACATCGAGTATTCTGATGCTCTGAAGCGCGCTCTATCGAGTAGTGAAAACCGCGTGTTGATATCTATAATAGTCGCAGAGTTATCAGTCTTATTAAATTTTCTGTTCAAGCAGTTTTCAATACTACTGAAAAAATTTGACTGGTTTGGTGGATTCGTTGGTTCTTGTATTAATTTCGCATTAGAATACCTTTTTGGACCATAACAACATAGATTAATATTCAATTTTGATGCAAAAATTCACTGCCAATGAAAAGGGCACTCATAGAGTCTACTTTGAAAAATTGCCGAAAATATATTTCTACCAAAGGTACATCAACTGATTTGGAACGTTAATTATTTATAACCTTTTTTTATGCCGCATCGTTACTTATCTCATTCTAGGTAACAACTGATTTGAACGTTAAAATCTAGTTTGTACTTTTTTCCGCACTTTTTAATTCATTCTTACATAACTATTTTCTCAAACAGTTTTTGCTCTTACATTTCAGGGAACTCATTCAACTTTTTTAATGGGTTACAAGCAATTTGTAGTCATTAATTTCAACTTTACTCCGATACGATTTTCTGATAGTTTGTAAAAAAAGCAATTTCTAATTAATTACAACTTTAACTACATTCGTAGGATTTTGATAACAATATTAATGTTAAACAAAAAACTGTTATTGTTCTTACTATCTTTCCCTACTTTTAAACTACATTTTCCAGCTAGTCTTCTCATCTATATTTTGTTACCTTCCATGGTTTCCCTCACTATTTGTTCCTTTTCAGTTTGTTCTCTACTTTTTTTTATTTTGCTCTCAACCCGAGTCTTGGAATCCGCCCTTTTTAGCATTACCTCAGAGACGTTGGAGAGCCTGTGAGGGCTGACTTAGCCCTCTTCTCTTCTTCCATGTGTAGGGTGTGCCAATTCACTTTTTCTTCTTCTATATTCCAGAGCGCTTTTGGCTTTTCATATGTCATCATCAATGGAGTACTCTAAATGAGACTTCTCTCTTGTGGTCCTGTAGTTATAGTCGAGAGTAGTACCGTATGGTGAACCTGTTTAGTCTTGTGCTCCTATTGGTAGTCTGTGATTGTGCAGTCCGTCCAATCCATGGGGGTTATGTTATTAGTTGAAATAAGTTCTCACTTCGGAAGTTACTTATGTTTATTAGGTTGTTTTGTTTTGGCCTTTATTATTTCTAGTTGTTTTTTTAATTTCCTTTTTCTCGTGTTCTTTTCTACGTGTAGAATTTTATACTTTTCTGTCAATTTGTCATTGTTACGTCCCTGGTCATTGCAGTGTTTTCCAAACAGTGATTTGTCATCATTTAGCTTCTGTGATTTTTCATGTTCTTTGATTCTGGTTGTGAATTTTCTGCCTGTTTTCTCCTATGTAGGTCATGTCACAGTGTCCACCGTCCAGTCTGTATACACCGCTGCTGTTGTTTCTGTCCTTTGTTTCTGCTTTGTCGTTGCTTATTTGTTTGATCAGAGGTGGTCTGGTTTTGATTCCGAGTTTTATGTTGTGTTGGTTGAGGATTTTTTGTATTTTGTATGTATGTGTTCCTGTGAATGGTATTATACCTGCGTATTTGTCTGTTTTTGTGGTTGTTGGCTCGGTGTCTGTGTTTTTTGGTTCTGTTAGTTTGTTAATTATTCTGTCTATTGTTTGTGGTTGGTATTTGTTGTTAGTTACTATTTGTTTAATTTTGTTTATCTCTGTTGTTCTGAGGTTGTTGTCGTTTAGTATGTTTACTGCTCTGTGCCAGTAGTTGTGTAGTGCTGCCATTTTGTGTTTTTGATGGTGGAAGGAGTCTTTGGGTATTATTGCGTCTGTGTGGGTGGGTTTTTTGTAAATTTTGTTCTATATCCTGTTATCTTTTATTATTGTGAGGTCAAGGTAGTTGATAGTCTCTTTATGTTGTTGTTTATGCTGTTTGTCTCCGTGAGGAATTGGTCTCGTCTATCTATTCCTGTCCAGATGATTAATATGTCGTCTACATATCTTGTCCATAGCTTTATGTTTTTCTTGTGTTTGCTGTTATTTAGTAGGTCGTTTTCAAAGGTATTCATGTATATTTCGGCTAGAATGGGTGACAGTGGTGACCCCATTGCTAGGCCTTCTTTTTGTTCATAATATTTGTTGTTGAACCAGCAGTAATTTTGGTGAATGATTTCTTTTGTGATGTTTGAGTATGAAGTTCCTTCTGGTGTTGTTTTTGTAGTTGTTGTTCGTCAGTATTGTTGTTAGTTCTTATTTTGGTATATTCCCAAACACCCCTCGTATAGTTTTCTCTCATACTTATGAGGATTAGTTTTTGTCTTGTGATTTATTTTTGTTTTTTGGAGGCTATGGAATTTCATAATTCTTAATTTTAAGCTCAGAAGTTTATGGTCTGTAAAAAATTTGAACTCGCTCATGCCTTGAAAGTCGTAATAAAGTCGTAATTTATCATTAACTTACTTTTAAAGTGTACTATAGTGCATAGTCTATTAGTGATTTATATTCTTGGTTGGGTGCTAGCCATGGCCATAGTTTTCCATCTCTCTTGTTGAAGTAGCTATTAATAATTTTTAAATCAAATTTCTGGCAAAAACGTATCAGTCTTCACTCCCTTCTATTTCTCTGTCCGTATCCATATTGTAACATTGTTTTCTTTTCGCCCTTTCCTTTCCTTTCTACTTGACTATTCCAGTCCCTCCCCGCCCCCCGTATAAGTATAAGGTTATCTTTTTTGGTCTGAATTTTTGTAATAATGTTTTTATTTTGATGTAGAAAGCATCTACGTCGTCGTCTTGTTTCTAACAATAATTCAAAAATGTTTCCGAACCACTTTTTCCAACTTTGAAACAAAATTTGTGTGCGCACGACTGCTCTATGACGAAGTAACGAAAAGCCGCCACTTCAAAGGAATTTCAAGTTGGGTAGCTAAGGGATGATATTGCATAGCACCAGTTGTACATTTTATACAGAATTAGTCTCGGAACTTTTTGAATACACTGTGTAGAAGCAAGAAGGGATCGGCGGAGAAGTGTAGTAATGGAGGAATAGGAAAATCAGGAAATTTTCCACTGAACTCTGCAAAAATATCCTTGCAATGCCCTGAATGAATGTACTTGAGTTTGACTAACGAAATATGTTTATAGGTGAGTAAACCGATGGGATAAATGCCTCAATCATGAAGGTGACTAAGTTGAGAAGTAGTTTAAGGTTGTATCTTTTCAAATTTTGAATAGTAAAATGTTTACAATTCACAGGTATTTCATAATAACCCGTGTTACCTTACTTTTTGAACGCCCTGAAAATATTTACATTGTTTTCATGGGATAAGAAGAAATGTCCGTGATTGGCTCGGTAGAATTTCGAAAATTTTTATAAGAGACATCCTTATCAACGTAGCCTTCAGTTACCCGAGTAGCAAAAATCAGTGAAACGCACGTGTCTTCGTGTTCGCATCAACGACACCCGCAACTCTTGCGGCGAAAATCGATTATTTGCGAATGTAATTCGAATATATTTTCGGCTGGTAAGGTGAAATTTCAGAAGATCGCGTATAATAACGCAATCGCGACGTATAAAGTCGACATTCGAAGCCGCTGTCGCATCGGCAGCGGCATCGGTCCTCCGTGCCGCACCGCGTTCGCTACAAAAGAAACTTTTACGAGTGAAAAGTCTCGTATCAAAGAATTTATATTAAATCTTTACGTACACGTAGCGTAAATAAAGCTTGATATTGAAAAATATCAGCTATTTGACGCTACAAAGGGCGCAATAAAAGCGAAATATTAAAACGAGAGAGCGTTCCTGCCTCTTCACCCCCCTTTGAAGTTGTTTTCGGTTTTTCGGGCTTACTGCAAGAAAAATCGCCGTGTACCCAAATTAAAAGATGCCTATCGGTATGAACGGCAATAAGTCTGCTGGCGACGGCGACGTCCAGGTGTTATCAGCGGCGAGGGCCGTCAGTGGTTGGCGTTTCGCGGCGCGACGGCTGGAAAAAAAGCGGCGGCCGCCCGCGTGCCGGCGCGGGCGCGCACGAGTGACGGGGCTCCAGAGAGTAGAAAAACTGTCACAGGGTGAAATAGTGGCTGCTCGTTTGTCGAGTGTAATAGCGCCTTCTCTAGCCGGCACTCAGGGTAGGTCGTAGAGCCTGATGAGCAGGAGAGGAAGGCGTAGATATCCCCATCAAAAACTAATTTCACCCGCGAGTACTGTCATATTATGTATTGCCGGTTCATAACTCGGGCATTTGCATATTACGTTTTCGCCGTCGAGTTGGCTGGTTGGCTCCTCGGTTCGCTCGCGAACAAATAACGTTTTCCTTATTATTCTCGTTGAACTTAGATAAACCGCAATTTACCGTTTAAAACCGCGGCTTTATAACGCCGTTATGAGATTTTATACGCTCAAATTTGTCTGCTCACGGTATGATTGAGCACACGCGTTCGCACGTTTCTTCTCGGCAAGCGTGAACCGAGCAGCACATACGCGGTACGGTTTGAAATTCGACGCCCTCTTTCCCCGATACATGCGATTTGAGAATATTTTACCGACACCGACGGAGCAAGGTTTTTCCACGGGCGGGGGAGTAACACGTTCGTACGACATGATTTTTGTAGACGGTTGGATGTCACTAATGCTCTTTTTCTAATTGGCTCTCAACCTGAGCCCTGGAATCCGCCTTTTCGAGCATTACTTCAGAGACGTCGCGAAGGCGGTTTGGGCTGTCTTAGCCTTCTTCCCTTCTGGCTGAAAACCCGGCCTAGGTTGAAATCTGGCGAGTTGCTACGTGGACTCGAACCCGGAACCTCCGGATTTCGAGACCAACGCGTTAGCCACTGGGCCAACCAGACACAGGGTCACTAATGCTGTTAAACATCCATACGAATGACCAGCCTGTTTCTACCTACCCTCGATATTATATCTACGCTGACGACCTTGCAATAGTAGCCCACCCACAAGTAGAGGACAAACTGCAGGAAACGCTGCATCAGCTGGCAACCTACTACAAGAACATGAAACTAGTGAATAGACACAGTTGTAAGTTGAAAAGAGACTAGTAAGGCAAGATAACCAGAGACAACTAAAAGATATTTAATTAAAGAGAACAATAGCAACTTAAACCAACTAAATCCTTAATCTAATCCCCTACTCTCCTACCGCAGCATTTAACCAACACAGCACCTGTAAGAGAAAAACGCAGTTGAGCACCCTCTTCCAACTGGAACTCCTAAGACTATTTTTGGCACCAGACTGCACACCCCTTCTCTCGCCAGGCTGGCCCCATTTCTTTCTCATCCTCCACTCTAGTTGTAACCAGGGATGTTCCCATAGGGGGGGGGGCTACCGGGGCTCAGCCCCGTCTCAAGAATTTTTAGGAAAATCGAAGAAGGGCTCAGCCGCTCCTCGAGAAATTACCTAAAATAAACAAAATTCAGTCTTGTAAAATCAAAAATTCATCAAGATACTAGTCGATGATGAGACTTTGAAAAGTGCAATGCAAAAAAGTCCGACTTCAGCGTTACTATTGGTCCCTGTTGTAATTTTATAGTGTTGTTAATTGTTGCATAATATTTTATTGCTGTTACATTTTTACGTCTCCTTAACCTACCACACTGATAGTGATAAAAATACTCAGGATTTAAAAAAAAATGTATTTACTAAATAAACCTTTGTACCCACTGTAACGTCTGTAATTATTTCAAATTTTAATCCATTTTGTTGAAAATAAATTTTTTTGTACTTTATATAAATGTATTGCGGTTTTATTGCGAATTTATAAACGATGACCTATTTTGAAGCGAATATGACCTTTGACTGAGATGTTTTTTTTTTTAATGAGGGAAATTATTCATAATTTAGAGCCCCCCTCAAAAAAATTCATGGGGACATCACTGGTTGTAACCGCACTTGTGCCAAGCACATATAGCGCTCCTACCAGCGCCAGGGGAGCCACCACCCTCTCGCGCCCTCCGAACAGAGTTGATCAAACTTCTAGCTCAGGTCTGCGATCCGGGGGCAGACCCCTGCCCTACTGAAACCACAATCCTTCTGCCGGCTAGACTCTGGCAACCTCCCGGGCCACATGCCTCGCGGGACTCCACGTGCCAACCCGTTGCACACTGCCTCGTCCGGCGATCTGTGTACACGGTCTTCCCTAGGCGCCTCAACGCGCCACGACACATGGTACACTGCCTCATCCGGCGCTCTGTGTACATGTCTGTCTCATGCGCCACAACGCGCTGCATCGCAAGTACTGCCTCACCCAACCCACTGTGCCTGCTGCAGGCAACAAGACGTGCACTGCCTCCTCCGGCGATCTATGCACGGCACCAAGACACCTAAGGCCTCTTCAGTTACTCAGTATCATTCCCAATGGAAAATGTGTCCTTATTTCCGAGCAAGCATCTTCTCCTCGTCAGCTCTCATGACTAGCCTATTCTTTTTTAAATATATTTTAGTTGTCTCTGGTTGTCTTGCTTTACTTGTCTCTTGGACTACACAATTTACCAGGCTAAAGAATGTATCGTGTAACTGCCCAGTAACTCTATTAATGATTGTCATGGCTGAACAGCAACCCTGCTGACTTGGGCTTGAAACGCTACTGTACTAAGACTGCTCGAGTCTTCCACCACCGCCTCTGTGATAGGTAACCTGTCTCTGTCTCTATCCGGTTTAGTAAGGCCATTCCCCGTTTCTTCAGATGATCGAGCAGTTGGACGGTGCACGTCTGCCCCAGCCGAGTCTCAAGGCCCGGATGGTCTGGAGCTTTTCGAAGAGCTCTGGAACCAACTTGCAGAACTGCGATCTTCGTGTGGGTCTCCGCCTTTTTGTACGCCACAAAAATAACATTTTGTTGGCTCAAGGAGGCGTGGGCTTGGACCGCCTCCACTACGTCCTCCTCGGTGATTGACGCAGGAACGGCGTGGACGCGAGCCTCCCCTATCCGTGGTTTTGGTGGTTCTTTCACCGCGACCGTCTCAACGCTCTTCAGCTTCTCTTTTTGAGCGGAGGCCTGGTCTTTCGTTGTGCACCAGAGCCGAGCGGCACCGGATGGAAATTCTACCCGGCTGTGAATCCCGAAGCGGCGCCGAGTACTAGCCCTAGCTAAACCCACCGACACTCGTTAGCTTGTCGACCTAATTTCCCGCTGGGATTGGCTACCAGAACCTGTCCATTAGGTTACTCGACATAACAGGAGCACAACGGGTAGGTGAGTGCGGGGTAGGAGATTAGAGGCTAGGTGGCCGCTGGTGGCCATGTAATGACATCAGGCTCCATGGGGTTACCCCCGGGAGCCATATATGTAGATGAACAAAAGCCAGATATTCTAAAAACTGAAGTTAAGGTGGCAATCAATCAGTCAACCCTTTATTGAGAGGGATACAGTTTACAATAATATCTAGCTTCCAAGGTCGCACCTTCGAAGAGTACTTACTATTCTGAGTATGCTCTTGGCCCTTAGTAGGCAAAGATACACCTTACCCTCCCATTCTTTTCGATCTTGTGCCACTCGATGGAAAAGCTTATTTTCTAGAAACCGATCGATTTCGTCCCTCTATTTAGGTTTTGGTTTGCCCTTCTTTTTTTGAAGTGGTTCAAATACCAAAGAGTAGCTTGATAGGTTATTCTATCTTGAGGTAGTCCAGCTGTATGTCCCGCCCACCCCCGGTTTAAATTTCGGATTTATTTATTTATTTTATGTATCGAGCCACGGAGCTACACTCTCGGGCTATGGGCTCGGAAAAGGTTGTTGTCTATTGGTCGCAGAGGTATCCAGCGGCGGAAAAGTAAGTGAGGATGTTGTTTATGTGCTTGCGGGAGTTGGAGAGGGTCAAAATTCGACTATGGGGGACGTGGTGAGAGTTATGTAGGTAGGTGAGGAAGGGGCATGAGGAGGTGGTCCACGGTGAGAGGGTCTTCATATCTACAGTGTGGGCAGTTGAGGGGATAAAGGTTAGTGAGAAGATGCGTTTGTGTGAGGCGTGTATGTCCCCAGTCCTTGGGCGGGTGATGATAACTTCCTTGCGGCAGGAGGAGCGCTGGGACGTTGACCAGGGGACAGGTGTAAGCTTAATTTGTGCGAGCTCGTTGTGCCGAGAGGCTTGATGGCGCCATTTCTTGAACCACTTACGCAAAATGGTCTGGCGAATGGCGGGTGAGATCTGTTGAGATAGGGAGGTGACGAGTGATATATGGAAGCTGTGTAGCTTGCTGTTCTGCTTGATTAACTGCCTCATTTCCTGGGATACTAATGTGGCCTGGGATCCAGATGAGTGAAATGCTCTTGGTGGTGAAGGAAATGAGATGGAGAATAAGATGGATGCGTTAAAACGAGAGCGTGCATTGAAAGGCCATCAGAAATAGATCTTAAGGAAGAAAGTGAATCTGAGAGGACCAGATATTGGGTGGGGTGAGTGAGTCTTCGAGCGAGGAGATCGTGACTAGGCACTGTAGGAGAGCATGGAGTTCGGCTGTGTAGATGGGAGCTGTGTTTTTAAGTCGGAAGGAGTGTAGTAGACTATCTATGGAGTAGGCGTAAGCAGTGCATCGGTTGTACTTTGAACAATCAGTGAAGCATAGGATACGGTCAGGGAAGCGGTCCAGAATTACTTGCAAATGTGTTCGGATTGATTGTGCGCAGTTTTTTCGATGTTGGGTAATTTTTTCCAAATGTTTTTTATACTTACTTGGTCTTCGATTTTTAAGCCCTAGAATCGATCTCATCATGGAGTTCTCTGTTGTCTCAGTTTTTTCTTTTGTCTGAAAATACAGGGCCAAGTGGGGGAACTATACGTCAAAACTGGTGTTGTGCACATATTGAAGATTTCGTCTGTTTGCGTGTTTTTGAATTTTCCTTTGAAGATGTGTTTTAGTGTCCAAAACTTCTTCCAAGCCAGCGTGATCCTAAGTTTAATCTCCTTTTCGGTTCTATTTTCTAGTGAAATTAGTTGGCCCAAGTATATGTATGTATACTGTTTTTGGAACTACTTCAAGGTTTTTGTTTCCTGTTTTGAGTATTTTTTGGGTTCGTTGAGGTTGTTATGAATTTTGATTTCTCGGTATTTATTGTTAATCCTGCTGTTTTTCCAATTTTGTTGAGTTCGTGTATCATTTCCTCCAGCTCCCCCATTGCGTTTGATATTAAAGCAGTATCGTCTGCAAATCTTGAGTTTGAGACTCTGGTTCAGACCTTTATTTTCCTAATCAAGTTTCGTAAGCTTTGCCTCCAGTGCCAGATTAAAAAGGATGGGTGATAAGGATGGGTGATAATGGGTCGCCCTGTGGGACTCCTTTCTCGATTTCAAAGTAATTTCCATTTGTGTCGGTAATGATTCTGCTTTTTGGTTCCGAATACATTTCTTTTATTAGCTCCGCAAATTGAAGAGGTACTCCTTGATTCTTTAGTGATTCCAAAATAAAACAGTGATGTAAGGAATCGAATGCTTTATTATAGTCAATAAATGCAATGCTTGTGTTGAGACCGTATTCCAAGGATTTTCTTTGATTTGGTTTATCGTATGAAGATGATCTAATGTAGATAAATTTTTCCTGAAGCCCGCTTGGTTCAGAGGTTGTTGGGAATCTAAATAATTCCTGATTCTCGTTTCGATTATAGTTTCGCGAAAATTTTTGAGATAGTGGGAGATAAGCTTATTGGTCTGTAATTCCCAATAAGGTGTCTTATTTCCTTTTTTTATGCAGGAGAATTATATCCGAAAGTTTCCAGTTTTTGTTTATTATGCCTAACATCAAAATTTTATTAAAAAAGGAAGTAAGTGTTTGTCATCTCCTCCCCTCCGTAGGTTATATGTTTGTTTTTTATTCCGTCATTTCCTGGTGCCTTATTTTTTGTAATTTTAAATCACATATTCTACTTCAGAATGTATAAATGGTGGTTCTGGTTCGCAGATCTCATTGAATGAACTGGTTTGAAGTGATCTGCTGGCCTTTGTTTGGGTAAAATTCTGTGGCCATTTTGTTTATTTCATCCCGATCATAGGTCCTATTTCCTTCATTGTTTAGTAGATATGTGGTGAGTTGAGTTCCAAGTGATAGACTTCGGTTTAGTTTTTTCATATTCCTTGTACTTTCCAGAGTTGAACTGATCAGGTTTGTTCTTCATAACGTTGTTCTTTTTCTTTTTGTATGGCTTTTGTTATTATTATTGTTTGTGTAGTACCTAGTCTCTTTCTTGTGTCCCATAAACTTTTTAAATTTTCTTTTGCGTAGTTATTGTAGGTGGAGTTTGTTCACATTCTTTGTTGTTTTTGTAGCCCCTGAACTTCCCTGTATAGCCACACAGAGAGCCTCATAAAAGTTTTTTATATTTTGTACACTTCAGGTTGTTCAGCTTTTTTAAGGCTGAAGTTATTTTGTTTCTGTAGCTTTCTATGCCGCTAACACAGAAAGTTTTTTTTTTTTTTTTTAAGAAATCCTGCTTTCTCCTCCTTTGCTCCAGGTTGTTACCTATATGGAAGAAGATGCAGTTATTTTTTGTTTGGTAGATTTTCAGAGACGTGCTGATAGGGGGTAGAGGACAAATTACCTCCTTCCCCCCCCCCCCCGCCCACATTGTAGGAATTTCTCACTCGCGGCAGTTGGAGAAATTTACCATTTCGGTGAGGCGAGTTGAGAAAATCCAACAAGTTGAAAGGTTTTTTTTTCTTCGTTTTTTTTCCTGCTGTGATACTTTTTAGTTGAGAAGTTGGGAAAACCAAGCAAGTCAAAAGGTTTTTCTTCTTTTACTTTGATACTAGGGAATTTTAAGTTGACTCAGTTGGGAAAATTCAACAGGTCAAAAGGTTTTTTTTTTGCTTTGATACTTTGGACTTCTGAGTTGAATCAGTTGGGACTTTCACAATTTTTACCCCCTTCCCCCCTCCATGAAAACTCTTCGGTACGCGTACCTGTAAACTTTTTTTCATTTCTACATATTTCCGAAATTCCTAAAATATCTAGTTGAGGTGGCCATGTGATCACATCAGTCTCCATGGGGTTGCCCCCGAACAGCCATGTAGATGAACAAAATCCAGATATTTTAAAAACTGTAGTTGAGGTGGCAATAAAATATCATGAAAATAACACGAGTGGTAGGAATCGATGAAATACCAGCAGAAGTAATCAGAGTAAAAATAATGAAATTCTGCTGTACCCTCATGCCTTGGTTGAAAAATACCCTGGCGCAAACACGCAATTAGCTGCGGGCCTGACAAAAGCTATGTATTGATCTTTGGGTTAATATTTTCAAAATTCTCTATGGGTAATCCGTGCTTACTAAAATTAAAACGTTTGGTTATGGTCAAACTAGTTTTTTGGATGGAACTTAATGTTTTGGAACGTTCAAAGCAAAACTGCAATCTTCTTCATTGGGAATCTCACGTTTTGACCAATCGGCAAGACGCCTCAAAATTGTTAAGATTCTTAGACTATACAAAACAAGTCTAGCCTGTTCCGAGCAAGATATTTCAAAAATCGCCAAATTTTGGACTACTATAACTACCAACCGTCAACTTCCATGTAAAAACTATTGTAGGATTCGGATTCTAATCCCTAATGATTATTGGTCCATGTTAGCCGAATTTTTGTTTCTCAGCCTACTGTGCGCCACCCTTCCTACCGTTCACATTCCACATATGTACTCCGAAGTGGTGAGGCTAAAGTAAATTATGGACGTTTTGGCATAATTTTCGATCGTTGTGCAAAGCCCCGTTATCCTGACCCAGAGAAAAATCTCTAGAATCAAAACTCTCATGATCCATTGGATGATATGAGATGCGAGTTTTGATTCCAAGTTTCCAACCCTCATCTTCAAACTGCTGTGTTGCTGGATACTGTTCTGTTTCAAATTTAATGACAGCTCTTGATACGGGGTTACGCAATTTATAGCATACGAATTGGATGTGTTTTGTCTTCAAATTCGACCAGATAGAATTTAAGAAGTGTTGGACGTAGAATTTCTTCGAGAGAGAAGTTACGTACACCGCAGGGATCTTGAGGTTAGAATGAATTGAAGAAGAAAAGGAAGAATGAAAAAACGGGTAGATGAAGAATACTTGGCAATTTACAGAGGGCAAGTTACAGTGAGAGAAGCTGGGGAAAAAAAAGTACACACTAACGTGAAAACTCTCCGGTGACGGTGTACCTGTGTATACTTAGAATGTTGGCTCGAATGTAATACCGCGGATCCTTTTTGTAAGGACGATGTAATAATCTTTTCTGTCCCTATAATGTACAGCTATTTTATAGCAGCATAAATTTTCCCCGTTAAATCCGTGTACAGGAGGTGGACGTGTTCGTGTTCGTCTTTGCTCGACTGCTTGCGTTCCAGGTCTGTGTATAGGGTGGCCCGGGGCAAAACGGTCCGAAAATAGTTGTCTTTTGTTGATCATTTCTACGCTTCTCATTTTCTTCGATTTCTCAATTGTGCCATTCACGAGAGTTAACCTTACGTAATGTTTACGGCACAGCGGTTAAATAAATTATATTTACATCGAAAGGTAGTTCGAAATCACCCCACTCTTTGGGGCAGATTCGATCGACTCCTAGGGCAAAATTTGGCCGTTGATTTATAGGCTACTTCCGACGCAGAATACAAAGTTTAATGCCCTTATCTGATGGAAGATGTTGCAATATGTGATTTGATATACAGGGTTAGTCAGTTTAAAACGCAGCATAGGAAAATCCCGTTCGCTGCGTGTTAATGTGACTAGACCGACGCGGTGCGTACACGGGTACAGACTCGTATTATGATAAGCCAGTGCAACGACGGAACTGCTTAGTCAGTTTAAAACGCAGCATGAAAAATCTCGTTCACGTCGTCTTAAAGCGTGCTCGGTGCGTTTCTCATTTTTTCAAAAGGATAAAATAATTCTCAGGGATGAGGGGAAAGTGTCCGATGATTTTCGAAAAATTTCATCAACAATTTTTGAGGAAACAAAATCCGATAATTTCCGAAGAATCTCAAGGGAAGTCTTTAGAAAAAATTTCCAATGTTTTCCAAAGAATTTCATTAAAATTCTTCGGGAAAATGTTCCGATTAGGAAATATCCGGGTGCGGGGGGGGGGACTCCGGTGGTTTTTGAGGAATTTCATCGAAAATCTTCAGGAAAAATGTTCGGGAAAATTCTCCGATGACTTCTAAGGAATTTTATCGAAAATTTTTGGAATAATTTCCGAAAAATCTCTGTTTTCTAGAGAACTTTTTCAAAATCTTCCGGGGAGTTTTCCGTTCATTCTTAAGAATTTCACAGGTAATATTCATGGGAAAACTCCGACAGATTTTGAAGAATTTTATCGGCAATCTGCAGGTAAAATGTTCTCCGAAGAATTTCATCGAAAATCTACGGAGAACATCTCCGGGAAAATTCTCCAATGACATCTAAAGAATTTTATCGAAAATCTTTGAGAGAGAAAAAAAAACGATAATTTCTGAAGAATCTTATCAGAAATCTTCAGAAGAAATTTCCAATGTTTTCCAAAACGTAACATTATGAAATTCGTCGAGAAAATTTCCCGATAATTTTGGAAGAATTTCCTAGGAAATATTCGGGGGAAAAAGCCGCGATGGTTTGTAGAGAATTTTATCAAAAATCTTCAGAAAAAATGTTCGATAATGTCCCAAGAAGTTCATTGTAAATCTTCGGAAAAAATCTCCGATAATTTTTAAAGAATTTTTAGAAACAGTTTTGATAATTTCTGCATGGTTATGCAGTTTAAAATTCCACCGGAGATTTTTCCCGGATATTTCTTGTGAAATTCTTCAAAAATTATCGGAAAACTCCCCCGAAGAGTTTTAAAGAATTTCTTCGGAAAACATTGGACATTTTGCTGAAGATTTCCGATAAATTCCTTTGGAAATTATCGAAGATGTTTTTCAACAGTCATGGGAATCTTTTCGAAAATTGGCCAAGAAATTCATTGATTGAAAATTTTCCAATGCAAATTCTTGGGACATTATCGAATTTTTTCAGCAAAAATTTCTGCTAAAATTTTGTAAAAATCATTAAGAGATTTTCCCCGAAGTTTCGGATGAAATTTCTCGAAATCTTCCTGAAGATTTTCGATTAAATTTTTCAAAAACTGACGTAGTTCCCCCCCACCGCCCAATATTTCATATGAAATACTTCCAAAGTAGTCGGGAAATTTTCTTGAAGTAATTTTTTGTTGGAAATATTGAAAATTCTCTCAAAAGATTTCCGAAGAAATTCTGCGGGAGATTTTTTATTGAATTGTTTAAGAACTGACGGAGTCCCCCCTCCGAATTATTTCCTTTGAAATACTTACAAAGTTATTGGGAGATTTTCCAGAAGTAGTTTTTTGTTGGAAAATATTGGAGATTTTCTCAAAAGATTTCCGATAAAATTCTTTGGAAATTTTCAGATTTTCTTTCCATCTCTGATGAACTTCCTTTGAAAATCATCCGAGATTTTTCCCGAATTTCTCTACAGATTTCCAGTGAGATTCTCGACATTATTGGAATGTTTTTCCAAAAAATTTCTCATGAAATTCCTTAAAGATCATCGAAAATTATTCCCGAAGATTTTAGATGAATCTCTTCGGAGAATATTTTTCCTGGAGGTTAGTTGTATCAAAAATTACCGGAATTTGTTTCCGAAAATTTCCAGTGAAATTCCTCGAAAATCATTGGAAGATTTTCCCAAAGATTTTCGATGAAATTCTTCGAAAATTATTGGAGATTTCCCTCGAAGATTATTGAATAAGAAACGCACCGAGTACGCTTCACTAATTCATTGTTGAAAAAAAAAAAAAAGAGATGCACCGAGTACGCTTCACTTGTAAACAAGATTTTTGATGCTGCGTTTTGAACTGACTAAGCAGTTCCGTCGTTGCACTGGCTTATCATAATACGAGTCTGTACCTGTGTACGCACCGCGTCGGTCTAGTCACATTAACACGCAGCGAACGGGATTTTCCTATGCTGCGTTTTAAACTGACTAACCCTGTATATTAACTCTTTATGTGCCACTGAATCACATGTTGAGAAAAACGTAAAATGGTTTTCAAAATTCAGTTGTATTGGAAAATGCAGTAAGTCGAAGTAGTTGGGTATATAGATAACAGTATTTAGGAGTCTGAAAGTTAACATTTTTTTTTCTTTCATAGTTCATTAGGGACTGCCTGTACATGAAAGCATTTACCTAAAAGTATCACAATATGATTAGTACGGGTAATTAGTATATGTGCAACCCCATATATCTAACATTTAAGTGAAGACGATGTGTGTTGTTGGAGCCGTCTTGATGCTGTGTGGCCTCCTCATTGGGGTGAGCTTGTAGACGCTTTATGTAGCAGTTTGATCTCCTGGAGATGATGGTGCTGACAGTATCCAATCGTAGATCAGTGCGGAATTGGTTATTAGAGACAAACCATGGTGATTTGGTGATGGTTCTTAGATACTTATTCTGGAATCTCGATAACTTGCCGGTTTGAAGTACGTGTACTCCCCCCATATTTCGCGTCCATAAGCCTACTTGGTGAGAAAGACTGTAGTGTAGATTAGCTTTTTGTTAGAGAGGCTAAGCGTGGAGTGATGTCCAATGAGCCAGTAAAATGTGCGGTATTGGTGGTTCAGTAGTTCTCGTTTTCGTTTAACATGTTCTTGCCAATTGAGTTTCGAATCCAGGAATAATCCAAGATATCTAGCTTGTTTGTCGACCGGGATCGGGTTCCCTATACGTAGGGATATATCCGTGCAGACGCAGCGCAAAGTCAACGCGTAGTGTTTTATTTTCATTCAACTGGATTGTCCAGTCCTTTACCCAGTCGGCTATTCTGTCGACTGCCACTTGAAGAGTCGTTACTGCGGTACTGTAGTTCGCATTATGGGTGATGATGGCGGAATCGTCTGCTAAGAGTGCCATGGTAGTACGACGGCATGTCGGGTAGTTGCTCGTGTATAGTAGGTGTATAACTATCGCGAATAATAACTTGGACCGCCAGGCGGGCTACTAGGGAACTGATAAAACTCGATAAACTAAGTACGAGTGTGTGTGCTTATCACGAAATTATCCTATGTACAAATATGTAGGCACAGATGGCGCCACAGTAGGAAAAGCGTGGATCTGAGCACGCTCCCTTGCGGAACTCCCGATGCGATTTCAATGAGTGATGAGACTGAATTACCATAATGGACATTAAAGGTGCGGTTTTCTAGGTATGAGAGCAATAGCAAGCATAATGGCGGGAAGTGGATTTGCAGCATGTGGATGAGTCCCTAATGCCAGGCACGGTCAAAGGCGCTGCTGACATCCAAGAACACAGCCGGAGCATACTCCTTGTTTTCAAGAGCCTGAGATATCGTATTGACAACCCGATGTACTTATTCAGCCGTTGACTGCTGTTTCTTTTTTTTTTTCGATGCTGACCTTTAATCTCTGGAGGACCACTTTCTCTAATATCTTGGAGATATTCAGTAGCAGAGAGATGGGCCTATATGATGCTGGATCCTTTGAAGGCTTCCCCGGTTTGAGGATAGCTATCATTTTGGCCCTTTTCCAGGAGTGTAGGACATATCGAAGTCGTAACGCTGCGTTTATTAGATATGTGACGAAGACAATTGCCTTTCTTGGGCAGTTTTTTTAGCATGCAGGGTAGAACATTGTCAGTGCCAGGGGCCTTCCGGAGTTTGAGATTATCAATTAGTTTGGCTACCTCTGTTGGCGTAGCGTGTCAAATTGTTCCACCATCTGCTGGTATGTTTTGTGGACTTGCAGTCGTGGGAATGTCGTTGTCCTGGTAGGATTGTCCGAAGTATCGTGCGAGTAGGTCTGCCTTTTCTTGGTCACTTCCATTACGCAGTGGAGGATTGTATGCGCCAGGCCGGCGTATCCTTTTTGTTGCCGTCCAAAGTGAGTAGCCAGCTTCTTTGGTTGGCGCTAAGGATGTTAAATACGTCCGGAATGAGTGATTTCTCCATTCTTTAATCATTTTGGTTACCTCTTTACATATTCTGTTAAATGAGGTTTTGTTAATGGCAGTTCTATTTCGCTGTCATTCCTTTCTGGCTCTGCGGCGACGTCGAACAAGTTGTCGAATATACTTTGGATATTCAATCGCTGGGGGAAGTCGGTCTTCATAGTTAGTGCATTGTTTCACAGCGTTGATTAGGACCGGTGTTAGTGTATCTGCCTGTTGATCTAGATCGATTGGGGGCACTACAGGCGTATGCTGAGATCGAGTTGCGTATGTACGATTCTGCAAAAGCGTTCCCAGTCGGTGGTTTTGTTGACCAGTGTAGGTGACCTCCCGACGTACACCGGTGAGTCACTGACAGTCCTGAGGACGGACAGGTGGTCAGAGCTCAGATCGCTAATGCAATTAACTGCCGTGTGATGCTGCGGGACTCCCTTCGTTAAGAAAAAGTCAATAACATCAGGTAGCTTGTTCCCATCTGATGGCTAGTGGGAGGCTGTTATATCTTTGGCAAATTTTGTGAAAAACTCGTCCACGAGGTGTTACGAGACGCGAGCCTCAGGCTGAGTGCTTCGCGTTAAAATCACCACCAATGATCCATCTGCGACCAGGTTGTTGAATCAGTTCGGCAACGTAATTTTCTTCAGGCGGACAGTAGATGCGGCTGATGCGGAGTTTGCTGGTGACGAATCTTAGTTCGATCACTGAGGTCTGTATACTGTTAGTAACATTGTCTCCTACGCCGTAGTGCTTTAGACAGCTATTAACACAAATAGCAGAGCCACCGCGTGCTACCGAGCTAGGATGGTTGGCTAAGTACCCGGAGTAATTTTGTATTTTAGGACGAGAGGCTTGGTTAGCGAGGGGAGTCTCAGATATCAGGGCGATATCGTGTCGTGGTGGTCTGGCAAGTAGGCCGTTGACATTCCAGCATCGGAGTTTGATGTTTGACAAAGCCATCATTGTTTTTTCCTGGTTTTCCTGGGGAGACTGGGCGGACTGGTGCCTGATGTGGATTCGATATGTGCAACGTGTGCTTCTTAGTCTTTTGATCGTTGGGTTCATTTCCTTTTGTGAATTTTCCATTCGTAAAAGGATCGCGAGTATTTGGTTGGTATCACTCACTACCAAAAAGTTGACATGCAACAGTATCTATTGCGGTGGGACGTATGGCAATGCACGCATGCCAAAGTGACCCCTATGACACTGCACCCCCGGCACCGGAAACTACCCTTTCGAGTATCGCATCAGTGGCCGGAGGGACGCTTTGAGGCCGGGCCCGAGCCTTCATTTCGCCGTGCCGCAACCGGTGCGCGCGTCCTGCAAGGGCCACCATGGGGTTCCCTACTGACCGAGGTCCGCGCTTCCCAAGCACTCGCCTGCAATTCAGGTCCCCTACAGCCGGAAGCATTTCCTCTTCACTCACCCTTCACCTCCTCGTCTTGGTCTGTGTGGTGACGCAGGCAGGTGACGATGACGGGGAGCCCTGCCGGGGGGGGGGGGGTCCGCAATGCAACCGTATCTAAGAGAACGTATAAATGGGTAATTCTCTGCAAATGTGTTAAATTTGATGACTGGAAACTCATAATTTGAAAATTATATTTCTTCAATTTTTTTTCATGGGATTTTGAGTATATATGTCCCTGATGTCTTTTTCACAATTTGGCTCAAGTCATTCAATTGGGGGGAGGGGGAGGGGTGTTTAAAAAATCCTTGTGCCTTACGTAAGAACTTCCATCGTAGTGATTGCAAATAATGGGTCACTACCTAAGAATTTCCATCGTAGTGATTGCATATAATGGATCACTACCTAAGAGTTTCCATTGTAGTAACGGCAGAATATTTATGCTCACTGATGTCTCTGAAAGGTAAGTAGCTTTAAAATTGTTTACAAAGTTCAAAGAAGTACATCAACAAATATTTCAAAGTGTGACACCTGTATTTTAGGAATCATATGTGAAAGTTTCCTAAGACTATTCTACAATGACTATTATTGCAAAGTCTCACAAGAAAATCACAGGTATGTAAATCTGAATTATCTTATTAATTAAATAGGTAATGAGGTAACTTTTTCAATTGCCTCAAAGAGTAGGTAGGAAACTTAAGAAAATTAGAAACTATAAATCACACAACTTTTTTCAATGGCCTTAATTATTAGAAAACTTAATACCTAAAATTATATAATCCAAACGTAACTTTTTTTTAATGGTCACTACAATTAGGAAACTTAATATCAAAATTGAACAGTTGTATCACAAATGCGCAACTCAAATAATATTTTTGTATTATATTATAATAATATTAGTCTAATAGTAAGTCATTTGGAATGACTAAGAAAGTAGACGTATATCTAATTTAGAAATTATTTGAAAGTAGAATAGGATTTTTGATAAGAAGGAAAGAAAGTATATTTTATGAAAACCCTAGAGGGAGGTACGTAATACTCTACAACTCATCACAATGAATTGAAAATTTCATAGCTCTTTGAAAGAGTGTTGGTGGAGGAATAGAGTAGAGGATTTGAGTTTGTTAAACACCTCCACTTCTTCCTCTGAGCATCAGTTTCCTTTGTCAACTTCTTATTTTTCTTCTTTTCTTTTAGGATAGCATATGCGCGTCGCCTCTTTGCATTTGCTTCTTCAAGCAACTCTGGGTCATCCTGTATTCTTTTTATTCTTTTTTTTTTTGCACTTCTCTGTGACGCCGTAGTTGCTCCTCTCGTGATAGAGCCATTTTCTGTTAGGAATCAAATGAAATGATGTTGTAATCAAAGAAAACGGTGCTAGTTTAGGTTTTCAAATTCCACTGTAGTGACCATTCAATTCCTTCGTAGTGACCTCTGAATACTGCTATAATCACTACAAAAGAAAAGAAAAGACAAGTCACTACGTGAGAAATAATGTTGAAAAAGTTAATTTGTAGTGGCAAATATTCATTTTTAGTGGTTATGAAGTATTTCATTATGATATACTTACTAATTTGAGTATTCTCCACTTTTGTTTCAGGAGATTACGTCGGTATGAGGCCAGGAAATTCTTGTCACTACGATGGATACTGATAAACGTAAACACATGATATGGTATATCAACTTTGATACAGAAACTGAATAGTGTCTCTGCAATTTGAGATCCGAGATCGGAAATTGTTTTCATAATGTGTACAGCTGACGCAGTGCAGCCACTTTGCAGCTCAACATATTTTATCAGGGAGCCAAGAAGAATTAACAAAATTTATCACTACGATGGATTTCAAATTTCAGAAGGCAGATACCAACCTTTGACGTTAGCCTTAGGCCTTATAATGCATTCGTAACCACTCTTGTTCATATGAGTATATACCTCATCTCATTCTTAAAGTTCTCTTCCTTTTTTTTCAGAAGAAAAATACTTACCACACAGCTTTTTGGGGACATAACTGTTCAGAAATATAGGCGAGAAAACCGTGACTAGGTTCGCTAGTGTCGAGTTACTGAAAGGGTGTTCATGATCAGTGCTTCCAAAAGGATATGTATGAAATCGATGAACTTTGGACATCGCTGAGGAAAAGCTTTCTCGCGCCGTGTAATACATTAATTTAAAGCTTGAAGTTTGTAGTTTATGAATAAATACAGTTTGATCCTCTTCACTTGCTTCTCTTACTTGAATTAGTTGATTTCTGAATCATAATTTTTCTTAAGATACACAAAAGGTGATAATCCGATCACCCTTCCAAGACGGGAAAGGAGCTGATAATATGTCTTGTGCAGGGATAATTCGTTTTTCGGCAAATTATCGAGTATTGTGAATGTGTTTTTTTTTTCGGTTTGATCATGTGACATAAGATAAGAGAGAATTAGAATTCATTGGCTCGCGTGAAAGTTATTCATAAGTTTTACTTTGACGGAACATCGAACATGGATACTTATCCTTGTGCTGTAGACATATTGCTTTCCTCTGACTGAACAGAGCTGTAGAACACTTAATAACAACATCCCAAGATGACATTCATGATAATTATTGATAATACTGCTTAGTATTTTAATGGCAATACGTCCCATTTTGACCGCGGGTTAAAATTTCCCCCTTGATGGCTCCAGTATTACCCTATTCACTTTGCAACTTGATAACTCTGTTTTTAATTATTACAACTCGAAATTAAATGTACGAAATGGTAATCATAGCCTTCTATATTTGGTGAACCAGCGGCACAACCAGAACTTTTTTCTGGTGGGGGCTAGAATTGAGAGAAAAAACTAGGGCAGGGGTGAAAACTCGGTTTGGTATCTACCTGATTTGGTACCTGCCTATTTTCATGAATTGATTTCGAAAAGATTTCGAATTTTTAGGTGGTCTGTATCCTCCTAGTACCCCAGTTGGTTGCGCCCTTGTGATGAACCATTTAACTTCCGAATGAAAGAGAAAAACAAGAGAAGAAATTTGAGAATAAAAGACTGAAAAAATGATGTTCTTTATAGGGAAATAAAAGTAGTCGACAATATTAGAATTTTTTGGAAAAAATTCAAACGGGAACTCACAGATGGTGTTGTGCGGGACGATGCGCACGATGGTTCTTCGTCGTGTGTTTCAATCGCCGCATAATTTGGCTAGAAATTCACGCAGTTCTTGGCCGGTTCCATTTTGCCCCCGAAATACGACCGAACAATTGTGCCCCGGGCTACCCTACACGATACAGGTTGTATACACTGTAAGCAGCGGCAACCGAGAGGGAGTCGCTCTTTAAACGATGCGATATTAAACGTCCGGGGTGTACATGTATACCCGCAGTTCTAGAGATTTAGAAGTAAGAGGCGGAGTCGCCGAATACTCGAGGCTAAAGTTAATAACTTGAAAGACAACGGGAAAAGAGGTAGCGAACTTTTATGGAAGTTAATACGAGGTGTAGCTGTATACAGAGTTTCCGTGGCCCGGCGTCTCCTCTGCATACACTAATCTCCGGTAAGTTTACTCGGTGTAAGTCACCTCGGGCTACGACTTCTCGTTTCTTCGGCCGCCGTGATCTTTGCCAGCTCTTAGAGGATCCGACCCCCGGCCCGGTCGGGAGGCGCGGCGGCTCGCCGTAATTTTTTTCTCTTCATTATATACCGCCGTTGTCGCATTCGCTCTCTGTATATATTTAAGCGGCGCTAGATTTACGGCGATCGACGCGGTCGCCGACGAAATTTCCTCGAAGGAATCCGTCATCAGCCGGCTTGCGCTGCTCGCAGCCGCCATCATTTAGTAGGAGCCGCCGCTGACCGCAGCCCAGCCGCTCACACTCTTTCGCGGAGGTCATACGTGGACGCTTTTACAGTCTTTGGAAACTTCACGAGTTCATCCACGTGAAGGAGTCTGAACACGGTGCCGGAGATGCGGACGCGGTCGGTGCGGCCAGTCGAAGCGATATAGCGAACAAAATGATCTCATTTTTCGAGTATTGTTTCGGCGGTGGAGGGGAGGGGGCGAAGAAGAGGTACGACAGCGTGCACGTTATAAAAAGGGTTTCACGTTTCGCTATTACAATTTATATTTTTAAACCGCGCTCTTATTACACGTCACATTAGTGTTTTATTTCTTCGGCGCGGCAAGCCCGGCAGCCGGGGTCGTCGAATTAACGTTCCCGGGCGAAATTAAACGATAATGCGCGGTACTTGCGGGAGTTTTATGAGCACCTAGTTTGACGAAATTGCATTCCGGCGATCCAGCGCGGAAGAGGATGCGGATGATCTGCGGCAAAATCTCGAACCGTGTATATAACGTCCGCATTCGCGCGTGTACTTTCCCCTCGGAAATGAGACGTGTAGGTCTTTGACGAAGTACGCGAGTCCTGTTGCTCAGATCCTGAATTGTGAGTTTTTGGTTCGGTTGGCTTCGTAGGGAGGGAACCAGGGCAGGAATTGGGGACAACTGCCCCTTGTAGAGAGAAAAGTTGATATGAAAGGTTTCGAAATCAGTGAAGTCTCGCCAAATCTCGAAACAAGCCTATCAGGGTTTTGGCGCAAGGTTCAGGTGGAAGATAACGAATTGGTTTCCGTGCACATTTTCGAGTACCAGATTGGTTCCCGTTACCCTCTACAAGGGGATACCGAATTGGTTCCCTGTAGTCTCACTGATATTTTCCTTATTCCCGTTTTATACAGACTTGGGAGTTGGGACTGTCTGTTTAGAAATACGAGTAGGTATGGTTAAAAATATATGTACATGCGATGGAACCGTATAATATGAAGAACGACCTACTACTTTATTTGGAGTTAAAATTTATAGCATACGCGACGTACGTAATGAAATCGTGACATTTTGTTACATCTGAATTCAGCTATCTGATCAGTAATATATTTCTCTTTAAGACTTGTACACCGAGTTGGAGAAGGGGGGTGCTGAACGAATTTGCATACACGTTTCTGCCTGAATTTCTTTCAATGTATGTGCAAGGAAGATGTTGGATGCGACTGTTTAACCTATTGTGAAAAGCTTTACAACAGTCTGTCGTGCGCTGTGAAATTGCCGTACATTCTGCCCACATAACTGGCCGGAAATCCTGTGAGATTTACGTGTTCTGGAAGTAGTCAAAAACAGTTTCAAATTTTTCATCTACAGACTTCAGAGCCATTAGTCCTCAAGAAAACAATCTTCAAGCTCTTCTGGCGGTAACAGTGGTAAGCCGAAGATGAATTTCAACAGCTTACCTTCCTCTGATCCTTTATCCTTATACATTTCCGTTAAGACTGCCTATTGAATCTTCCTCCGTCCGCTTTGCCCCAAATAAAACCTGCACTCTCTAAGATTCGTTGTGGGCTAACAACTGCCGTATAGCTTATATTGGTTTGAGTAATAACTCAAATTGGAGGAAAATGTACGTGTACCGATGAAAGATTGATGTGGGAACCAATTCGGCCACACCTCTTCCTAGCTTCGGAACCAACTCGGATGACCCAACCCTTCACACATGTTGGGAACCAACTCAGACACTTGGGAACCAATTCGGTATCGTCCGTTCAGATACGAAAAAGTTTCGAAAACTGTAGATATGTACTCCAGAGTCGTAGTGAGCCTTAAGCGAGTCAAGAAGAGCTTTGTTGAATTTTAAGTTTTCAAGAGTCTTAGACGCGTCTTAAAGTTTTAAAGAACTTTGAAGCGTCTCAAGATGTCCCTGTACTCGAAAGGGTAGTTTCCGAGACCCGGTGTGCGGTGTCTGGGAGCTAATTTGGCATGCATGCGTCGCCACTTAATTAATTAGTTAAAGCCTTTAGTAGTGCGCGTAGGTAAATAACTATACATTTTTTCATGTTAACAAAACATTAATCGACTCCTACCACCACATACCCTGTCTTTGGACAAAGGTCTCCCTCAGCCTGCACCATTTCTTCTTTTCCCATGAAGTAAGTATTTCAGAGAAACTTTTCAAAATCCTCTCGTCACCTTACCTTTTGTCTGCATTTACCTCTTTTATGATGCAGTGGCCACCAAAACTTTAGCTGGTATGTCTGTCTATTGTCTTAACGGCAATGCGCCCCCCCCCTCTAATTCCAGTTTTGTCTTCTGATATTGGTAATTCTGTCATTTTTATTTGTTTTATTTTTGAGCTTAGCCTATTTTGAAATCTATAACAAGGTCTTTAAGGTAGGCGACTTCATCCCTTACTGACTCTTCCTTCGGCTACCCATTTCTGAGTATAGCTCTCCGTCACTTCTCTTCATTTGTCCCTATCTCTAGCCAGGTATATCCATTGGGACCCCGCGCCTTGCACCAGTTCGTCAGCCCATCTCCTGACTGGTCTGCTTCTCCCCCTGTTGCCGTGGTGTGGGATCTATGTTGTCAGGATCTTGTTCCATTTAAGTCTCGATTCTTTTACAACATGGAGAGCGTATTTTCATTCTAGTCGCTTCATGGCAACCCAGATATTTTTGGCTTTAGTCTTGTTAACTATTTCGTCTATTTGTTTGTGATCTCTTAGTTTCACTTGTAGAATGCTCCTCAACCCTGAGTTCTCTGCGTTGTCTGAATCTTTCTTTCCTCTTTTTTTCGTGATGGTCTACGTTTGGGCCCCGTAGGTTAGGATAGGGAGAATAGTACTTTCCCAAATTCTTATTTTGGTGTTCAATTTCATTTTACTCTTCAGTATTTTTCTTTGCGCCCAGAGTGCTTTCCAGGCATTCGCCCTACGGATTTTTAACTCTTTTTCTGTTTTATTTTTGGTTGATAAAATCTGTCCTAAATACTTGTATTCCGCAACCTCTTCTATTTTTATATTATCAATTTTTATTTCGCCAATGTGTTTGATATTTGTTAAGATTTTTGTTTTATTTTTGGTTGATTGTCCAGCCAACTTTCTCGCTCTCTCTCCTCAGATCCTCCGGCGGCTCTAAGTTCGACCCCGTTCTTTGCTATAATTGCGATGTCATCTGCAAATCAGATTAATAATTTATTTGTAGTGGAATATGTTTTGATTTCTAATTTTAATTTTGATCCCCCTTCCCTGCCAATTTATCTGCCGAAAAATATGTTCTGACACTGCATTAAAAATGTTTGGGGAGAGTGGATCCCGTTGTTTCATACCGCGTTCGACCTGAAGCACTCAAACTATGTCATAATTAAATTTAAACTTGTTTTTGATTGTTTTAAAGGGGATCTTATTATTTTGCTTTATCCCCAATATGGAGCTCTCCGTCTTATTCTGGGTAATTTTAGTTTTTTTTTCTTGTATTTCAGTAAGGGGCAAGGTTAGGGAGCCATAAGTTAGTGTTGGGGAAACGCAGGCATTAAATATGTCAATTTTTAGTTTATTTTTGAAATGGCCTTTGAAAATACATTCGCGATTCCAAAATTTATTCCATGCTAATGTTACTCTTCGATTCACCTCTTTCTCCACTCTGTCTTTTAAGCTTATTATCTACCCATATATTGTTTCGTGAGATTTTTCGATTTTAATATTGTTTATTTCCAAGAATTTTTTGCTATGGCTATTAGAGAGCAGTTTTGCTTTTTTCATTTTTATCTCCAGACCTGCCTTTTGACCTTCTCCGACTAATTCAATCATCATTTGTTTCATTTAATTTATTCGTACATTATTAGGTACCAAAATAACATCATCAGCAAATTTGAGGTAGCTTTTAGGTATTGTCCATTTATATTAATTCCTTTTTCGTTCCACTCAAGGTGTTCTAAAGGAGGTCTGGTTGGCCGAGTGGATAGCGTGTTGGTCTCGGAATCCTGGTTCAAGCCCACGTAGCAACTCGCCAGAATTTCCGACTTAGGCCGGTATTTCGGCCAGAAGGGAAGAGGGCTAAGACAGCCCGAACAGCCTCCCCAACGTCTCTGAAGTAAAAGCTCGAAAGGGCGGATTCCAGGATTCGGGTGGAGAGCAAATTAGAAAAAGAGAAGGTGTTCTAAAGACCTCCTCTAGCAAACAGTCAGGTAATATTGGGGAGAGGGGATCTCCCTGCCTGAGTCTTTTTTCTATGTCGAAATATGGGCTCACTTGGTCCGTAATAATTCATGCTTTCAGATTTGAGTGATTAATGCTGTACTCCTTGATTTGATAGTGACTTGAGCAAAAACTGGTGATTAATTAAACCGAAGACCTTTGTATAGTCAATTAAGAACAGATTTAAGTCTATTTCTTATTCGGAGCATTTTTCTATCAGTTGTTTGATGGTTTGTAAATGGTCTGTGGTGGAGTATTGTTTTCGAGACCCTGCCGGTTCTGTGGGTTGCTCATTCACCTTGATTCTGATCTTTTGTTCGATTTCTTTGGAAAACGTTTTTGTAATTGTAGAAACTAAACTAATAGGTCTAACGTTGTTGATTTTGTGTTTGTCATCCTTTTTATGAATTAAAATAATATCTGAGCATTTCCAGTCATCTGGGGTTTTTTGTTCTTCGAGTAGTCTGTTAAATAATGCTGTTAATTCTTCAACTATGACCCTTTCTCCGTATTCTACACATTCATTAGTTATTCTATCGTACCCTGGAGCTTTGCTTTCTTTAAACTCTTTATGATTCCATTTATTTCAGATTGTAGAGAAGGGGCACTTTATCCTGGTTAAATTGGTCTTCTAATGCTTTCTTTTGTATTTGTTCTTTGTTAGGTTCTTTATAGAGGCTAGTATAATACTGAGTTGCTAGTCTGTTGATTTAGCACCTGTCGTAGACTCTTTGTTTTTGGTTATCTAATGAGTAAGTTGCCGAGTGTTTACCCAAGGAAAGTTGCTTTTTAATTTTTTTGGTACTTTGCTCCTTTCTAGTATTTCTTGAATTTTAAGTAGTCTTTATTTTTATCGCTTCTTTTCTTGATTTCTTTAATAATTTATTTAGTAAGTTCATTTCTAAAGGTGTAGACTTATGTTTGATTTTTAACAGTTTTTCGCTCTTTTATCGTACAATTCTTTCATTTTGCAGTTTTGTGCCCTCATCTGTGACTTTTTTGTTCATTCCCTGAACTTGAGAAGAGTACATTTTATGAGTAATTTCTATATTCTTTTTCAAATCCCGGTATTCATTATCAATATCCGGGTAATTTGTTATTCTTGGGCCAACAATCAGTTCTGTAACAGTTTTTTCGTGCTACTCTGGTTTTTCTATTGAAATTTAAAATTTATTTTTTAGGCAAAGTTTTGAGATTTGCTCATTTTTATTTCACCTTGGATGAGCCTGTGGTCTGTGCTAAGTAGGAAAGTACTGATTACATTCAAATTATTTTATCTTTTGGAAATTAGTGGGCGCCAGAATGTAATCAATTAAATTTTCGTCCTCGAGATTGGGAGACATCCAAGTCCATTGCCTATCTGAAGTCTGAGGCCAACCGGTTGCGCGGAAGATATTAGCGCACGCGTGGCCGAGGAATACCAGCGAGCTTGGAGAAGAAGCCTGAAAGCTGCGATCAGACATAGCAAGCTGAAATGCTGGGGAGAGCTGTGCAGCCAGGTGGAGGAGGAGGACCCCTTTGGAAAACATAGTGATGAAACTAGTGGAGGCCCTCCCGTAATTGAGCGTATGGAGTCGGGCATTATGGAACGGATCATGGACCATCTGTTTCCGCAGCGCCCAGCACTAGTGGACACACTCCAGAAGTGGACCCCGTACCAGCTCTGTTAGCAGCCGAAATCGATGCGGTAGTGGACTACATACGAGCGAAAGCAAAGAAGGCGCCGGGACCAGATGGGATCAAAGGTGGAAGGCCGTAAGATAAAGCTTTCACTTTTGACTTTAGTTTTCAATTTCATAATCGAAAAATTTTGGATTTTTGCTTTTCACTTGAAATATTTTCTCAGTTTTCGTCTTTCGGCCTTCCAGTTTCAAAATGTTTCAACTTTTGGCTAAAAACTTTCAACTTTTGACTTTTCAAAAGAAAAAATTTATGAGGCGTTGTTTGTTACTTTGTTGAGAATAGAACTTGGTATCGCTTCAGGACTTGGAGAAAAAAAGGGAATTGGAAAGGGAAAGGCGAAAAAATAAAAGGAAAATCTGATATTTCAACTTTTGACTTTTGGCTTTTTATTGTCAAAATTCTCCGGCGAAAATTTCAGCTTTCAGCTAGCTTTCCAACTCTATATGGGATACCTAACAATGTGTGGTACGTCATCCGTCAGGCGACCCGGGAATACTGGCTGCAGTCTTCAATGGAGTGTTACGCGGAGTAGTATTCCCAGCCCGATGGAAGATAGTCCGCCTGGTACTGTTGCCAAGGTCAGGAAAACCAGTTGGCGGGCTAGCCGCACCGGCCGTTGTGTTTGCTTAATGCTGTCCGGATCGTCGTCAACAGGCTGGAGGCGTGCGTTGATCGCCAACCAAGTATAGGTGTCGAGCTGGTAGATCGACGATTGATGCCGCCGCGAAGCTGAAAAAGCTGGCCCAGTCAGCGATCCAAAAGCTCCAGTTCGGCTCAGCCGTCAGCTTCGACATTCAGAATGCGTCAACATGATGCCATGTATAGACGCGCATGATGGAGGCTCTGGAAAACGCCTCAGTACCCGCGTACCTACGCGAAATTATCCGGGACTGCTTCCGAAGCCGGATGATTGTCGCGGATACGGCTGCGGGTGTGGTGCAACGAGAGATGTCGTGCGGTGTTCCGCAGGGATCATTCTTTGGTCCACTCCTGTGGAACATCGCTTTCGATGGGATCCTGCGAGCAGAGATACCACCAGGGTTGAATCATCATCTGTTACGCCGACGACACCCTGGTAGTCGCAGCAGAAGACGACATAGCCACGCTCGAGCGCAAAGTGAACGCGCGACTGCAGGCAATGACCGTTGATGATCGAGTCGGCATAGTTGTGCCTAGCAGCCCAGAAGACGAAAGCGGTGATATTTGCACGCCGTCGATGGTACAACCTCCCTTTCGCCTAAAGGGAACGGTGATTGCGCCCTGTACAGCCCTGAAGTACCTTGGGCTGTGGTTCGACGGTACGTTCGGAAGACAGCGCAGACAGCGGAGAGAGTCGTGGCCGAATTAAGCCGACTCATCTCGAACCTAGGGGGAGGGAGGCGACACAGAAGAAACGTACGCTGCTGGCAAACGTTGCCATGTACTCAGTCCTCCTATATGGGGCTCCAATGTGGTCCGACGCTTCGGAGCCAAGGAGTATAGAAGAACTGATCTGGTAAGGGTTCAACAAAAGGCTGCATTAGTATGTCAGCACCTGTCGCTCTATCTCCATAGAGGCATTTTGCGTACTAGCAGGTATATTGCCAGTGGAGTTAGTCGCTGAGCGGAAGAGGGGGCTACACCCGAGCTGCGTCCCGAAGAGCTGGTATAAGGGGAGCCGGAATGCCGAGTTGCGGCCTAGGTCAACCAATTGTTGCATGATCGAATGGTGGCCACTTATGGAATCGAAGTGCGGCTGTTGTACGCCATCTCACTTTCATTCTCACTTCAACAGATGTAGGACTGCTTTCCATTTTACGCTGTTGCTGATGCGTTCCTTTTCCAGCACATCTGCATCACTTCCTACGTAGTTGCAGGGATCGCGGAAGTGATTTATGACAAGGGGGGGGGACAAACTTTTATAATCACCTTCAGTGATCGTAACGGGGATATCCACTCCAACGAAAATTTACAATGGTTAACAACTTATATTCAAAAATCGAAAACTTATAACACAAGCAGGTAATAAAAAATAAATAAATAACAAGCAGGCGATCCCACATATCTTCTCTCTTTGTTCCCGTTTGAACTTGTCTAGACGTCTACTCTTTGATGCTTCTGCGACTACTAAGTTACACATATTATATTTTATGCAGTCAGTTATTTAACTATTCGTGGGTTGGAATTATTATTGATTTAGGAATGATGTCCCCGCGGACTGCAAGTTGTATTATTTTGTTCGGTCTTCCAATCATAATCTATCAACACAGAGGTTTTCACCAGGTAATAAGACGGGGGAAGCTTCGCCCCCGTCTTATTTGAGGGAGGAGCTACTTGGCCCTCCTTGCAGCCCACTTCCGCGGTCCCTGCGTAGTTGGGGGTATACCTTGAATCAGACATTGTTCCTGACTAATCAATTTTCATAAAAGCTGAACACGATTTACAAGCACAAATCCATTTTTCGACTCAATTTTTCAAACCTTATGTCGGCGAAATTTAAAACCATGTATAACTTTCAGTTTCTTTCCCTTTTCGCTGTACATATATGCTTTCACGGTGAACGACTAATGTACCCTGACTTCACTGCTTGAACTTGTACACGTCAACTCATGCTAGAGCACCTAGGAACACCGGAGCATTGACATCCGCCGTTTTCCGTCACTTGGTGTCCGACGATTCACAGTTCACTGCGCGGGACGTTCCGCGTAATGAATTGTGAATCGTCGGACACCAAGCGACGGGAAATGGCGGATATCAATACTGGGTGTTTCCAGGTGCTGGTACTCATGGATGTTGTCATCTTACTTTAATCATGACTTCGAACAGTTGCTTTCATGCCATTTGCAGGTGGGCCGTAATTCGGTTTTTCTGTTCGTCATAGTTCTACTTTTTGGACCGTGATTCGGTATTAGTCATTGGCCGCAACTCGGTCTAAAAAGGGTCATTTGACCGCAACTCGGAACTTTCCGAAGAGGGTATATAGCATGAAGTGAAAGATGCTACCGAGAGCAGAGCAGCGCTACAGGTCAAGCTGGATGTTAAGCGGTCCACGCTCCGCATGTGTGAAGAGCGGCTCTCCCGCGGCACCAAGGAGGAGTGGATCCGTCTGCTAGCCTAGGCTTTGACTTTATTAACTAACAAATCGAATTTCGTGTCTGTCCATTTGACTATTTTTAAGATTTCTTCTATTTTTTTCTGTCATATTTTATTAGGGCTTTCTTATTCTTACCTGCTGCTCTCGTGTTTAGACCTGTTATAATCTGCTTCGAACTGTGCCACGAGTACGTCAGCTCTTCGTTTCTGCTTCCATGTTTAACCCTCTAGTCATAAGAATATTTCGATATGCACTTCGTTTCCCCGTTTTTGGAAGATCTCTACTCGCGTTTTTTCTACAAACTTTTTCGCTGAGGCACGGACTGAACACTTCTCTCGTGCAAATCTCGAAAAAAACAACAAATCTAAGGACTAGGTATACCTTTGCAGCCATTCTAATATCTCGTTCGTTTTCGTCCAACAAAGCTTTCATCTCTGGTGATAAATCTTGCTTTCTAACTGGCAGCGCCGACAGGAACTGTCTGGCAAAAGTTGCCAGTTCATTAGCCGCGCATTACGAAAAGCTTATTGGTCTCGCTACATCGATTATATCGATTGCGAATAAAAGCAAACTTAGATATATTTCACTTTTGGACATTCGAAGCACGATTTCACGCTGGTGGAAAGCGTATTATGCAGTTCCGGCTAACGATAAGCCTTTTAACACAAAGACTCCGCGTATTTACTCGATACTGTTTTTCACTTCTCAGATGTATTTTTTTTTTCTTTCGCTTTTCATCGTCGGTTCTTCTCCGTTCCATCTTCGTGAAAAACTGTAAACTTTTATTTAGCCGGTTTACCATTGTTTTCGGTTTTATCTTCTAATCCGACTAGGTTTATTTTTAGTAAAGTTTAAGAACTTCTTTAATACTTTCTTTTTTCCCTTAATTTTTTTTTGTTTTTTTTTCTTTTAATACGACCGAGTTGAAAGTTTTTTAACGACTTTTTAAACGAGATATTTACTTTCTATTATATTTGTTTAATCTGTTTTCTTCTCAAAAGGGTGAAAGGGAACACGAGTCATGGAATCCTCCGTGTGTAAAGTTCAAGAAGCGTGCACATAGAGAAAAGTTTATTGTTTCATTTTTCGATGCGATGATATTACACGGGACGAGGAAATCCGGTTCGAGATGGGATAACGATGTCTGGACATGTATTAACGGGAAAAGTTTTGTGGTGTTAAATGCCAACTCATTGTGTTGCGAAAAACATCAAGACACGCTGATGCGTGAAAAGAAACGTACTCGCAATCAGATGTGCTGGAAATCAATTTTTAACGCTTGTCGCAAATTCTAATTCTACTCTCAGTGGTACGAAGTTTCTGAATACCGACGTCAATTAAATATCCTCGCGAGTGACGCTGATGCGAGTCCTAATTGTGCAAGATTCTTTGGGAATGAGTTTCTTATGTTCGTCTCGCATTTTACATTCCATTATTGATACGAAGCTCTCGGGTGTTGATATCAATTCGTATTGTTCAAGTTTTCTTTCTCATCTCACTCAAGAATGCAGATTTCAGCTTCCCAGACTTTTGTTTTCTAATTGAGATGAAGCCCCAATTTTTTTTAAATTTATTTTATTTAACAGGGGGTGCCCAAGAGCATCTACGTGTATTTACCTTTTTTTCTAATTTGCTCTCAGCCCGAGCTCTATAATCCGCCCTCTCGAGCATTGCTTCAGAGACGTCGAGGAGGCTGTTACGGCTGTCTTAGCCCTCTTCCCTTCTGGCCGAAAAACCGGCCTAGGTCAAAATCTGGCGAGTTGCTACGTGGACTCGAACCCGGGATTTCCGGATTCCGAGACCAACGCGCTATCCACTCGGCTAACCAGACCCCTATAGATATTAGATGACTAGGCCAAGATCATAATCTAGGACTTCAATGCAACTAACAAATAGAGTAACTGAGTATCCACTCGGCCAACATACCCTCTATATAAGATGGCCTTAATTATTAGGTATTACTTTGCCGTGCAGACGCGGCTAAGGTAGGGGGAGAATACGAGAGATTAGGCCTGAGTCATCATGCCTATCCCGGCGATTGGTTTCCTCTTGAGGCGCTGAGCTGTGGGCCCTGCCAGTGACGTGAGTAGATTCCGGTGTTCGTGGAAGTGATGGATGTACGCTGGACGAATTCTACCTTCAGATCTTCATGGAGCTGTTTGTTTGACAGGAACCAGAGGACTCCAGTAATCTTCCGTAATATTAGATTCTGGAACCTCTGGAGTAGTTGGATATTGGAGTGGGGGGGTGGATCCCCAGAGTGGCGCACCATATGACCAGAGTGGTCGCAAGATCGTGATGTATAGCAGTCTCGTGTTGTTGTTTAGGGATACCCTGCTGCTTCTGGCTCGGAATAGCCAAAACAAGGTAGGCAGATCTTAAGCTGTTCTCTTCTGTTCATGATGTGTAATTTCCAGGTAATTTTTACTGTCGAGTTGTAATGCCTAGGTACTATGTATTTTCTGCTCGTTGGACTGGAATTTTATTGATGTCTGTTAGTACGTAATCATATGGGCGAAGTCCATTTGCACAGTCTTCGTTTGGGTTAAGTTCGATTTTTTCCAGCTGGTGACCCAGTTTTCAGTGTCGGTAACTGCTGTCTGTGATTACCGGAAAAATTCCCGAAGTTGTTTTCCCGAAAAGCCAATTTCCTGGGGCCCAATCTTCCGGAAACCTTTTTCCCGAAGTTCAAGTTCCCGAAAGCCATCTTTCCGAGCCCTTTTCCCCGAAATCCAATTTCCCTTAAGGTCAACTTCCCGAGGCCTTGTAGGCTTGTTTTAAATATTGCGGAATTTGTTGGTGCTCGTAGAATGAGTGAAAGAATATTATTCGAATTGGCGGATGCAAATATCATTTTTTACACCTTCCACGGTAATAATAAATTTACAGATGGGAGGGGTTCGTGACGCTGCGAGAATCGTCTCTGTTAAACAAATCATGGCGAAGATCATTGGAGAAAAATTGTTACTCGGTGCGGTCGCGAGCGGCCAATCATAAAATCTACTGGGACTGCCGAAGAGTCCGGAGTGAGAAGTACAAGAGAAAAGGTTGTTTTCTAGATTACCTGTGTACCATCTGATATGGTCAACATAAGTTACGAAGAGATTTGGATGTTGGCGGGCATTAAACTTTTTTAAGCAATCCAAACTTACTTACTTCTCCCTTCTCCCCCACCAAAAAAACAACAACCAAAAACGGGAACATAGGATTCGGGAAATTGGTTTTCGGGGAAACGGATTCGGAAAATTGGGCGGGAACCCTGCCTGTGGCTTGTTTACCGCCGTGTGGTACTCAGCATGTTTCTTGAGAATGACGGTATCATCCGCGAAGGGGGTCAGGGTGACTCCTTCATGCGTAGGAATATCGTGTGTGTAGAGCAGGTACAACCGAGGGCCTATTACGCTACCTGTGGCACACCAGCGCTATTGGTCTGGTTGTTGACCTAGCCTGTCCGTACTAAAATGTCTGTCTCTCAAGTATGATGTCAGGATCTGTATGTGTTGAATCGACAGGTAGTGACTGATTTTAGATAACAGTCCGGGGATCCAGACCCGGTCAAAGGCTTTACTGCTGGGCAGAAAGTGCGCTCATCTAGCGCCTGTCGGATAGTGGCGGTGACATATGGGGCAAATTTTATCTTTTGATGACAGGATGGGGAAGGAATTGAGGAAAAGAATAGAAAAATCCGATATTTACATACGGCGCTGAAACCTGGTTCTTAACGAAAAGGCAAGAAGAGAATCATCGATCTACTCAGAGGGCTATGGAAAGAAGCATGTTGGGAGTGAGGAGACGAGATAAAATGAGGAACCAATTGGTGAGAGAACAGACGGGCTCGCAGGATGTTAGCATAACGACAAGAAAATTGAAAACAAAATTCACAGGTCATATAGCCAGCATGAGAAACGATAACGGATGGGTCAAAAGAGATACGGAGTGGGTTCCATACAGTAAGATTAAAAAGAAGGGAAGACAAGGCATGAGATGGAGTCAAGAGATCACAACGAAGGCGGGAACATTATGGCACAGATCGGCGGCAAATAGGCAGGCATGGGGGCTTTTTGGGGAAGGGCGTATTATTATTACTAAGTAAAATTCAACACTATAATATGTCTTTCATGTGGACATCAAAAATAATACGATCCATGGTAAAGACTTCTAAAGTCATTGCCACGCTGAAGACAACTCGGAGAAAAAACCTCAAAATTCAGGTCTCGCGTAAAATTAATGTTGAAAAATAATAAAAAATTAATACATAGATTGAAAGTACATGTTGTCAGGGATATACTAATAAGGAGTAGAGACCAACTTACCCCTCCTTCCCCGTTGGAATTTTTCACTTAGCAGTTGGGAAAATTTACCTTTTCAGTCTGGCGGAGTTGGAAAAATCCAACTAGTCAAAAGGTTGTTTTACCGACTTTTCGAAAAAAAAGTGAGGTATTACATTCGTCACAGCTGTCGAGATGAGGATGGGGGCAATGTTTTTTTTTTACGTTTCGGAGTGTGTAGATTGCAACTTTGAGTTGAGTAAGTTGGGACTTTCATAATCTCCCCATCCCCCGGAAAAACTCCGGTGCGTTCCGTTGTCAATTTAGCATAATTCGAAGTCCATTTAGCACCATCATTTTGGAATCTTGCATCAGCATAGTTACTAGCATAATCCATTTCAATTTTGGCATAATTTAGCATAATTTTTTTTTTATAATCCGCAGTCAACGTTCCATACCACAAACGGTTGAACTTCGGACCATTAATTACTTGGCATAATCTGTACTCGTAGTCTATACAATGGCCCTGTTCATCAGTCAGTGTCACACGATATGCCTAGGAAAAAAGACCTAAAAGTCATCGTCAGAAATATTGAGGTCTTTTCTTCGAGGCTAACGGATATAGAAACAGTTTGAGAAATATTAACATACACGAATTGACGAACTTTATGAAAAGTCAACTTAAAGGTTGTGCAAACTATACGAAACTAAGGTCCTTTTTGATTTAAAAAAAAAAAAATTAATGCCTACATTTTTTCAAGGGTAGTCTGTAGTTATTTTAGTACTGAGAAAATGAACTTTGAGAATGGCAGAAACCACTGTAGCTGGGTCTTTGGCTTGGACTATAGAGCGTATGGGCATGGTTTGGTTGCCAAAAGAAGAATTCAGCATAATTTTTTGGAATTATTTTGTCACAATTTGACATAATTTAGCACAATTTCTCACCTACAAAATCCGTAGAAAAAAACCGTGTGTTCCTCGAAAACAGTTTCACTGCACTTTGGACTACCAAAGATTTAAGAAAAATTTTGGCATAATGAATTTAGCATTTTTTTTTTGGCTTTCTGGCATAATCCAGCACTGAATTTACTTCAATCTAGCATAAAAAATTTTTTTATTGGCTACACTTGCCTGCATGTTGTTATTTATCTCTCACAATCAAAACGTTGAACGCACCACCGCTGCTCTTGTACTCATGAGAGCTATGAAAATAGTGATGTGTCATTCATTCATGAAGTAGTTCTTTTCTGAGCTACTCCAATGAACGATTCGTTCTTTTGCCTCATCTCGAACTGAAATACTTAATCGTTCATTTTCACTATTTCGCTCAATAAAATAATGATTGACGAGTCGAGTGAAAGAGTGAGAAGTGTTTGTTTTAGGTTCGCCTCGTTTCTTCATAAGTGACTCTGTGAAGTGTGAACTGTCAACACGATGAAGGATGAACGAGAAACGAAAGATTTTCATATGTTGTGAGTTTATGGTAAGGACAACATTATGATGATGAACGATTCAACGAAAAAAGAGAAAATTATCAATTTATTAAAACTTGACTTATTTGCAAAAATATTACATTCCGAGATTTGCAATGAATCTGAAGTGTGAGTAAAATGAAATTACACTCTGCTTCTTTCTTTAAACGTGTCACCTCTTGAACTCTTGAAATTTTCGAAAATGATCTTAACAGCTAGCACTTCACATTCAGTCAGTTCTTAGTATAGTAAATAGTTCTTGATATAGCTTCTCTATTTCTCTTCTCTTCGCATCTTTCCTTCATTCATTTCCTTCGTTCATTCCTCTGTCTTCTTCAAATCTGTTGAACGAATGCACGACTGAAGTAGTTCATTTGAGTGACCGAGAAGTAGCGAACTGTGTTATTTAAATGGAACGAACGGCCAAGGACGTACCGAAGAGTTTTTCTTGAGGGTGGGGGGCAAAAATCGGGAAAGTCTCAACTGACTCAGTTCAAAATTCCCAAGTATCGAAAGCAAAATAAAAATAAGAAAAACGTTTGATTGGCTTATTGGATTTTTTCAACTGATGACTTGACTCGAAATTCCCAAATATCAAAGCAAAATAATAGCCTTTTGACGGTTGGATTTTTCCAACTTCTCAGCTCAATTCCCAGGTGTCAAAGCAAGCGGAAGAAAACAACTTTTGATTGACTTCTTGGATTTTTCCAATTCATGCCGACTCAACTCAAAATTCCCAAATATTAAAGCAAAAAAAAAATCATTTGACTTGTTGGATTTTCCCAACTCCGCCCGACTGAAATGGTAAATTTTCCCAACTGCTGAGTGAAAATTCCTACAGGGGGTGTAAGTTGCCCCTACCCCTGTCAGTACGTCCTTGGAAACCGTCCGTCACTATACGAAAAAGACGCTTCACTTTAACTCAACACGGCAGGTGTATGATAGGAGCAGCACTGTTTGCAACAACATGGTAGATACACCTTCTCGGACTCTTTCGGTTCTAGTCCTACATTTGCGTTGTACCACGAAAAAAGACGACTTATATTTCTGGGGCCAGTTAATTTTATGACGGCATTGTCAACGCGGAAGATAAAAATTTAAGGGATATTTCGTCTAACCCCTCAGAGTTAATCAGTGCGGCTCAAAAATTGGCAAAACTACTTTCTCCTGATAGATTCACTTATTCTTTACGTTGAACACCAGTTAGTGGGTTTCAAGTTTCATTCGGTAAGCGCGTGTACCAGACTATTGAGTGAAAAATTACTCGTGGGACTGTAATGCTACTGGACATTCCTAGGTTTCTGCGTATAAAATGGCCTTCAAATATGCAGTAATCTTAAACTTCACGTATGGCTATAGTAGTACTACATGAATACTAATAACATACCAAATGTGAAAAAAAATCAGTGTTACCATTCTGGAGGTATTCAGTTAGGACACAATAAATCGTTCCCCAAATGTGAGAATCACCCATTGTTTATTTCTTCACTAGTAAAGAAACGAATCCATCGGTCTAGACTTGATCATTTTCAAAAACAAACACGGTTTACAAAAATGCACTTTGAATGTACAGATATTACAAAAAAATAACTGAATATGCCAATTCCAAAACGTACTATTTCCAAAATTATCATAAAGTACTTAAAATCACCATGGAAAGAGTACATTTTGGAAGTAGTAAAGAAAGAACTGAGGACTTCCACCGCTTAGAACAGAGAATGCGAATAGATTTTCGTATACGTCATGATTGCAAGTTGTAGAGAACCAAATTCCCCGCTAGGTGACGCTAATATCGCCAAAATCGATTTTTTGGAAATATATAGTACGTTTTGGAATTAGTCATCTTCAACTATGTTTGCCGCCTGATGCAGCCTGAAAACTTGCTGCACAACACATTTGCAATTGGACAACTTACAGTGTGACATATTCTCCATTTGTGCGTCAAACAGTGGTTCTTTGTATGCTTGACCAATTTCCGGACATCGTACTGTATGCTGTCGACTGCAAAGTCCCCATTAGTTCCAGCATATTCCCATGTCACACTGAGCAATACTACCTGTTGTGGAATTGGAAGCGATAGTAGAGTCATTTCATCCCAATTGAGCTGGTCAAGAAGTTTTGGCATGGTCTCCAGGCACAGTATGTCATCCCCGCCCACTCCAACGTAGGTAAGTTGATAAGTCACGTAGCCAACATGTAGACACACTGCACAGACAGGGACTTGAGTCCTCGATTGGGAATTGAAGAAGCTTTCTCCACTGGAGTAGAGTCCTCGGTTGAGAACTGAAGAATTTTTTTTTCTTCCAATGTCCATACAATCGCCTGACTTTGATTCGTTACGCGTTCATATCGTCTGGCGGATTACGCTTGCCTTTTATAGGAGCCCCCAGGTACGAAGCGTGGACACTGAACCATGCATGGTAAATGATTCTCGAATAATGTAAATATGCGCTCGGCGAATCGAGAAAGACAATGACGTGCGAACAACTGATTTATATACGAAACGGTCTTTGTGACGTGTTCGATCGTGAAAAAGCAATTTAGTTAAATTATAAATGAGTTTAATTCGAGTTAGATAATTTCGCAGCCCCGCGCCCTCTCGCCGTTTGTTCTTCATCGTTCGCATTTTCGGAGTGCCGCAAAAGGCAAATTAAACTCGGGTTGGTTAGTTCGTGCTCGGATGAAGTTAAATACAACCGCGTCTCCACCTTAACGATTACATCTCGCTAATTCGCACGCGTTTATTTGTTAACACCGACGACGTGTATAGCTTTGAAAGTGAACAGATTTAGCTTGTTGACGTGAGTTGAGAGACGATGTGAGGCGACGATGGTCGATAAGAGCTGAGCTTCGGGTATTCTAGAGGGATTCGATGATTTTTCGGGCACCATCTGATTGCGAGAATTGTTTTCAACTACTGGAAACGTTTTCAAGTTAGACGAAACATGGAGCGTGAATTGTTTTACCGTTGATTTACATGGTCGCCATATCCCTTTCCGACTCTTAGTCTGAAAATTTTGACACTCAGGAGAATTATGTAGTTGGTGACTATTTTGTTTTTATCGTAGTAAACGTGCTGGCGTTATTACAGTATGTATAATTCCAGGTCCATAGCCAGTAGGGCTGGAGGCAATGCCCCCAAGCAAGCTTATATTTGTAGTCCACTGCACTTTTCCTCAGGTTGCTGTTAATAATCAGCTCAGTAGCTTCGTTTTTACATCCAAAGTGAGAATTTTACTGAGTTCTATCCCTTTGACTTCACTGCGTGGTGGATACGCCAGTCCCAGTGCTTCGCGTCTTGTCCCGACTGTTGCTAGGCATTGACATGTATGATGTGAATCGAGGTTTCTTCCTCTTCTCCACAGTGCCTACAGGAACTACTTTACGCCACTACTGTTTTATACCACATGTGTTTTGTGGCCCCATGACCAGTTAGTAGTCCAACCATGAGCACTGCATGTTTTATGTCGAGCCCTAGTAGGAACTTGGCATGCTTATCGTGGGCGTCTGTTATCAGTCTTTCGCTAAATTTTGTGCCGCTGGCCACTTGCCAGTGCATTTCCGTCAGCTTACTTTTCCAAGCTTTCACCGTGAATCTTATGACGCTGTATGCTACGGAAAGACACGGCCTGGGTGTTACCAGTTCTTTTTCATGTCCTCTTTCGCTAGCTTACCCGCGATCGTGTTCCCTTTTATGCCGCAGTGCCCCGGTGTCCATAGTATGGTGACACGGTTCTCCTGAGCAAGGCTGTCCGCCACGGATCACAACGGAACCTGCATAGAAGTGTTTTTCGGAGTCCCCTGACAACGGCACGTACTCGAGCTACCCCTATCACCCATGGAGGGCGCAGTACCACGATAAATACCCATCATGGTAGTGTACTTTGTTATGGGACTGTTTTACCTTCCTAATTCGCCCGATTCAAAGCCGTTTCCTGGGGCTTAGTCACGGATCTGAATTTCTAGCCTACGCCCGAAGTTACTGACCAAAATGAGCAATTTCTGAAAACAAGTTGACCACTCTCCTGAAAAAACTGGATATCAGGGAAAAGTCAGGGGATTTTCAAAAAATAAATTCCTAATACAATTGCGTAGGTTTAGACGTATCATGGTGGTTGGTACTTATTTTTAGTTCTAGGTAGGTATATAAGTTTTTTTTTATTTATTTTTTTTTTTTTTTAGCGAGACACTTGACGCCTAGTTGTTAACTGCCTATTGGTAGAAAATTAAGGTACTAGAAATTGAAAACAAGAGTGACAACGCTCATTAATGAACTTCCAACCAGTAGGCTTACTCGTTGAGAAAAAATCGAGAAGTGGATCTGAAAAAGTCAAGGAAATTCATAATTGAAGGAAAGTGGCCACCTTGTAAAAAAATTAGCGTCTCATTTTGAATTTGAAATTTTGGCTGAATAATGAGTTTCTATTTGGAGGGGGGAGATGACCCAAAAATACTGAAAATTTTCCGGTGTAGTTGCGGATTTGATTGAATTCCTAGCCGTCTTGCGCAGTTGCAGACCAAAAATGAGAAATTTCTGAAGAAAATTGGCGTCGCATTTTGAATTTGAAAAATTTTGGCTGAATAATACGTTTCTATTTTAAGGGGGAAGACGACCCAAAAAATATTGAACATTTTCCGGTTAGGTCACGGATTTGTAATTTTAGCCTATTTGCGCAGCTACTGGCCAGAACTCATAATTTTGACCTCAAATAGAGTTCCCATGATAAATCTAATGGAATTATACAAATTCAGCGACGGTGCCCCGAAAATACCTTACTTCAAAACTTTCACTGAATTTTCCGGCAAAATATAAGTTTACCCTTTTCAAGAGTCGAATTTATATTTTAGAACCCAAGTTAGAGTCGGCTGAAAAATCTAATAAGATTTTTATATTTACACATAGATATTAAAAAAAAATCGGTACTGTGTTCAATTTTCTAAGTGAAATTATCTTGTCCCCTTTTCAAGAATAAAGGTGAGCCATTTCAGAAAGTCTAAATGAGCCTCAACCAGTTTCAGTGGGTTAACGAATGTTATCGGTTTAAAAATGTTAGTGCTAAATATGGTAATCTTCCTGAGTTACTAGTAATTTTTTCTTCAGAAAAAGTTGCAAAATAATTTTCAAATTGGACAAGTTTTTCTAGGAGCTTTGTACAAAATCTGCCTTTCAAACCAAGTATAACTGATTGGAACATTTTTGGAAGATTCAAATAGCTAACAGCTTTTAATTAGCTTTTTTCCGAGTTTTTAGCATCTACGATAATCTGAAGTTGGCAACATGGGTCTGACAGAATTTGAAGTCTAATTTCTTGATGTATTAATGAGTCTTGACAGAATCAGAGCGATATTTTAAATAGTTATATCATTCTCAGCGAGTCATAAGAGTCTTAGTGAGACTTAAGGCAGTTTAGATCAGGCCCGTACCGTGGCCTTTTTTTTCAAGGGAGGGGGGCGTTTAAAGGAGGAACAACATGGAGTAAAATTGTAAGTTTCATGCACAAGCATTCAAAAATTGGTAGAAAAAATCTGGACTTTTCTGCTAAAAGGCGGCAGATCGTCGGTAGCTCTAGTGAGTCTCAATTAATGATTCTCCATCAAGTCTTTTCACATTCTGAGGAATTGAAAATGATTTTTAATGAGTTTTGAAAGAGTTTGAATGAGTTTAATAGATTCTTAACAAGTTTGAAGGAGTTTCAAGTGTAATGGGCCTGAACGAAGTTCAGGTAGTCTGAAAAAGCTTAAATCAGTGGAATGAGTTTCGAAACACGGGTGTATTTACAAAAGAGTGAAACTGGGAAAAGTTAGGGAATCTTGCCAATCTGGAAATGTCAGGGAATGACTATTATTTTGATCAAAATCAGGGAACTTTTTTTTGAGAATAATGAGAATTGAAGAATACAAAATTTCCGTAGTAGTCGATGAATATCAAATTTGATCTGAAACAAGCAAGTATTCTCAAAGCTGTGTACAGTACTAGCTGAAAAAATGTCTGGGAAGTTTTGGATATTGGTCTGGAAAACCGAGACAAGTCAGGGATAATTATTCTGAAAATTGTAGCTGCCCTGTACAAGCAGCGGATGCATCTTAATGCATCCTGACATAGTCCAAATTAGTCATAATGAATCTTCAAACCCTGGGCGAGGTGTTGGGGTGAATTTGCTTCGTCCTGATCCCTCCTCCGCAAAAATGAGTGTTTTCCACGAAAAATAGTGCGTTGTTTTACCCACAAATCTAAGCAGGGACGTACCGAATAGTTTTTCCGGGGTGAGGGAGGGGGTAAGGGTGAAAGTCCCAACTGATTCACCTCAAAATTTCCAAGTATCGAAGCCAAAAACAAAAAACGTTTGACTTGTTGAATTTTCCCAAGTTCTCAACTCAAAATTCCGAAATATCCAGTTATCAAAGCAAAAAAATGAAAAACCCTTTTGACTTGTTGGATTCTCCCAACTTTACCGAAGTTTCCCGACTCCGCCTGACTGAAACGGTAAATTTTCCTGACTGCTGAGTAGAAAGTTTCCTACTGGGGAAGAGCCCCTTCCTCCTTATCAGTACGTTCCTGAATCTAAGTTTCTAAAAAAGGATATTTAGAAACAAAAATTTGTTTAGCCTCCATCCTTAAGCCGCCCAATGAAGTGAACCATTGCCACCATTGCTGGAACGAGTCTGAATAAGTCCCAAAATAGCTTCAGTGTATCTAGGACTAATCTCAGCAAAGTGGATGAGTCTTGACCGCGGCTACATGGTTTCTGAACCAAATTTTAATGGAAAATTAATCCTCTTCATAGTATTAGACAAACCTGCTTTTGTTTCTTAGGGAATAACTACAATTCAAGACTGATAGACAAACAGATGATTAGAGCAATGCGTCTGTACAACGAAATACTTCGCTCTAGTCCGGAAATCTATATATTCTTCCTAAAGCGAAAAAATTTTCAAACTCAGGCACTGACAGTCCTTCAGTCAATTGATTTCGAACCCTACTAAGTGATCATGCTTTCTGAGTACCCAGTTGGTCTTCATGCCTCCTGATGTTTCGAAAATAAACTGAGGCTGTGGTAGGGATGAGAGACCGGGAGCGTGACGTTGTAGGGAAGTAAGGGGTCAACGAGTTTTTATTATTATTATTATTATATTATTTTATTATTTTGAAACATTTTTTTTGTAACTCACCCCCCCCTTCCGGAAACTATTAAGTAAATAAATAAATAAATAAATAAGAAGGAAACATGCGATAAAATCTTCCATCATAGAAAATGAATTCACCACTTCATTCTTCGGTGGTAAGTTGCATGTTACTGCAACGCATCTATGTATGCCCAGTATACACATCACTCAGTGACTATTTGTCGGTTGCATTGAAGCCCTAATTAAGATCTTGGCCTAGTCATCTAATATCTATAGGGGTCTGGTTGGCCGAGTGGATAGCGGCGTTGGTCTCGGAATCCGGAGGTCCCGGGTTCGAGCCCACGTAGCAACTCGCCAGATTTCGACCTAGGCCGGTTTTTCGGCCAGAAAAGGGAAGAAGGCTAAGACAGCCCTAACAGCCTCCTCGACGTCTCTGAATTAATGCTCGAAAGGGCGGATTCTAGGGCTCGGGTCCAGAGCAAATTAGAAATAGTAGTAATCTAATATCTATCCAAGACAGTCAGCCAGCTAGACAGCCAGAGACCCCGCTGGTAAACCAGCCAACTGCAAGCCCGCCACTAAGCTAGCTAGTCAGTAACAAGCTAGTCAGTGAACCAGCAAGCCAACCAGCTAGCAAATCAGACATCCAGCCTGCCAGCAAACGCGCTAGTCAGCCAGAGGAACAGGTGGGCAGAAAGTACATACAATACAGGCTGGCTGATAGGCAGCGAGGAGTGCTCGCGCATAGTTCCTACCAAAAGGAGGCTGATGCTAGCGATACGAGTATCGGTGAGGAGATGGTGCAGCAAAGAGATTGAAGACGAGAACCTCTAGTTTTCTGAAAGTACACAGATGCCGTTGGATTCGGTAGTTTAGTGGCAACTGGATATCCAGGCCTGTATGCATGGTACGTGCTTTCACGCTTCCTTTTCGTACACTTTGAAGTCGCCACCAGAACTGGCACTTCAGCTCGCACCATTTCTACAGCAGTCGTCGGCGATGGCTACCGAGGACGGTCCAGCCAGTACTACATTCTGACCCTTCGTCCTTCGCGAAAAGATGAGGAAAGTCGGTGTAGGTTGACGGACAGAAAATTACAGCGAGCACATGTATGCATACAGCATACGTACAGTTTAGCTAGTCGGAGCGGGGCGGGAGCCCACATCCGAATGTTGCCACATGCAAATACGACGACGTCAGGCGGGGCAGCCGGGGACGGAAAACGGGTCGGGAACACCCTGGCTTGTGTTTTCGTTTCCTTGTCTCGTAGTGTCATTTCGTCGTCAATGGCTGTATTATGCAAATACGTGCCGGCTTGTTTGTTTTAAAATGCTGCCAACGTTTTTGCCGGCAATTTTTTTTCTTCTCTCCTTTTCGCACCGCGGTTCTGATCGCCGCGCACAGCTGCGCTCACTATTGTCAATCCGCTTTGGCCGGGGCACCGGCACAAATATCCGATGTTAACGAAACTGAGACGAAATGTATTTTTTATTCCGACTTTCGACTTTCCGTCTTCGTTTTGCGCCAGCCACCTCGCTTTCTTCTTCCTTCTTTTTCGCCTTTTTTTCTTTCTTTCTTGGCTTTCTTATGTGTGTGTTTTCTAGCCTCTTAAGTCGTGTTTACTGGAACGTGGAACAAGTTTTGGGTAATTCGTTGGCTTCGCACGCGAAACAGCCTCGTGAGGGAATTTATTCGGAATTACAATCTTGAACGTAACTTTAAGTGTCTACCTACTCTGAATTTACAACTGCACAGGCGATTTCTAATCTGCGTTAAATCGAGATCGACCCTGCGGAACTACGGCACGATGAAGAAGCGGCCGAAAAAGCGTGTACGACTTTCCTTCGAAGTTGTAAACGTGCATCAATTTTGCGGGTTTGAAGTTCGGCACCGGATTAGATTGCTTTGGAGCTGACGAGGAGTTAACCATCGAAAAGGTCACGACGTCCGAATTTCTCGCTCTCTTACTTAAAACTTTTTCTATTTTATTAAAATATATTTATTACGTGATCACTTAGGAATAGAATTTAAGAGATAGTAATAAAACAGGTACTAGAATACTTATCAACAAGAATTAGGGGGAAATTAAAGTAACTTTAAGGACAGCCCTAGGAGAGGCAGGGGTCTGTTTGGTCGAGTAGATAGCGCGTTGATCTCGGAATCTGGAGGTCCCAGGTTCGAGCCCACGTAGCAATTCGCCAGATTTCGACCTAGCCGGTTTTTCGGCCAGAAGGGAAGAAGGCTAAGATAGCCTCCCCGACGTCTCGGAAGTAATGCTGGAAATGGCGGATTCCAGGGCTCGGGTTGAGAGCAAATTAGAAAAAGAGAGCCCTAGGAGAGGTCAGTTACATGCTTCCTAGGGAGTAGCGATGGGAAGTTTAGTTCATTTAGTTGAATAGTTCAAATCGGTCTCGGTCACAAAAATGATTAGGTAAATGAACTACATAGTTCATTTAGGTCTTTTAGTTCGTCATCGTCGGCTCATTCATGTCATTAAAAACCTAAAACTATTGAAGACCGAAATATGCCCGCGTTGTTAATGTAAGTTTTTAATTTTTATGTTTTCTCTATGTATCCGTTTAACGTCGCCCTTTTCAAAGGAAAGATCAAAAAATTAATATGTACTTACATTTTCGAGGTATTCTGCTAGTGTTGCATCGTGTGATTTTTTAATTGCTAATATCATTCCATCGTATTCCTCTTGGATAGAATCAGTGGTGCTTGGATCTTCTTTTGCCAGGTTCAGATCTCTTTCTATTTTATTTTCATAAATTTTCCCTACTGAGTTATCAGACCATATTAATTGATAAAAGTCTGTCGGCGGTGGTCTTTTATTTATTTTGGATTTGCGAGAGATAGAATTGATCAGAAAAGTTGTTCTTAGTAATCTGTTGTCGGCATTAAATTTAAGTCTATTTATTACATTAAATTTTATAAATGGCAAAGTATTCTTTACCAAAATGTAGTCAGTTTCGTGTTTTTCCTCATTTGGACTTTTCCATGTCCACTTACGTTGAGCTTTTGCTTTGAAATGGGTGTTTAGAATTTTTAAATTGTTTTCCTTGGCAAAGTCGATTAGTAGCTGACCTTTCTTGTTTCGATTGCCTGATCCCCAATTGCCCAGAAAAGGGTAGTCTAAAACATTGGCTGGACTCACCTTGGCATTAAAATCTCCTAGCACCACCAATGAGCGATTGAACTTGGTATACTTATTTATTGTTTCATTTAAAGATTTATAAAAACTTTCAACCTCTTCTAGACTGCTTGCTGATGTTGGTGCATAGACTTGCACTAGTATCAGTTCTGAGTCTTCTAACCTTATTATGAGCACTGCTAGCCTATCCGACACTGGTACAAACTCAACAATTCTCTCTATTAGTTGATTCTTTATCAAGAAACCCACCCCGTAGTTTCCATTACTAGCCTCTGAGTGGCATAGAAAGTAGCCAGAACGATGTTTTCCCATAAATTTAAAATTTCGCCTTGTTTCGGATAAACCCACTATTTGCCAGTTTTTATCATTTAATGCCGATGTTAGCTCAATTAGGCGGGCCTCATCTTTGAGTGTTTTTTAAAAATTTTATTTTTTGCCTTGGCGGCTACAGCGAGGTTTACAAATCTATTTACATGTCGACTTATAACTTTATAATGACATTTGTGAGTCTACCCCAACTGTCGGGTGTTGAGTGGGTCAACCTCGCCCTGTACCGCCCGCTCATCTCCGGGCATAGGCATCCACCGTACGCCTCCATATTGTCCTGTCTTCCGCTTGCCTTTTCCATAATAACCCAAAGTTCTTAACTAGATTGTCTCTCCATCTTACCGGAGGGCGACCCTTTTTCCTTTTCTGGTCTCGAGGGGTCCATTCTTCAATAATTTTGTTCCATTTGTCCTTCCCTCTAGACATGTGACCCGCATAACCAAACTTCAGTTTGTTGGTAAAGGTGCCGATATTCCCCGATTTAGTTTTAGTCTTTATTTCCGAAATGGGCACTTTATCTTTCAATTTAATCTCCAGGATGCTTCTAAGCATTCGGTTATGTGTAGTCTCGAGTCTCTTAGTTTGTGTTCCTGTCATTGCCCAGGTCTGCGCCCCATACGTCAGCGAGGGTAGAACGCATGCATTAAGAATTTTTATTTTTGTGGGCAAGGACATTTTGCTTTTTAAAATAATTTTGTGTTCCCAGAATTTTTTCCGTGCTCCTGCGATTCTACTACTAATTTCCTTTTTCGTTCTATCCTGCAGTGAAACTAACTGGCCGAGGTATTTGTATTCGTCAACTTTTTCTATGATTTTGTTAGAGAGTGTGAAATCTCTCACTTCCAAATTCGACATTACTTTTGTTTTGGACACGTTGATGGTAAGACCTACTTTCTCACTTTCCAAACACAACTCCTCGGCCATTGTCTTCAGTTCCTGGATATTGGAGCTGATTAGTACAATGTCGTCAGCAAAACGCAAATTGTTCAGCCTTTTGCCGTTGATCTTTATGCCTTTTCCTTCCCACTTCAAGTTTCTGAAGACCATCTCTAGAACGCTGTTAAATAGATCGGGGGAGAGAGGGTCCCCTTGTTTCACGCCTTTTCCCAGCCTAAATTTCTCTCCTGGAATGTCTAACTTTATATATGCCTTTGAGTTGTAGTATAGATATTTCAGAGTTTCCAGGATTGTTGGTCCTACACCTTGTGTTTTTAACGCTCTCCAGACCTCGTCCTGGTGGACCGAGTCAAACGCTTTGTTGTAATCAATAAAGAGGAGGTGAAGGTCCATATTGTACTCTCTTGTTTTTTCTATTAACAAATTTAAGGCTAAGATGTGATCGATGGTGGAGTAGCCCTGTCTAAAGCCTGCTTGTTCATGGGGTTGATTCATATCCAACGTGTTGTAAATTCTATTTTTTACTATTTTTAAGAAGACTTTACTCAAATTTGAGGTCAGGCTTATCGGTCGGTAATTATTGAGTTCCCCCCTGTTCCCTTTTTTATAGAGTAAAATAACTTCCGAGTCGTGCCATTGATCTGGGATAGTGCGTTTTTCCAATATTTTATTAAAGAGTGTAGCGAGGTGGGGTGCTAAAGCCTCTGCTAATAGTTTCAATACCGCATTTTCAATTTTATCCGGACCTGCAACCCTTCCCCCTTTTAGACTCTTTAACTCTTTTGTAACCTCTTCACGCATGATTTTGGGGAAGTCTTTCCAGTTGTTTTCCAACGACTCTTGTTCCTATGTCCCCTCCATCCCCCTGCCACTTGCTTCTGCATGTGGATTCCTATATAAATTCTTGTAAAATTTTGTAGCCTCATTTATGATACCCTTGCGATCATAAGCCTTTCCTTTACCGTCAATTGCATTAATATATGGAAACAGTTGTTGGCCTTTTTGTAGGGTTTTTTTGACTTTTTTTTGTCGACCAGAATTCCTCCACTATCTCCTTGACAATTTCCGATTCAAATTTTTGTATATCGTTTTTTATTTCTCTTTTGATAATTTTATTTAGTTCGACCACCATAATTTTTTCTGGTTGTGACAATATACCTCTTTGTTTTAAAGCCGTTCTTTCTTTTATAAGTGCCTTAGTTTTTTCGCTTAACTTATCGTCTGTTGTTGGTCTTATTCTTGCCACTCCCACCTCTGAAGTTACCTCTTCCAGCACCTTTATAAAGACATTGTAGCTCTCTTGTACCTCATCAAATTTGTTCTCCCATTCCTCTTCCAACTTTTTACTAAGAAGGCTGTTAGCTTCCGCTGTTTTGTGCACTGGAATAATAATTTTTTGTGAATTTTTCGTTTGCTATTTTTTTGCCTGCTGTCTGCTTTGGTGAGACACATTTCCCTGGAGAGATCAAGCGTTAACCTACCAATCCTATGATCTGACGAAAATTTAAATTTGTTTAGAATTTCACAATTTTTAACCATTCTCAAGTCGTCCGTCATTGCATGGTCAATTTCGTTTCTTGCTACGTCGTTCGGTGATTTCCATGTCCACCTTTTATTTAAGGGCTTTTTGAAGAATGTGTTGACTATTTTAAAATTATTGCCCATAGCTAAGTTTACCAATTTTTCACCGCTTTCGTTCGTATTTCCGAAACAAAATTTGCCCAAGCTGTTTGACAAAGGTTGGTCTGATCCTACTTTTGCGTTCCAATCACCCATATAACGATTGTATGGGTCCCTCTCTCCCTTCCGATCGTATTTTCCACCAGGTCATAAAATTCCTTTATCACCGATTCATCAGATACACTGGTAGGGGCGTAGACCTGCACAACTGACAGTTCAGCTCCTGTACCTAAACTAAGTTTCAGCACTGCTACCCTCTCCGATATGCCTTTAACCTCCTTAACAAATTTTGCCCACTTGCTACTTATATAGAATCCCACCCCCGTGCCCCTTTTGATTGGCCGTAAAAGTAAAAGGAATTTCCGTCGTTTCTTCTTACAAGTTTCTCCCCCTCCCTTCTAACCTCCGAAATTCCGACAATGTCCCAATTAATTTTTCCCAAGGCAGTTTCCAGTTCAAATAACCGATTTTCGCTTGCCAGCCCCTGGCTGTTATAATATAACAATTTAAAGTTTTTGAAAAGTTCGTTTTTTCTGCAGTAAGCTTCCCGTTTACTACCTTTTTTGTTTTGGAGGGGACTTGTTAATATTCCGGAGGTATTTGTATTCGCCGAGTTTTGGTCGGCGTGCGGTGGATAAATGCAGGCGTTTGCCCCCACGGTGCCTGCTGCCCGGATTGGGGGACATCTTTGAGTGTACGGACATTTAAAGTACCAATCGTGAACTTATCAATACCTTCCTTTAGTCTTTTCCCTTTAGTAGGGGGATCTTTACTATTTAGCTTACTTGACTGTGCTACACAATTATATTCGTTTTTATACACTACTTCATTTTCCAGCCTCCACCTATTACTAAGTATTCTTGAGATTAGACTTATGGTTACTGTTACCGATAAAATTGGGATTTTTTATTTTTATTTTTGTTTTTTCATTATTTCTTTTTTCATTTAGTGAAGCGGTAAAGTAGTTTCCTAACTTAGAGTGAACTTTATTTATCTCAGCAAAGGTTAAATAGTCACTTGGCCCCTCGCCGACTACGCATGTTTGGGCCTTTTTGCCACATGGTAGTTCTAAAAAGAGGGTGCAGACTAGTTCAATTACGTCTGGTGGTCATCGATCTTGAGGATACATTTCATTAACCTTTGTGTAGAGTTCATTGACCTTGAGAGGTTTTCTAACCTTCCCCCATACTTACCAGAATTACTCGTCACGTATTTCGCTGTGTATATTTTCTCTTTGCAACTTCATCATTATCATTATTTTCGGTTATCCAACTTCAAAGCTGCGCATACGGCGCGCGTGTCTGTCTTCGGATAACTCTCGGACGTCTCGCGAATTACTTAATTACATCACCCGCGAGCCCGGCACGGCGAGCGGCACTCCATCCCACAGACGAGCTGTATTCCTTTTCTTCCAGTAAACCTAATTATACGAAATGTTTTATTACTCCTCTATCGCCTGATAATATTCAAGCCAGTCGTCCATTCAACAAGTGTACACGCAGAAAGGTAGCCTCCCGAAAGTACGCTCGCTGTAAGCTCTGCGTGTAAAATGAGCGGCACTGGATCAGGCCGGAGAGAGCAAATTAAGCCGGCACCGAAATCGAGTTTATACCTACAGACCACCTTAATCGTTATACTGGCTTACATTCGCAGTTATAAATCGCTTTTCCGACGCGCCATTTACAAAAGTAAAACTACCTTCGAATTAGAACGCTCGCTCGACTGCGACGCTCTGCTTTCACGAAAAACGAAAACCAAAAAAGCCATTTCATCCGTTCGTTGGCTCTCCCTCTCTCGCCCCCTCGCGCGCGCACTAGCTCTTAAAATATATATGGAACACGAATGGACGAAGAAAGCTGTACGAGTTTTCAAAAACGAGAGAACATTTTATTCCGCAATCGCAGGTGGCACTCTGTATACTCTTTTCTAACGAGCGACGCCAGCGTAGCAATTAAAAGTTGCAACTTTCAGTTAATTGTTTCCACATTGGCTCGACTCCGGGCTGGCTGAGATCGAGCTGAAACAAAGACTCTCCACATCCGAGCCTCTCGAGCATCAAAGACCTGAACAGGTGTGAAGAGTCGTAGCGAGTGAAAAGGGCACGTCGAAGCCCCGGCCCTCCTAAAACATCCGGATGAAAGACACGCAACAACGCCTTCGCACTGTCGCTCTTACTCATCTTTGAATCTCTCAGGCTTCAATACCTGTACACTCTTTAGCTTTTTCGAGCTTCGCAGTTGCACACCAAACAAAGTTCGTGCTATTCGATAGCATTACCTAGAAAATCGTACAACATGCCGGTTTTGCGAGGAAAAAGAAGCATTTGAAAGAAAAAAAATCAGCTCCGCCAATCCTCTCTTACTCAAACACGGTGGCGCAATTTTCATTTAAAGCGTGAAAAAGTTTTCGAGTACACGAGAGAGAGAGAGAGAGAGAGAGAGAGAGAGAGAGAGAAATTGAAAAAAGCGGAAGGTACGAGAGGACTTATTATGACGAGATTGTTTTTCTTCGCTCTCTTTTTTCTTTTTTTGTTGTTGTTTAATCGACGCCAGAGGGAGAAGAAGGCGGCGAGTAAACGAAGACGTGCGAAAGTGTTTTAATTTGCGGTCGCTCTCGAAAGCTTTAAAGCTGGCTGTTTCTGTGTATACACTCTATACAGGCGCCGCCGTTTGCTTTTTTAGCGAATTTCTGCAGGGTGATACAGCATATGCGGTTGCAGCGCTTACGTTTTGAAGGCGTTTGAAAATCGCGTTTTCCAATTTTATTCCGTTCTGACACGAAGGAAGAAGGCCTGATGTAGAAACCCGTTCCTGGAACGAAGAAAGAATTGAGAAAAAATAATTGTTGTAAAAGAGTGATGTAATAATAAACATAGAGACTTAATTGTGCGATATGTTCTTGGTAGTAGTGTGGTGGTGGATGGACAGTTGGCTTGGCGATGGACTATTTACCTATAAAGAAGAAAATCACGCCTACGTGTGAAATTCCTTAACTGACCATATGTGACCTTGCCCGAAGAAAGGATGCTTAGTGCTAAAACCAGGTATGCGAGAAAAACGCGTTTTAAGTTTTGGTAACACTGTTTACGCTATAGGATCACTTTTTTTCTCTCGTGCCCGGTCGACTCAGATTCCCTTCCTACCGCAGTACTCGAGGAATTTTACTCCCTCGTCGTCGATTGTATGGTTCAATCTGTCCGCGTCATAGTCTCTGTATAATCGACACTTAAAAAAGTGTCTGTCATTTTGTACCTCGCCGCACTCGCATAGATCGTCGTCAGCGAAGCCCCATCTATGAAGGTTCCTCTTTTCATTTGCTCTCACCCGAGCCCTGGAACCGCCCCTTCGAGCATAACCTCAATATTTGAGCGTGTCGTTTTGCTTCTCAGCCTGTTTAGGGTTTTCTAAAGACCGTATCCATGGCGTTAATGATTCACATAGAGTTCCAGTTTCCAATGCTGCATTCCAAGTTTGGCAGCGCTCTGATTCGGCGGGAGCACTTAATTCGTTGACTGTTCTGAGAAAGCTACGCCTAGATTTCAGTCTTCCTTCTGGTAAGTCGTTTTAGCCATATATGGATGTAGGGGGTTGTGCACTGCCTTGGATTTCTCGACTCTGGCTGCAACCTCCTTGCGAACTTCCGGAAGAGCTATTCTTGCAAGGCCATACAGCTCGGCGAGTGGGGTCGGCCTGAGACATCCTGTCACTAAGCGACATGCTTCATTTAGGGGCACATCCACCTTCTTAGCATGTGCTGAGCGCTCCCAGACTGGGCATGCGTATTCTGCGACTGAATAGAGCTAGCGTTGATGTCCGTAGTTGCTCCCCATCTGCTGCCTGCCAATTTTCGAATTAGGTTTGTTCTTGCTGCGACATTCATTTTGGTATTTTCACAATGCCGCCGGTAGGTGAGTGATCTGTCCTGAGTCACTCCTAGGTATTTGGGGTGGTCTGTGTGGTTCAGCGCGATGTTACGCCATTGTATATTAAGCTGCCTTTTAGTCTCGCGATTTCGGAGATGGAAGGGGTGGAGGCCTGGTTTTCCGTATCATTATGGAGAGCTGATTACTAATGGGTTGCCCACGTATATTCGAATTCATGGTATTATTCTACTGATTCATGAGACATTTCGATAGAAAGATATCGCTGTGAAGTGCAATTGGCCGCATTGCCCTCCCCGTGTATCCACGCTGGGGCTCAAAAACTGATGTACCTAAATCTTAATATCTCAAGTACACTTTCAATACTCTAAAGTACTATGTTTTTTTTTTTGTTTCAGGTGAGTGTCGATTTTTTGAAGATGTCATGACTAAGAAAACTAACAACGTATTCGTAAGTACCTAGTGTAGTAGAAGTACCTTCTTGGGGCATTTTCAGTGGAAATATTTCGCTTTGGAGGGTGCTATAGCCCTCTTTTCTTTCCCCGTGTAATGGGGTCTGCCGTCTGTTCGCGGACTAGATAATTGAATTTGAGTCTCAATACTGATATCTCATCTGACTAGTATTAGCGAAATTCGGATACTGTGAAGCAATTCCCTCAAATTGTCAAAATATAAAATGAATCTGCGTATAACAGAGTTTAGGTATCGTGTAAATGACTTTCGTTCAACATAGCAGGTAATTCATTCTGGCCTTATGAAGATGTACTTGTCAAACGTCATCTTTGAAACAGCTAAAGATTTAGCTAATAGAAGATTATTCACCTCTTCATTTCTCTTTTTCTGATGGTCTGGAATACTCGAGGCTGAATGCTGGAACTTTCTCATAAGTGAATAAATTGGGTGTCCAGTTCTGGAAAAGTCAGGGAAAGTCTGAAAAAGTCCAGGAATTTTAGGAACTATTTCTGAAAAAGAGCATATCGCATGTATAAGACAGCTTCCAAAATTGTACTTTTATGTGTTGTACTTTGAAGTGGTTGAAGCCGAAATGAAGCAAATTAATGAAGTTTTTTTGATTCATATATTTTAGTTTTGTTTTATGTTTTAATCCTTCGTAATGAAGTTGCAAAAGTTTGAATATTGCGCACGTCTTTTCACACGCTCTGTAACTTCACGTAGCCACCTTTTGGACTGATGTAAAGTACGCCTGGAAACGTTACAGAAAAGTCGGGGACTTTTATTTTAGAAAAAATCTCTTCTTTCTAATTTGTTCTCCACCCGAGTCCTGGAATCCGCCCTTTCGAGCATTACTTCAGAGACGTCGGGGAGGCTGTTAGGGCTGTCTTAGCCCTCTTCCCTTCTGGCCGAAAAACCGACTCAGGTCGAAAATTCTGGCGAGCTGCTACGTGGGCTCGAACCCGTGACCTCCAGATTCTGAGACCAACGCGCTATCCACTCGGCCAACCATACCTCGAATTAGGGGGGGGGGGGAATACATTGGCAGTGGTAAATTTCTTCATTGGCTGCAATTTACTATTGGTCAGTTCCTTTGAGAATAAAAGAAAACCCATCGTACTGCTGTTAACCCTTAATCTTTTCACTCTAATATCATCACTTATGAATAAAAAACCACACGTTCATTGATGAATTAAACTATCTTTGGCGCAGAAACAATTAAAGCAATGCGGCTATTTATGTTTTGTTGTGTCCAGGATCCAAGCTATACCACCAAAAAGGATGAGGGTGTTTGAAATTAAAATGGAACTTCATATTTTTAAATTTTTTGCAAACTTCAGCGGCAAAGGTGGTTTTTGCGCCCGAGATAGCGGTTTGAACCCTTACCTACCATAGCTACAGCCGTGAACATTTTTCTCTTGTCTTACAGCCTCTTATTCGCACGAAATGTTAACCGTGATCGCGTGGGAGTCGTCACGCCATTGAATGCCTTTTTAACGGGCATAGACGTCCTATGTCGTCTTCCATCACCCCTATCCCTTCCTATCCTCTCCCATAGTATCTTCGATTCCCTGACCAATTCGTCCCATTACCTTGTAGGTGGTCTACGCCTTTTATTTTTCTATTTCCTCGGGGACCATTCCTCAACTGCTTTTCCCCATTTGTCCGTACCTCTCGCCAAGTGCCCCGCAAAGCTTAGTTTTGCTTTCTTAATCCTCCATCCAAAGTCGCTTGACTGTGTTGTCCTGCCTTATTACTTTATCTTTCCTTCTTATTTTCATTATACTTTGTAGCATTCTGAAATGCATTGTCCTCTTATTCCATTGCCAGCTGATTAGTGATCAAGTTTGAACTTCGTAGATAAGGTTGGGTATCACGTTTTTATTTTTTACTTCATTTTTCACTTCATGAGTTAATTGCTTCTGGTTTCTCTCTCTCTCTCTCTTTCTCTCTTTCTTTCTTTCTTTCTTTCTCCACAGTTATAAAACTCTTCTACTTCTTCTACCGGGGCTGTATTGCCGAGGCTGTATTGGTGGGTGCGCACACTTGAATAATTGAGAGTGTTTTCCCTGTGTCGATGGTTAGTTTTAAGATGGAAACTCTTTCGGTTATCCCCGTTGTCTCCATTACTTTATCCTCCCCCACCCTATTTTTTGTTGATATTGAAGCCTATGCCGCTATATCCTTTTGTTTGGCCAAAATAGTAAAGGAGATTTTCATTAGGTCTTTTACTCAATTTTTCGCCTTCCCTTCTTGTTTCCGAAATCCCCGTCACATCCCCATTTATTTTTTCCGTTGCTTTCTCAAGTTCGTACAGTCTAGCCTTTCCAACTACCCATTGATAGTTATATGTAGGATTTTAATTGGTGGATTGCCCTTCCTCCCCTCCTTTACCCCTCGTTTTGCTTATTTGATTGTGACGATGGACCTGTGCAGGCTATGATCCTCGCGGTGCCTGCCGCCTGTCTTGGGGGGGGGGGGGTCGATCTCTTTTTGTACTTTTTTGCATCCCTCCTCTCTGAGTTTTGGAGTCCCTGCATTCGACGGCCCTTTTCGTGTCTCCACACTGGTTAATCAATCGCTGGTTGTGACCAGTCCAGCGTTGACACATTATTCTAAGTCGTCGCGTTTTTCTGTGCAAATTTGTTCAGCTGATATTTGAAGCCTTGGTCCCATTCCGGGTTCTCTCCCTTTGTCCGCAGCTTTCGTTTTCTTTGCCTGCTCCTGTCACAAATTTTAAATCAAGAAAATGGAAAAATAGAAATTTTTAGAAAAATTAATATAATTTATGCAATAGGTAATTTCAATATTGGAATTTTATGCTTTGTGTTTTCGACCGCTGGGCTTCTTGTCTTCACATCCCTTTTCTTATTGGTTCCTTTTTCGAAGTTCTGCACATCCACGATTCTTCTTTTTGGTTGTCCTTCCGCCCCTCTGACAAAAACTTCGTCGTCACGGCACCAGATAAACTGGAACTAGCCTAGGTCCCTTTTGTTTTTTGATCTCGTTGAGTACTTCCATCATCTACGCGGTGAAATGCTCATCTAGGTATATTGGATGATTTCTTACTCCAAAGTCCTTTCCGTTCAGCTTGGACAGACTGTTCAGCTTCACTATAACTGGTGGAATCATTTGCTATTTTGTTAGAGGTAGTCAACTCCAGGCACGGTCTGGCGATTTAATTCTTGTGGGATGCAAAACATATGGGGTCTGGTCAGCAAATTAAAAAAATTTTCAGTGATATGGTGGATTGCGACAAAAAGGGCCCACATGGCTACAACAGGTTGATGGCCCGGGATGCATTTGCATCTCCGCACCCTTCCCCTCAGCCAGCTGTTCGTGGTCAACTCCACCATGTTCTGGTATTGTTTTGTTAGCTACTTGATTATAAAATCCCTCTGTTTGTTCATACTACCGCTGCAGTAGCTGAGTAATTGAAGGGGTAATGAGAACAACAACCTTAGTCAGTTTTGAGATTTCAACTTTGCCGACCGATAGTGCTGTAAGTTATCTTCAGCTACGTGAGGTACTAGCGTGAATTTGCCGGCAGATGTCTCGTTCAAATGCATTATTATGTTGAAACATAATGGCTGTGTGGATTCAGCGCTATCTGTCTACAAAGCCGGAATTTCAAAACTAGCTAAGGTTGTTCATCTCATTAGCCCTTAAATTCGGGCCGAGCATCCACTAGGAGCGCTACAATCGGCAAAATTGAAAACGGGATCACAGGACGATTTTTCTGTTTGAATGTTAATTGAGTTATCTCTAAATAAGTCGAGAACAAAGCTATTTAGCGGAAAGATTAAGAGAACAAAGTTTGTAGAGCGTGGAATTTCCTATACGTTACCTTCTCCCATAAAGATTGATATCGATCGATTTAAAGAAAGCTTCCGCCCACCACCCGCGCCGCTCACCAATTGTCCCGTTTTCGTTGTGTGCGATACTAGCGCTGCTCTGCCCGAATTACTCTTTTCCCTGCTCGAGCTTGGAACTAAATTTCTCCTTCCTTTCGCCCTCCAATGTCCAGAAATGCTCAACCTATCCGTATTTTCTCGTTTTTGCTAGGTGTCGTGCAACTGAAGACGAGCTACTGGATGAGCGGACGATGTCATTCGGCCTTCAAAAAAGAAAAATTATTTTATAAATGGTCGGCGACTTTCATTTTGTAAATCGGAAACACGTACCGTGTACAGCCACGAGGAAAGTAATCGAATTCAGCCAAAAACTAAGAGGGGTGGCTATACAGCGTTTTACTCTCTTCTGTAGCGAAATTCGCAAAGCTATTACAATTTCGAGATTGGCAGAGTGTTTATGACCGAAACTGAGTCAGTTTTACGTTCACGAAAAGTGCCTATACCTACTCGTATAAGATGGAGACATTTTAAGCTCGGGTGTTAGGTTGTTACGTTCCAGAGCAGGTGTTTCTTTGTTTGTCTTTTATGGCGTTCACTTATCAAGCAGTGAGACGCATTTGCAGTAGCTCACGGATCGCGAGATTTTTACCCGCTGGAATGTAAAACTAATCAGTTTGGAAGGTGCCCAATGTGGATAAATTATCGAAAGAGGGTACTTAGCGAGATTGTTGAAGTGGAAGCCGGGTTGCAGAATGCTGTATGCTAGTGCGGTTATTCCCTGTCAGGGGTTCCGCGAAACAGCACTGAAAAAGAAGGAGTTTATGCTGCGTCCACACTGTAACGAATCGAAAGCGAATGGTGTCGATCGACTTACATCGAATGGAAAGTCAGCCTAATTGTGAATGTGACGGAAGAGTCGCCTGAAAGCGAAAGTCGAATCGTATTGTGTCGAATGCAACCCAGAAAAAGTCAGTCCGGCCAAAGTCAATCGAATGGAGTCGCTCCAGTGTGAACGTGTTGTCTCAACTCGAATAGAGTCATCGACCTCACTCGACCTATTGTGGACGCCTTTGATTGACGATCGACGATGCTTTCGACTTCTTCGTCACACGTTAATGTGGACCTGTGACAAACCGCCCCGATCGAGCAGGTCAGTTGAATCGAACCGAGTCAATCGACTCCATTCGACATAGTGTGGACGCACTTTTATGTTGATGATGAAGGCGTACAAGAAAGAGAGGCATTGCGAGAGGCCTTTTGGGTTAACAGTATTGGCCTATAAAATCAAGATGCAATTTACGAACTGTATTACATAAGTCCATTTCCTTTTGAGTACCTGACCGCTGAAAGAAAAGGACGACAATGAGATGTAAGTGCTCAATTCCCTATTTGATGTAGTAAGTTCACGCCTAAGGTTCTAGAAGGTTTCGAAAGATTCCAGAGGTGCCACCGATCTACGTGTCTGCAACTTTACGGACTGGGCCGAGGTTGTTAACGATTTTGCGCGCTGATTGCTGGCAGACCTCACCACAACGTGCCACCGGACCCACTCGGCTATACTGGGCACGGTTCTGCCGTATTGGCCTTCGTTCTGCCCCGCGAGCTGTCAAGCGCATTACCCGAGTTCTCTTTGAAATTCGGGAGCCTTCCTCGGCGGTATCCGTGTACGTGTGCAGCTGTGCACGATTGCGAGCACACCTCGAAGCAATTAATGCATAAACAACGACGTTCTGTCCGAAAGGGCAGCAGCATATCTGGCCGGATACCGCAATATCCTTTTTACCGTATTCACTTATCGTGAGCGGAGAAAATGGCGAGAACCCCGTGGCGGGTGCTGCTCGCTACGTGCGCGAAATTGAAAATCGTTTTCAATTCAAAAGATGTTTTCTTTTGTTTCGTTTGGCGCGGGCAAAATAAAATTTTATTGCGCGGTTTGCCGCCCGTTTCAATTTCGCGCGAAAAACTATACAATATCCATGAAAATAATAACGCAATAATATCGAATTTATCCGTTTCTCCTTCCGCTGGGAGTGCGCGCCGACGAGAAAAATTGGAAAAATCTGTCTCCTCACTCGGGGAATTACAAGTGGCGTGTGAGGAGTGCGAGAGAAGGACGTCGGTTACGCACACGCACAAGGACGCGGATGCGCCAATCCGCCGCAGCCGCTGAAAATGGCGGCCGACGGATTCGTCGGCAGGAGAGCCCGAGACGAGAATCGAAGTGTAATTTATTTTTTAACTCCACGAATACAATTGGTCCGGTCACGTACATGAGAGTTGTCCTGGCAAATAACGAAGTTCAGAGGAAAAAAGGGGTAATACGCAGCAGTTTGTGGAAAATGGTTGATGGTGGTGTTCCAACAAATACACTGAACGTGCTGATTTTTCAGGTGGTTAAACTAGCTCCTTCCTGAAGAAATGGCGGTTTTCAAAAATCTTGAGCACGGGACATGAGAAAAATTTTTAATCAGTCTTCTACTCATAAGTCGAATAAAACAGAAAACTTTTTAAAATTAAATTTTGTCCCAAGTCCGACTCTGGGCACCGTGGGGCAATATGTCCTGTCAAAACAATTTAGCCCCCCACACATACGCAAAAAAGTAATCAGCAAAAACCAAACTTGAAACCCACACCACGGATTTGGTTTACCTCAACAGGCAGGGCATGTCTGTAACGTAGAGAGATTAGTTGAATTTGAAAATGCGCTACCCCAGGGTCACATAGGCATTATTGGACTATTGAAAGTTAAAGAAACAACGAAAAACTGATAATTAGAAGAACCGGCCTGATTTTCCATCACTTTGGATCGACAAAATGATACAGAGGCGTGTGGTTCTATATTGATAAAAAACAGAGCAAACAAATCTTAGAATTTAAAGGTTTCTCGGAATAGTCCAGTAGATACATACAATGTACCTGGAAAAAATTCCGAAGTTGATGGAACTTTTATAGGTTGTTTGGGGGTGCTGTAGGATGACTCCGTCAAGTTTTCCACCACGAGGACCCTGTGCTAACTTGGGGAGAGCCGAAAAACCTCAAAATTTTCGGGCTTTCTTCGGTTTTTCGCTTATAACTTCTACACTAAGTGGTTTTCGACCAAAACATTCATTTCCAAGGTTGTAGAGTATTAAATTTGCTAGAATTTTGAATACATAAACTTTTTTGGAAACCTAATATTAACAGAGATACAGCCGATCAAAGTTGGAGGAATTTTCTCAAAATTAGGTTTTGGCCCTCTAACTATCAATTACCATCAGTTCTATGGTAATTATGGTAATACTTTGAATTTGAATCTTATTGTAGTACAATGTTGTCACATATACTAGTAGTAAATTGGAAAGCGATATTGCTATTAGGCGATATTCCTTCATTTCTCCCTTTTTCCCTTTTTTGCGGGAGAAGGTGATATTGCTAGAAGGCGTTGTTGTATGAAATCGTTACAAGAGTGAATAATAATGAGGGTGGTTTTAAGAATGAAAAATGTACTACTTCAGGATGACGAGCATAATACCCCCCTAGTTTGGTAATCTTCCATCCCTAAGCAGATGGCAACTTCTCCCATCCATGTCTGGACTTGTTGGTAAGTCCTGAATGAATGGTACTTAGCGGCATCTCTGGTTGGTGGCAGTCTGGCAAGTTGACATTTTGGCTTTGCCAGGACAGTGGTGAGAATGCGGTATCTCAGGTCATCGAGGTTTGTCACGTTGTATGTTCCCTCCATACAGTTTCACCAAGAACATCTCTTCAACGTCAGCAATTTGAGCTGGAGCTGCCTCGGGGTCCTTGAAAGTCTCCAACATCTCGGAGAGGCCGGGGTTCTTCTGATACGTCTGTATCACGTTCTTCTTCCCAATTCCAAAGGGTGCTGAGGTGGTGTCGCACCTACTTATCGCGTGGAGGAAGAGTATGTCCTGTGGCCCGTGTTTGAAAGAGTGGGAAGAATAAAGGACGGTTGGGGTGTTACCCTTCCCACTCTTAAGTAGACGTTTTTCTTTGAAAACCCGAAAGCATTCGATCATATTTTTGATCTATATAAATGACTTGATAAAAGAGCAAAACCAAAAATGCTCCCTCATATCATTTACGGATGACACAGCCCTCGTAGTAGAAGAAAAGAGTTGGGAACAAGTGTATGAAATGGCAAATTACAAAATGAACAAAATTAAACAGTGGTTCACTTTAAACTCCTTGTACTTACACCCTGAAAAAACAAAATTCATAGCATTCACCCCTACAAATCGGAATGAACCCACTTCACATTTGGTACAACACATACAATCTTGTAAAGTAAATTACCAGCAGACTGGCAGCTGCCCACAAATAAAAAAGGTAAATGAAGTTCGATATCTGGGCATAATTATGGATAAAAATTTAACATGGAAAAGCCAAATAAATTGTCTGGCATCAAGACTGAGAAAACTCACGTATTTCATGTTAAGTATCAGAAACATTACAAACACTAAAATAAAATATGATGTCTACTATGCGCTATTACAATCCATATTAAACTATGGCATAATAGCATGGGGTAGTGCTTATCCAACAACAATAAAGCCCTTACAAATAGTGCAAAATAAGATCATAAAAATCATATTTAATTTCCACCCAAGGACGTCTACGACTCAGATCTATAAAATAACCAACTTATTAAACATACGAAAATTGCATATTAAAACACTTTTAACATACATGAAAACTAATAATTTATTACGCATTCAGAAAAATCATAGTATAACAACTAGGCATAACCTTTGTAACATTAGGGTGCCCAAAAAAAAAGTACAACAAGAGGACAACAAAACTATAAGTATCAGGGCATCTCATTTTTCAATAACCTTAGTCCATCCCATAAAGCAGAAATCATATGTACACCAGCAAAAAATACTAATATAATAAAAAAAACTTATAAATAGCCTACTATAGCATGAACACGCACTAAATAAATAAATAAACAACAATTAATAAATAAATACCATTAAAAAATAAATGAAAATAAATAAATAAACCGTAAATTTTCTGGTTGAGGATAAATATAACAAAATTCCTTTTCGTTTCCTTAGTTCCCAATTCGTTAATTTGTAAATGGTGGATGGGGGCGGGGATCGGTAGTTTTTTTTTGTTTTTTTTTCCCTAGTTTTTTCCCTCTTTTTTTCTAGTTTCCTTTTCTACTTTCCTTTTGTTTTATTTTATTCCTTTTTATTTTGTTTTTGTATTTTTGATTTCCGATTTTCCTTTTCCAAATTGTTCTATCTAGTAGTTTTTTTTCTCATTTTATATTTTTTTAATCCGCGTAATTACTCAAAAAATTCAAAAAATATTATAATACAGCCTCGAAACGAGCTCCGCTCAGTGAGTGCAAGAAAAATAAGACGCAAATAAAGTTTTCATTCATTCAGCAGCACC